>JAJMFC010000002.1:0-394350 GCA_030574475.1 Trigonopsis californica
AAGAAACAAAGAATATTTTGTAAAAAAAAAAAAAAAACAAGGGTTTCTGATTCCATTAATGGAAGAATAAATAAAAAATATATTTATTCAAACTCATATTCACCTAATGCGTGTGTATGTATGTCTTGTTATTGCAACAATTTAACTGTTATTTTATTAATAAATGATTTCATTGGTAGCCACATTTGTAGCCTGAACATAAATTTTCCATCATCACCAGTAGGCTTGTATCAAGTATGATATTAATCTTCAGGAAACTCCTCTGTAGAATTCTTTCCCCCCCCCACTTTTTCTGTCAATTCAGTATCGAGAGTCAATTAAGACACCCTCTCTAACCGTAACAGTCAATGGTAGAAAGTAAAATATCCTAGCCATACCGTACAGGGCCAAATATACAATTTGGTATTATAATAATAGATCACTTCAATTTGGGTATCTTTTTGTTAACATTGCACATGCCTGTCCTCCCTCCCCCTCGCGGGACATGACAAGGATTCATAATGATAAATTCCGATTTGATCCACCAGTTGAAAAAAAAATCATCTATCTTTTCTCCTTCTTTATTGCCATCTCCTTCCTCCCTCCCTCCATGCTTATAAAAAAAGCACACATGCCTGCATTTGACAATGAATTTGCCTGCCCTATTAAATCATCATCCTCTTGTGATTTTTAACCTCGACATTGATCCGAAAATCCTATACAGAGATAGATTTTTTTCAATTCCCCGCGCCTCGTAGTATCACCTGTCAAGGGGTATCGCTGGTATACTTTCCAAACCTTCACTATGACGATAATGTTAATATATTGTAATATACAGCAATATCATCATCTTTTCTTTGTCAATTGTATATTTCCACCACGTTCACGAACCTTTTACTACTTTGTATATCTCACTCCGCCACGTTAAAATGATTTTTTCTGGGCTCATAAATTCTACGAAAAGAAAAAAAAAAAATTCTTGTTCTCTTGATAATATAAAGTCATATTTATACACAGTCCTCCTAAAACCTGCTTCCGTCTCTTTTTCTTTATTTTCTAAAATTTTTTTTTCTTATTTCTCTTAAAATTCTTAAAAAAAATGAAATAAAACAGATCTTTTTACACAGATGGAATTAAAATTTGACTAAAAACAAAATTTCTTTTATTTCTTTTTTCATTAAAACACCTTAATTCCTTGAATTTTTCCTTTTTCCTTTTTTCTTTTCTTTTTGGTTCTCTCTATGATGAGTGCATAACTTGCCATACACGGATCAAATTATCAGTGTAACCAGCGAAAAGGTTTTGTCCATCAGCAGACCAAGCAAGAGAGATACACTCAGGTTCCCGACTCTTCTTTCCAAGGAGAGGGAAATCAGGCTTGAGCTCATCAACAGATGTCTTTTGCTCCAAATCGAAAATTTTGATGGATGAACCAGTTGCAGCACAAAGCCAGTATCGGTTAGGAGAGAAGGTCAATGCATGGATTTCCTCACCAGCAGTCAATGAGTACAAATGCTTGGGTCCATTAAGATCCCAAAGCATAGCGACACCATCCTTTCCGCCTGATGCGCAAAGAGTTCCATCGGGAGAAATAGTAATTGTGTTGATATATCCGGTGTGGCCGATATTGTCGCTTTGGAGGATCATATCCTTAGCATCCCAAATCTATGTAAAAAGTGTGTAAGCCAGACTTATCCCTATAAATTGATTAGAAAAAAAAAATTTATTCCATCATATACCTTGATGACCTTATCCCATCCAGCAGATACGAGAAGAGGGTACTCAACATTGGGAGAGAACTTGACAGTTGAGATCCAGTCAGTGTGGTTGCCCTTTGTCAAGACATTTTGGCATTCGCCAACAGTGTTCCAGATACGGATTGTTCGATCACGGCCAGCAGAAGCTATCTTTTCATTGTTTGGAGACAGAGAAACTGAAAGGACATCAGCAGTGTGACCAACAAACCGTCGGACAGAAACACCGTCAGCCAATTGCCAAAGACGAAGAGTTTTATCCCATGAAGCAGAAACTGCATAGTTTCCGTCAAAAGAAAGAACACAGTCTTGAACTATGTGGGTATGTCCATGAAGGGATCGCTTAGGGACACCGTAAGCTTGCTCATCTCGGGTACTAATTCACTGTATTAGAAAAATGATATACTAGAGTAAATTGAAAGGAAAAAGAAAGAAAACACTCACAGATCCCAAATGATCAAAGTCTTATCCCGGGAAGCGGAAAGGAGTAGATCTGGGTTGCCTGGAGTAGTAGCCAAGCTAGTGACCCATCTATAAAAGTATATAAGAACCCACGGTTAGACTAACAGTCCTTGAAAAAGCTGCTGCAAAGACCTTTAAAATTGCACATACCCGTTGTGACCTTAAATATGAATTTCAAGTCAGTAAATAAAATCCATACAAAACCAGAAAAGAACAGGATAACATCTTTTTTATATTGCTTACCTTCAAGAGTTCCTCGTAGCACTAAAACCTCGCCCGACATTATGAATCCTGATGATGTTGTGTATGGATTTGTAGTTTGGAGATTTCTAGCTCAACCCTTGTTGTTTATGTCCCTTCTACGAGTCCAAGTTGAGTCCCCAGTTGTTGCGTCGCAACCAGGGTTGCGGTCCTGTGACTGTGTTTTCAGGGTTTACTCCCCAACTACAACCAACAAAACGAACCTACCCCGGATTCTCCAGAAGGACCATTGATAGATAGATAATACTATAGAGTACGGTTTTGCTAAAATAAGATGAAACGCAATAATGATATTTCTCAAGTACTAGTAACATGTGCTAAAGAGAGAGAAAAAAAAAGAAAAAAAAAGTTATGTACTGAAATGATACGTAGACAAATATGACTAGAAATTTTTTACTGGAACTGAGCAAGCTGGTCACGGAGTGAAGAAATGTAGCCTAATTTATATGCAACACCGCCCAATGCAACTGTAAGCCATATCGGTACAGAATAAAGGACTTTATCAACTATACTCCTGCGTACAGGACCAGTTCTTGGGAACCAAGGCTTAGGTTTAGCAAATGTATCTGCCATTTTAATGCTAGTTGAAGAAAATGGTGGATACCTTGTACCTAAAATTAAATCAGCCCATGAAGCTTGATACATTATAGGCTTTCTATGGGTAAAAATATCAAATGAATCTTTACCGTGATATGAACCCATTCCAGATTGTCCAATACCACCAAATGGAACACCTGGTGTACCTGCTCCATACAATGTATCATTGACAACAACTCCTCCACTGGGGACATTAGCAATGATATGATCTTGCTCCTTTTTAGAATTAGAGAATATGTACAATGCCAATGGTTGAGGATGATCTTTGTTAATTAGCTTAATGCTCTCATCTATAGAGTCAACAAAAATAATAGGAAGAAGAGGCCCAAACAGTTCCTCCTTCATCAAACTATCTGATAAGGTAATATTTTCAACGACTGTAGGAGGAATAAAGTCAGATGCATCATCTGATATCCCACCAATAAGGATTTTACCCTTTGTAGAATCGAGGATACCCTTGATTCTATTGAATTGACGATCATTCACAATGTGAGAAGTATCTGGATTATTTGGACCCACCCCATTAGGGAAGAACTCATTATAAACAATCACGAGTTGACGAATGAACTCATCTTTGATTTTGCGATCAACCAAAAGATAATCTGGAGCAACACATGTTTGACCAGAATTCGCGATTTTGCCCCATAGTATACGTTTTGCTGCTGAATGGATATTACCAACATTCTCAGTCACCAAAACAGGAGACTTGCCACCAAGTTCAAGTACCACAGGTGTTAGGTGCTTAGCAGCAGATTTGTATACAATAGATCCAACTGCACTACCTCCAGTGTAGAGAATTTTATCAAATTTCTCCTGCAAAAGTGTTGAAGAGACGTCAGCTTCTCCATTGACAATACGAAAAGCATCCTTGTCAAGGTATTCATTAAATATTTTCGTAATGATCTTTGCCGTGCTGGGTGCAGACTCTGAAAGCTTCAAGACAAATGTATTACCAGCTGCAATCGCAGCTACTGCGGGGCCTATTGTCAAAAGAACAGGGTAATTCCAAGGTGAAATAATGAGAACATTTCCAAGAGGCTCCTTAACTATTTTTGAACTCAATGAAGCCAAAGTAATGCCAGAAAGTGGGAGCTTTTCGTCTTTAGCAAATTCATCCATGTGCTCAATCTGATAAAGTATTTCACCCAATGAAACAAATATCTCGGTAAGCTTTGACTCAAGCTTTGGCTTGTGCATGTCCTCATTGAGAGCTTTGATAATGTCATCTGAATGGTCACTGACTCCATAAAACAGCTTTCGAAGCTGATCTTTACGATACTCCAAAGGTTTAGTCCTCCCAGTTAGAAATGCCTCTCTAGTTCCGCGTACAATACCAGGGATATCCCCTACTGCAGTGTAAAAATCTTTGCTAGCATCCATTCTTATTATTATTATTACTGACTTGTTGTGATGGCGGTGGATTCTGTCATGGGTTTAAAGGTTTCTCTGCACTTTTTATGACGATTCCGAGATCTTCAATGTTGGGAGAATTGTGCGCAATTCCGCCGCTTAACCCTTTTCAGAGACTCTCCGGGGTGCTCATCTTGGTATGCAACTCAGTCCCGATGGCCCTCGGTCCATACTTGAAACTAGACTACAGAGTATTATATAAGGGAGTTGTGAATGTGAATTCCGCAATGGTTAACTATCAGCCAACAATAATTGCACATCTTGTAGAAAGCAAATTAACAAGAAAAAGAAAAGAAAAACGCTAAGAAAATCTAATTTAACAACCCCCAGTCGCTGAACTCCATCATAATCCCACTAACAAACCAAACCCACGCCTAAACACGCCGCAAAAAAAAAAAAAGAACAACCTATCCTCGGAACTCACGAAGTTCCATCATTTCCTTCTTGACCCGATGTACTTCATTCCATGCTTGAACAGAAGCAGCAACAGAAATTTCAACCAATATAGGCCTATCAAGATAAATCAAGCACAGATCTAAAAATTCAGGAGAACAAACAGCCGCTGTAGTCAAGGATCGATCAGGTGGTGGATAACATTGAGTTGCACGAACTGCCTTTTCTAAAATCAACCTTCTCGATTTTATATCAAATCTTATTAGTACTTCATTAGAATAGTTGAACCACAATATCGGTCGCTCATCGTAACTTGCAACACCTCCCCAAATACAATCCCGTCCAGATGTACGAAATGCATAATAATCAACAGAGTTATTGTCGTTATAATCTGCACGTTGCGATATACCATCAACCAAAGGAAATGGTAGATCTCTAGTCTCGTAGATTATTTCAAGTGCACCATCATCTGAGGACGATGCGTCTAGGACAGCTATGTATGGGAGTACACCTGCTGATGATGCGCGAGAATATACAACCACATTCCCAGTCCTTGTTACCAAACACTTGATTGTATGACCACTCATCGCCCAACTTCCACGTCCATTGGAAGGATACAAAGTCACAAAGAACTTCCTATCAGAGCGCATATCCAGTAATCCTATTTCTTCTTGTCCCACATCTGCATTATCGGCCCTATGGCTACATAGCCAGGCAATAAATGGACCCGATTGACTGATACACTGAACCTTGGTAGGCATTTTAATCCTGCGGGAAACATCCACATAGCCATCATTACTCTCGGACAAATTCCAAAGGAATATTGTTCGGCCCCTGAAAAAAGACAAAGTAAGATACAAAGAAAACACAAGATAAAAACAAACTCATCATTTGACTCACGAGATTCCACAAACAAGAGATTCAGACATCGAGTAGTCTGTCATGTACTCCCTACAACCCACGAGGTTCCAAATAGTCTTTGTAAATCGATCCAATACTAGAGGATTCTGATATCCAAGTTTATTAAGTACCGACTTTCCCAAAGATTGTTTCACCACTCCAGACTTGCCCATACAAGCCCGACTTCGCACAGCAAATCTAAAATCAAGGTAAAGCCGATAGAATAAACGAAAATCATTATATGCACGAGACCAAAGGGTGCAATTATCGAGCCCAGAAAACTCAATATCAGACTTTACATTGATCTTTTCACCATTTAATAATGATCCTAAATGACTGAAATAATTTGAATTTATCACAGAGCACACTTGTTCAGAACTGAAAATGCGGTACCAAGATTTGGACACAAAGAGAAGATTATAAAAAGTAACTTTATGGGGGCAAGTTGAATATTTTTCCAAAGCTAAAATATCCAGATATTTAACGATCTCCAAAATCAATTCTGTAGGTAGATACGATATAATATCAAATCGCCTAGATAACCGAGTATTAATTCGTTCTTGCAGTTTTCGCAAAGTCGAGAGGTCTAATAGATCAGCCAAATCTTCAGGCCTGAAAACGAAGATAATGTTAGCATGAGCAGTTCAAACTTTGCTCGCATCACACTCACCTCAATATCTTTCCAGCTAATTCCGAAGAGCTTGCTAAATACGATTATAAACGTTAGTAATAATATCGCTCGAGGGTGTATATTTCTTCCTTTTTGTCACTTACTAGCATAAACAGTAACTTGAGTAGATGCCTGGGCTTCTACTAGAGCTGCCTTGCTTGGGTGAGCCAGCAGGTCTAACTGGCGGCCACCACACTGGTGTAACATCATTTCAGAGAAGGACTTCCTAGATGGTTTCTGATACATTGTAGCAATATATATTTTTGGACGATTTAACGATTATCCCCCCTAAAAGGCCATTGTCCTTTGCCTTCTAGAGATACCTCTTCCTCCCTTGGGTAGTAGAAAAAGTGCAGTTACCGATAATGATCTCCGAAATTGCCTTTTTTAAGGTTTTACCTAATTCGGACTGGTCATCGCATCCCGCTTTTAACTCCACCTTTAAACCGGCAACAAGTGACGTTTCCCAATAAAGCAAGCTGGGGGGACGGGACGGGACGCCTTTAGATATTTAGCTCTACGATCCGTTAGAAAATGTAATTAATCATCAATTAAGTATTAGACATTACTACCTTCAAATGCTCAACAGAATGCATTTTCTTTTTCTTTTTTTTTTTTTAAAAATAGAGTGAGCAGGATTTTGCAGAATGAAGAATCAAATAAACTCCCCCCGAGCTGAAAAAGAAAAGAAAAGATAAAAAAAAAAAAAAAAGAACAAAGATATCAAGAAGGAATACTAATACAAGAATGAAGGCAAAAATAAGGGAGTGCTTTTTGATTAGACGCAGAGCCCAAAATGTCTTTAGATTTGGAGCAGTAGATTGGACAATTCATAATCTTTTTCCCGGCACAAGAGTGAATAAGATGACAAGACAGGCTGTAATGACAGTTATGAGTCCTAATAAGGCCAGTGAACGTTGGCGTAATTGATTCTTCACGATTGGTTCTTTGACTTGTAAGAATTTTGACATTGTTGATTGACTGTAGCCCATTAAAGCACTGATAGGTTCTAAATCATAACGATTTGCTAGGATACCGTACATACCAAAGGAGAATGGAATTATAAGCCATAATCGTCTATATTTTGGTATTAAATCAGTACCAAGAAAGATGAGAATGAAGGCAACCCAAAAGGCTGCAAAAAGACAAAATAGTCCTAATAATAGGCATAAAAGACTACCACCAGGGACGAGATTTCCATATACTTTATACATGAGAAATTCTTGAAATGGTTCAAGTTCCATGGCGTCAAAGACGTAATTTTGTGCAGCATCAAAAACTTCTGGACCATCTCTGCCTTCAACTTCAATGGCATTTTTAATTGCGTCGACATAATAAGATGGAAGAATAATTTGCCTTTGAGCATCGGGTATAAGATATTTAACAAATATTCGTTGTGCTGATTTCTGAAGATCAGACCTTGTGACTATTGGGGACTGAGTTCGAGGCACTTGAGCTGGGTCTAGCCCCATTTCTTGTAACTCAGCATCACTGAACCCATCCAACTGGTTCATGACAGCTTCTGGATGATCGGAAAATCCAGGAGATTGTGGTAAATTATTGAATCCTGGGGAACCAGGGTTCGGATTTGCATCGCTTCCTCTATATGATGTCCTTGATATATAAGACTGCCGATTATTTTGGGTATTTTCTAATACATCAAGGAGTCTATGGAGACCGTCGTTTCGGCCACTAGTTGTCTTGTCATTGGAGAATATTTCCGAGACGCGTTGAAAATCAGTTGTATTACGAAAATCGCTGTCTAGTAATTGTTCGAGGATTAACGATGATGTTTTGCTTGATACTCTACCATCGCGTTGATAATAACCACCAACTCCTGCTTGGTCTGTTCGTGTCGCTCTCTCACTTGGTGTCATTGTCAATAAGGACCGTCGAAGTTCTTGAATATAGAATCTGCATAATGAAGTGTGTTGCTCAACGTCCAGCCTTTTTATTTTCAAGTCAAACTTGTGTCAATAAAAACGTCTCTCATCATGGACACAAGGAAAAAGACATTTTACTCACCAAAAGTCCAGATAGTCAACACTACGATGTTGATCTCTCATAAAGATGTAGAATGACCATAAGTCAAGAGGAGCAAGCGTTCGACGAGATAGAACATCGCGTAATCTCGGCAATCGACCAGATCTTGGCCCATTTTCTGTGCCTTTAGACATGCGCTCGCGTTACCCTCCAGACTGATTAACCCTTTCTTTTTTTCTTTTTTTTTCTTTCCTAATAACGAATGGATCCTAGTTGTCAAAAATGAATGGTGACGTTGAAGATTCAAAAAGAGCGTGCTTGATGCCTGTAGCTTGGCTGCTTTTTTTCTTTTGTTTATCTTCCAAACCACCACCCGTTCCCCTGACAACCACCCATTTAATTATCATCTATTTTGACTTGTCCAAGAGATCTTACAGGTAGGGTGATGTGCTACGGTTTTTAATGATATTTTGAAGTAAAAATTTAAGCTCATTTGATTACAAGATATTTCCCAAACTGATACCAGAAAACATACAACATATATCCACATAGAAAATTCTTTTTTTTTTTTTACACATATAAATGCGGTGATGAAGTATTTGCTGTAATTTATTCTGCAACAGCAGCAATGATGGCATCTCGTTTGGCGTCCTTGCGGGCAATTCGTCGATCCCTGGCAGCCCGGTTGCGAAGACGACGAGCATCCATCTCCTCCTTAATGGCACGCTCACGAGACTTCTCGGCCTTGGCCTTGATGATGTGCTCGATAACAGCTCGCTTATGCTTGAAGGTGTTACCCTTAGCTAACTTGTAGAGATCATGGTAAAGGTGCTTGTCAATCTTGCCAGCATCCCGGTATTTGGCGAGAAGTCGGCGAAGAACTCGCTGGCGACGCATCCACAAAATTTGAGTAGGCATACGAGCATTAGCAGTACCTTTTCGCTTACCGAACCCGGTGTGTCGTCCAAGGCGTCGGGCGGCATGGAGCTCCCGAGTGCGAGACCGAGAGTGAACAGTAGGGGGCTTCTTGATGATGAGACCATCGGCGATAAGTTTTCGGATGGTTTGACCTGTAGAAATATATCCAGTCAGTATGGAAAGAAAAAGATAACAATTGCGGGTTGATGATGACAAAGCCGTGTGGTAACCATCGCATCATCGACACAATCACAAAAGAAAAAAAAAATTACTCACGGGAGTTGGCGTGGCCAATTTCGCTGAGCTCGTTAGGGTCGAGCCAGACCTTTCGCTTTCCAACGCTAAGGACATCGGCGGCGAGGCGCTTCTGAGTTCGGAGGTTGGACCTTTTAAAGAAAAATTGCAATCTTGGTCAGTTTGACTTATTCAGGCCGAGCATGCGGCAACGACAAACATCGGACAAAAAGTAACATGAATCTTTTCCAAGATGTCGTCGTTCAGATGCATATGAAGATACTGATGGTTTTAACTCACATTTTTGATGATTTACTGATGAGTTGTTGTCGATTTGGGGGTGGGTCCTCTTCTGCCTGTCGAGAAGAGAAGCTTTCGCTGTTGCTGTGTAATTTGGGGGTTGCAAGACCGACGCACAATTGTGGGTCTGTGACTGCGTTTGGTCCTAGAAGACCCAAACCCTAACACAACTTATTGACAACTTCCCAACAAAGCCATACGTCAAAATAGACAAAACAACAACCATTACGCTGAACTGTAGAGCTAGTAAAGAACGCTGGGCAAGATTACCATGTAATAATCAATTCTATTGTACATTAAATTATATTACCCCGAAAAAAACATACTAAAATAAATGTCATACTATACAAATGGCGAGATCTAAACCAGAAGTATGTCATCATCAATAGAGACGTCGGTTGATGAAGCAGTATCCTCAGCACTTGACTCACTTTCGAATCCGCGCATGCCAGATACCCTCTGATCAGGGACAGAATCTGTACGAAGGGATGGACTATTGATTATTCTATCGCTTATCAAGGTCAGCCATCGGCGGTCGAATAAAGCATCAATAAGGAAATCATCTTGAAGTGCTTCATAAGCCTCTGATCTTTCTTTGTAATCGACTGCTAATAGACGCTGAAGAAAGCATGACAAAGCCATGCTATCGGGATTCGGACTCTCCAAGGCAGACCATACATGCGCAACGTATCCTGGCGGTCTCTCTTCAATCATGTCCGCAAAATCGCTAGCCACACGGCTCTTGTAGATTTTCAAGTCTCCAATCAAGCTCTGAATTCGTTCAAGTATAGTAGGTAAGTTGCCATCACCAACGAGATGGCCCTTGTCATTCAAAAGCGAAGATAGGTTAGGTTTCAGGATTATTTCGGCCAATACTACGCCTATACTCCATATATCGATTTTGTGTGAGATAAGAGGATCATGCAAGAAGACTTCAGGAGCCCGATATGCAAGAGACTGAATTTCAAAGTCATTCGTGTAATATTGCAGATCGTCTTCAGTTTCAGCATTACCAAAATCGATTAACTTGATACCATACTTTGAATTGGGGCGAAACATGATGTTTTCGGGCTTTATATCCGCGTGCAGAATGTCATTGCTATGGAGTTCAGCTATTGAAGTCAATAACTGTAAAGCAATTTTCGCAAAGGCAGATCTCCGATCAGGGCAGTCAATAAAAGCATGCTCAGACTCGTGTGTACATTCCATTAAGCAAAGAGGTCTAGCTTCTAGTAACTCTAGGACCAATACTGATTGCCGTTCTCCAGCTAGAGATACAGACGAATAAAACTGCTCCATATTGACAATGACGCGTGATGTTCGGAACAATGAAAGCACACTGGCTTCCCTTTCCATCATCTTGACGTACTTGTAAGGAACACATTTCACAGCGAAAAGTTGTTGAGCCTTCTCGTTGCCGCGGTTATGCGTTTCGGCAAGCCATGTAACAGCAAATGACCCCTTCCCCAATACTGACCGCAGAGAATAAGTACCTGCGAGTACCAGACGCGGTAGCGGCGATGGATTCGGGGAGATAGGCAGAGTATGTGCGGAACTTTTTTTCAACGCCTTCTCCGATGAATCTTGCCCATGAAGACGAGCCTCCATAACATAATAGTAAAATAGCGGTTAATTGAATAAGAATAGGACATTCGTCATCGGGTATAGGCTCATCTGGTGGTGTTTACCTTGGGCTCTCCTGTCAAGATTTTCTGGGTTGCTCCCATTGGGAGGATCGGACCCTCCTTCCAACAAAGGAATAGTTTGTAAGTACACACGAGGTGCTTGGTCCAGGGGAGCTATAGGGATCTTGGACGCGATATTGCAGTGCTCAAAGTCATTCTTCTTTTAGTTAAGGTAAGATCCGGACGAGGTCATCAAAAGGGCGTGCGTGTGTGCTTCATTTAATACAATCGTTTTCCAAGCAGCATACTGTTCCTATACTCTAGCTTGGCTTTAGTAGCCGGTACATGGTCAGCAACTTAAGAAGAGTGCAGGTTGGTTACTGAGATTATACGATAGGGTCCAATTCTTTACTTGCTGCGGATAATAATAAAGTGTTAATTGATTGTTCTATAAATGGATCAATCCACGTCCAAGGAGCCTTTACTCCCTATTCAAGAGTTTGATTTAGACAACAGAGTTGATGAGAGGTCCAAACTGACAATAGTGCACGATCCGGGTGCGGCGGTATCTGGACTGGCTCAAATTGAACCCCTTGAGAGCCCAACAAGTTCGCTGCATCAACGTACTGATAGTCTTGGATTGTTGTCGAATGCAAGGCATTCTCCAACTATCTCCAGAGGTACCAATATAGAAAGAGACTCTTTGGATGATTTAGAAGATCAGAATGCCCCTTCCATGGTGGATTCAGCTTCACTGAAAGATACCTCTGTACCAGAGGCTCCAATTTTGAACAACTTTTTTCTCGATAATTCAGCGGCCGCACATGATGGAGAAATCACGTCAAAAGCAAATGCTGTTTTTGCCAGACGAATTATAATAAATACAATCCTAGTAGTACTATGGTTCCTGTTCTCCATTTCAATATCACTCTACAATAAATGGATGTTTTCTCCTGAACACCTGAATTTTCATTTCCCCTTATTTACAACTACAGTCCACATGATTATCCAGTTTTTTCTTTCCATGGCAGTGATGGGCCTATGGCCTCAATTTCGCCCCATCGAAAGTATGACTTTGAAGACTTATATTAAGAAGATTGCCCCATGCGGTGTCGCCACAGGTGGTGATGTCGGACTGGGCAATATGTCTCTTGAACTTATCACTTTGGCCTTTTATACAATGGTCAAATCTTCCAGTTTGGCCTTTGTTTTACTCTTCAGTTTTCTCTTTGGTCTAGAACAGCCAACTATAAAACTCGCAGTTGTTATTAGTTTTATAATAATAGGAGTCACCTTGATGGTCGCTTCTGAGACCAAGTTTCAACTTGTCGGGTTAGTTAGTTATTTACCTACTAGATTGACTTCAATCGACTAACAATTCTTTTTCCTTCAGATTCTTGCTCTGCCTGACTGCCTCGATGTTAAGCGGCTTACGATGGGCATTAACGCAACTATTGCTAAAGAAAACACCAGCTACTGCCAATCCTTTCTCAACAATATTCTTTCTCGCACCAGTCATGGGTGCGAGTACTTTTGTATTTGCTTGCATTGTTGAACACCCCCTAGAATTCTTTTCAGCACCGCTATGGAGCGAAAAGGGAGTCGCTCTTGGAATGTTGACACTATTCTTTCCCGGACTGCTCGCATTCTCCATGACAGCTTCAGAGTTTGCTCTTTTACAGCGTTCTAGTGTAATCACTTTGAGCATTTGCGGCATTCTGAAGGAAGTCTTAACAATTCTCTTTAGCTGTTTAATATTCCATGACAAGCTCACTCCAGTGAATATTACAGGACTAGTCATTACTATTCTAGCAATGTCATGGTACAACTACATGCGAATGACATCATTTCATAAACATATACACGCAAAGACTAGGGCTGAATCGAGTCCGGATAATAATAATAATGACAGTGAGGTTGATCCTACTAGTCAAAGAAACCACAGTTCTGAAACTGAGGAATCTATCGAAATGCGTGGATCAGAGTCCTCGCGCCGACCATTGCAGTCCTTTTCTTAACGACTCATCATTATCTTTGTTGAAGACTTTTGTTTTCTATTTTCTAGAATTGGGTCTGTCTATCTAATCTGCTTCTTGTTTGTACAACTTGATGTTTATCTATAACGAGTGAATTATTCCAAATGTAGACAAAAAAGCGCTATATGACAGACAATATCAAACAAATCAATTTGAACGTAATAACACCAGACTAAGTAATACCAAAATTGGTTTGATGTTGCCAGAATTTGACAGTTATGCTTCATCGACCACAATTCCCAAGGTCAGCTTTCGATGACGTTGCGTCGAGCTCATCTCGAATTCTGACGTCGTGTCATCACGATGCCCTCATTTAAAAACTTTCTTTGGCTTTGACACAAGGATAAAGGGGAACCCTGCTGCCCCCGCCAGACGACATAAAACCTGTTTCATATACCTCTCAATCAAGATCTTTGGCACGGAATTGTATTGGATAGCTCTCTACGATGTGTGGCCGCTATTCGCTTGCACTGGTGAAGATCAACTTGCTTTTTTCCCCGTTTATCTTGTGAATACTACTAACTCTTCTTTTTTCTCTTGAAAACAAGCCGCCTAGCCGTCTTGGTGACAGAATTTATGACAATTACGGACTTTCTGTGGATGAATACTTTAATACAGACGATGTGCGCACAACTCATAATGTTGCTCCAACTTATAACGAGCCTGTCATTCGTATGATGAAACCTAGTGTTTCCAAGGCAGGAACTAATCAAGAACATAAAGTCGAGAAGAGACCGCAGGCCGGTGCCGACGAAATCCCTGTTGAAGATTCTCAAGAGCAGCATCATCATGATAAGCTCAATAAGAGTGAGCAAGCTAAGGAGGACCAGGAAGAACCGAATCAGACTCGCACCGTCATTCAAGGAATGCGATGGGGGTTCATCCCTACGTGGGAAAAGACCTGGCCATCTATGCAAGATACAATGCGACGAATCAATACCAGAGATGATGGTCTTTTGTCTGCAAGCAGCAAGGGAATCTGGACTCCCTCCAAGAACCGCAGACGATGCGCTATTCTGGCTGAAGGTTATTACGAGTGGGCTCCCCCAGCAAGTGCCCCTGCTCCTGCTGTACCTCCTGCCGAAAGAAAGGACAAACCTGGACGTTTGAAGCAACCTTACTATATCAAGCGTAAAAATGGAAAACTCCTGTTTCTTGCAGGCTTATATGATCGCTGTGATTTGCGGGATGAACCCGACAAGGGACCAATTTATTCTTATACTATCATCACGACTGATGCCACTCCGGATATGAAGTTTATTCATGATCGAATGCCAGTTGTCCTTTTCCCTGACAAGGATATTGATGGGTTCAAACAGTGGTTGGATCCTAATGTCACTTGGACCGATAAGCTATCCGATTATCTGCGCCGCAATGCAAACTACGAGAAGGAGGGAAATATGGAGTTTTATCCTGTGGATCGCCGCGTTGGTAAAGTTGGCACGGATTCCAAGACGTATGTGATTCCATTCGACTCTAAAGAGAACAAGAGCAATATCGCAAACTATTTTGAGAAAAAGCCAAGCCACAAGGAATCTGAACAACCTTCTCATAAAAAGGAATCTTCTTCCGAATCCAAGTCTAAGGCCAAACATGAGCCTTCACATGGGATCAAAAAGGAATCTTCTTCCACTAAGGCTAAGCATGAGCCTGCACATGAAGACGATACCGAATATAGTATTTCGCAAGAAGTAAAACGAGAGCACCAGAATGACGACAGAAAGTCAAGCCGCCTCGCGTACGAGGATGATCAATTTGAAGACGAGCCTGACGTGAAGAATGAAACGAATGGCCATGGGGATTCAATATATGCCGAGGATGAAGGAGATGAATTTGAAGATGCCTCGGACGATGAGTTTCACAGTCCACAGTCTGATATGCCCGCTGAGGAAGTGGACTATAGCCCTGATGAATCTGAAGTTGAAGCTGAATACGAAGATGCAAAGGAACCTGGAGAGCCTGAACCTACAGATGAAGCAACCGTTGATGTTGGTGAGGATGTACAGGAACAAGTTCAACCCTCTGGAAAGCGTTCCAAGCAGGGTGGCAATGGGGATATTAAGCGAAGACGCTCTCCTAGAAATTCAGGTTCTGCTGAGAGCAAACCTGCTACGACTGCGGCTAAATCGAATAGCCGTGGCGGCACCAAAAAGGAGAAAAAGATTCAAGAACCGGAAAGCAAATCCACGACGAAGAAATCCAGTCCTAAGCAATCTCCAAAGAAGGACCAAAAGCTGACTACGCATGAGAAGAGGGTTGAAGCCGGTCGCAAAGGAGCAAAGGCTCGTCTTGAACATCGAGCCGAAGAAGCAAAGCTTAAGCGCGAAGAAATCGGTGAAGAGACCCATAAGAAGTTAAGTGCTGCTGGCAAGAAAGGGGGCCATCTAGGTGGGCTCGCAAGGGCTGGTAAGATACCTCAAGAAGAATATGGGGACGAAGAGGACGAAGATCAGTCGCAAGAAAAGAATCAAGAGTCGACCACAAGCCATCAAGATACTAGTGAGAGCCGCCCTGGAGGGCATAAGGCTCGAAAGGCGAGTAGTGAGTAGAATAGTTGAAAAGCGAAAAGAAAAAAAAAAAAGGAAAAAGCCTTGAAGTTTTTGAATTATGCAATGTCAGTAAGAAGAAGCTGACGAAAGTATCCAAATATAAGTGGATATTGACTTTTATGAAGAAGAATTAGGAGAGGAAGAATCCCCTGAAGAGCCGCTAGTCTATGAAAACACGACTACGGCTGGTAATAAGAGAGCAGAAAGCAGAAAGCAGCATTATTCAGAAGAAGCAAAGCGCAAACAAGGGGAGAACAGTGTAGATAATCGTCAAGAACAACATTCAGAAGCTAGCAATAAAACTGATTCCAAAAAGCGACACAAACTAACTGCGCCTTTCAAGCAAGAGGTAGAGCGTAAACATGTGAATCCCAGCAAAGATTCGCGTCTTGTTACAACTGAGCAATACAATGAACCGGCTAGGAATGAGCATGTCGACCACCACTTCATTGAGGAACTTCAAAAGCCGTTTGAGTTGACTTCGCACAAAAGGCATCGTCCATCTACCCTACTTGAATATACCGAGCCTATTGACAACAGTAATGTCTCTTTTCTCGGAGAGTCTCTGACAGAACCGCAACTACTCCAGCTATCTACACCCGAAAGATATGTTGATGCTGGCGAGAAGGAAACACAAGTACGAGAATCAAGGCATGAGGAACATATGGACAGTACAAGTGTATTTTCTATATCTCGGACTCTAGTAGAACCACACCATTCTTCTACACATGAAAAACATGTCATAGAAAAGCCTCAGGAAGATCTGAATGAGCACGGAAAGCGAATCAAAGTCCATAATGAAATTCAGCGAGAACCTACGCACAAGTCACAGCATAAGCAACACATCGTCGAGGCAGGTAGGAAGGAAGATCAACCCCGACTCGAGGAACTTTTCAATGACGAACTTTTAGAAAAACAGCCCACTCCTCATGAGAAGCGAGATGAAGCTAACCGAAATGGTATACAAATTGTACTTGAGCAACCCAGCAACTATGAAAGTACTGCTGTTCCTACTGCGCGGAAATCTCAGCAAGAACCACATGAGCAGTCTTTCCATGAAAAGCATGTAAAAGAGGCAACGCATAAAAGAGTGGACCCCAATAAGGATATAAAAGTTATTGAGAAGCATGTTGGCGAGAAACCTGAAATGCCACATGAGTTGAGTTCGCATGAAAAGCATGTGGAAGCTGGTAAGAAGGGTGCTCAAGTGCAACATGAGCGTCCAATGGAACAAGCAAAACATAGGAGAGTGGAACCCATTAAGGATACAAACGTTATCGAGAAGCATGTTGGTGAGAAACCTGAAATGCCACATGAGTTGACTTCACACGAAAAGCATGTTGAAGCTGGTAAGAAAGGGGCGGCGCAGGTCCGACATGGGCGCTCAATGGAACAAGCAAAACATGAATCTATAGAGCCTAAGAAACTTACTACTACTGTTATTACTGAAGAATCTCAAGAGAAGCCGCATGAGTTGACTTCGCATGAGAAACATATGGAAGCTGGCAAGAAGGGTGCACAAGCGCGAATTGAACACCACCAACCTTCCTTACACGAAAAGCACGTTGAAGCTGGTAAGAAGGGTGCGCAGGTGAGGCTTGAGCATGTTGCAAAAGAGGCAAAGCATAATAATGTGGAACCTACTAAGGATACAAATGTTATTGAGAAGCATGTCGAAATGCCACATGAGTTGACTTCGCATGAAAAGCACGTCGAAGCCGGTAAGAAAGGTGCACAAGTGAGGCTTGAGCATCTTGCAAAAGAGGCAAAGCATAGGACAGTGGAACCCAATAAGGATACAAACATTATCGAGAAGCATGTTAGAAAAACACCTGAAATGCCACATGAGTTGACTTCGCATGAAAAGCACGTCGAAGCCGGTAAGAAAGGGGCGCAGGTGAGGCTTGAGCATGTTGCAAAAGAAGCAAAGCATAATAATGTGGAACCCACTAAGGATACGAACATTATCGAGAAGCATGTTGAAATGCCACATGGGTTGACTTCGCATGAGAAGCATGTTGAAGCTGGTAAGAAGGGTGCACAAGTGCGACTGGAACACCATCAACCGTCCTCACACGAAAAGCATGTGGAAGCTGGTAAGAAAGGGGCACAAGTGCGACATGAGCACTTAATGAAACAAGCAAAGCAGGAATCTACAGAGCCTAAGACACTTACTACTGTTATTACTACTGAATCTCAAGAACAGCCACAAGAGCTATCTTCACACGAGAAGCATGTGAAGGCTGGAAGAAAAGGCGCACAAGTGAGAATTGAGCATCTCGAGAAGCAAGCCGATGTCAATAACATCTCCAGCAGTCAGCAACCACAGACGAAGAAACATGAGCTGACTTCGCATGAGAAGCATGTGGAGGCTGGCAAGAAGGGTGCACAAGTGCGACATGAGCACTTAATGGAACAAGCAAAACATGAATCTGCAGAGCCTGAGACACTTACTACTGTTATTACTGAAGAATCTCAAGAAAAGCCACATGACTTGACTTCGCATGAAAAGCACGTTGAAGCCGGTAAGAAGGGGGCGCAGGTGAGGCTTGAGCATCTTGCAAAAGAGGCAAAGCATAATAATGTGGAACCTACTAAGGATACAATTATCGAGAAGCATGTTAGCAAAACACCTGAAATGCCACATGAGTTGACTTCGCATGAAAAGCACGTCGAAGCCGGTAAGAAAGGGGCGCAGGTGAGGCTTGAGCATCTTGCGAAAGGAGCAAAGCATAATAATGTGGAACCTACTAAGGATACAAACATTATCGAGAAGCATGTTAGCAAAACACCTGAAATGCCACATGAGCTGACTTCGCATGAGAAACATGTGGAAGCTGGTAAGAAAGGTGCACAAGTGAGGCTTGAGCATCTTGCAAAAGAGGCAAAGCATAGGACAGTGGAACCCAGTAAGGATACAAACATTATCGAGAAGCATGTTAGCAAAACACCTGAAATGCCACATGAGTTGACTTCACATGAAAAGCACGTGGAGGCTGGACGAAAAGGGGCACAAGTCAGAATTGAGCATCTGGCGGAAGAAATGAAACGCAAGCATGAAGATACTAATAAAGAGACAAGTCCTTACGATGGCGAAGAGGAAGCTGAGCCAGAGCTCTCTGTACATAGGGCAAGTGATAAAAGTTCAGAAACGCATTCTGGACTAGATAAAAAAACAGAGTCAAAGGCCAAGGTAACAAAAGCCCAAGAGGATCAAGGCCAAGAAGAGCTGTCAATTCGTCTGACGCTCAGCGCAACTGGCCCGAAAGGAGCAATCACTCGAAATGGAGATGGTAAGCTTTGATAATAATTGCGCTTAGTGAAGAGAAAGCTGACAAATAATTCTGATATGAAGGTCTCATTCAAATTAGCGAAGATTCTGGTTTAGATAGACATGAAATTTCTACGCACAATGAGGAGGCAGATACACATCATAGAGATGGATCGCATGCGAGGCTCGAGTATGTTATTGACGATGTAAAATCCGACGAAGCTAATACTGGTGAAAGAGCTCAATCTCGTGAGAGAAATCAGCCACAAGGAGTGACTTTACATGACAAACATGTGGGAGCTGGTAGGAAGGATGCACAAGTGCGACAGGAACAAACCACACATAGATCTGCAGAGCCTAAGAAAGTTAATACTGGTACTACCACCACTACTGAAGAATCTGAAGAAAAACCACAAGAGCTATCTTCACATGAAAAGCATGTGAGAGCTGGAAGAAAAGGAGCACAAGTAAGGATCGAGCATCTGAGGGAACAAGCTGATGTCGGTAGCATCTCCAGCAGCCAACAACCACAGAGAAAGACACATGAGCTGACTTCGCATGAAAAGCATGTGGAAGCTGGTAGGAAGGGTGCTCAAGTACGACAAGAGCATTTAATGGAACAAGCAAAACATGAATCTACAGAGCCTGAGAAACTCACTAGTGAAGAATTTCAAGAAAAGCCACATGAGCTGACTTCACACGAAAAACATGTGAAAGCTGGCAAGAAAGGTGCACAAGTAAGGATCGAGCATCTGAGGGGACAAGAGGACGGTAAACATTCAGATTCCAGTAGCGATACAACAGTCGAGGAAACTGATGCTGTAGCGCGCGGCCTGACTGCACATGAAAAGCATGTTTTGGCAGGTCGCAAGGGAGCGCAGGTCAGACTTGAACATCTTCGACAGAAAGAAGGGCATATGTATGGGGATTCAAATGAGGGCATGGAAGTACAAGAGCAAGAGGCTACGAATCATGGAGAACAGGTACCTGCGGATGACAAGGGAGAGCAAGTTGTTGAAGAAGAATCTACAGAGAAGCGATCTGCAAATGAACTTTCTACACATGAAAAGCATGTCTTAGCAGGTCGCAAGGGAGCGCAGGCCAGAATAGAACATTTGATGCAACAAGGGAAAGATAATGATACAATTGAGGAGAGTCAGATTCCACGTGAGTTGACTTCACATGAGAAGCATGTTTTGGCAGGTCGCAAGGGAGCAAAAGTAAGGCTTGAGCATCTTCGAGCAAAATCAAAAAATAATAATAATAATGAAGAAAATACAAGTCAATCTATGGATGAGACAGCAAGTCATGGTTCAAATCATATATCATCAGCAGAACATGATGCTTATAGTGAAATTGGTAAGATGGGAGCAGCAGCTCGTTGGCATAAGCATACAGATGAGGGTAAGATTAGTCAAGAGATTCATGAGAAATTGAGTCAAGGTGGTAGAAGAGGTGGATTAGCTAGGCGACAACCGAAATAACTTTTTTTTTTTTTTTCTTGCAATTTTTTTTTTCCAATCGTTTTACATTCATGTATCGTTTACATTGCGAGTAGCGAAATTGATATTATTTGTTTTACAGAAAGACTATAATTTTGCAAAGCGAGGCTTTTTTTTTTTTGCCAATGCTTTTAAAGCAATTTCCATATCACTACCAATAGCAAAACTATTCCAAGTAGCAATATAATCTAAACCATCATAAATATTAGTATGATTAATTGCATGATTAATAATATGTTTAGTACCAATAAGAGCAGTTGGAGATTTTTCAATTAAATTTTTAGCTATTGAATTAATTGCATAATCAATAGCTAATTGTTTATTATCAAGAATATTTGAAATAAAACCCTGAGATATTGCTTCATTTGCATTAAAATCACGACCTGTAAGAGCAATCTCTTTAATCCATGATAAATTACCAACGCATTTTGGTAAACGTTGTAATGAACCAATATCAGCAGTAATTCCTATATCAATTTCTTTAACAGAGAATCGAGTATCTTTACTAGCTATGCGAATATCCACAGCACATAGTATATCGATCCCCAGACCGTAACATATTCCATGAGATACGCCAATGACAGCTAAGACAAGAAGAAAAAAAAAAAAACCCGTTGTTAGAAAAAAAAAAAAAAAAAGGAACAAGGCAATATGAACTCACGTTTGCAACATTCCTCGGCTGCAGAGATTGCCTTTTGAAAATTTCGAATATGATGTCTCATTGCAAGACCTCTACGAGCCGATTCAACATTGTGATTAGGAAAAGATGAAGAAACCTGTTGAATATCTAAACCAGCAGAAAATGCCCGATTACCAGATCCAGAAAGTACCACAACAAGTATATTTGAATCATTTGAAATTTGATTAAATAAATTTCCATATTGTGTCCATGTTTCAGTATCAAATGCATTAAGTCTACTTGGCCTATTTATTTCAACATGAATAATTGATTCAACTGGAAATGAACATTTAAAATGGGTATACTTTGAATAATCTGATGAAGTCATCATTTTCCTTGTTCTTTTGAGAGTCGTGAAACAATGTCTCTGTCTTGTTCCAAGTTGTGTTTTGTTTTGATTCTTCCCCGCATTATTAATTTAAAATAAATATAAACAACTAAAATATGGGACTACTTTACATGGTTACAAAAACCCGCATCTAGCTAAACAAGGGGGTTGTGAATTTCATACCACAAGAATTACAGTAAACATTTCTACAGATCGGCCTTAAAGTCATGGTGATCGTGATGATCATCATCATCGGTTTGTTTATTGTGGATATTGAAATTCCATCCCTGCACGTGACCATTAAAATTGTTTGTTTGATCCCAACACCGTATCACGTGACCCCCGAGAGAGATGAGATGAGATATCAATGCCTAATTGGGACAATCAAGTTGAACCATCTCGTTTCACTTTCTCGGCAAGATATCAAAGTTATTTTACTATTATTACCAATGTTTCTGTGGATATAATAAACTAAAACTAAATTTATAAGAATAAAACAGAAGAAGAGTGTGATGGGTTTTGGTCCTCGGAAAAGAAAATTACGTGTCTTGATATCATTGTTGTTTCTGGTTATTGCAGGATACATTATAACTGTTCAACTTCATTTATTTAGCAAGAGCAACCAGGAGAAGAGAGTACCAAATAGCGGTAAGGAAAGAGATAGATTGAATCATTTAATAATTGTACCATGTCATGGAGTTTGGATTGGTGGTGGAGGATCAGGAAAAGGAGATGATGATATTGAATGGTCAGTACCAGATTATCCAGGAGTGAAAGAAGCAGCACTTGAAGATATTGATAGTGCTCTTATAATGCATGATTTAGATGTTGATAGCCTTTTAATATTTTCAGGGGGAATGACACAGGAAAGCTTGGGCCCTGTTTCTGAAGGATACTCATATTATCAATTAGCAATTGAAAGATCTCCAGATGGTAGACGAACTAAACGAATAGGTGCTGAAGTAAAGGCTAGAGATAGTTATGAGAATATTGTTTATTCAATATGCCGATTTAATCAGTTGACAGGGAATTATCCTGAAAAAATTACTGTTATTGGTTATGCATTTAAAGAAAAGAGATTTTCTGAATTACATCGACAAGCTATATCTTTCCCACAAGAGAATTTTTACTATAAAAAAATGCAAATTGATCAAACTCGTCCTCAAGATATTGATGGAGAATATCAATTAGCATTTTTACCATTTCAGAATGATCCATATGGATGTATAGACCCAATTTTAAAGAGTAAACGAGAGAAAAGAAATCCATTTAATCTTAATGTTAATGGCATGGTTAGAGATTGTCCTGAGATGGCTGATTTATTGGAATGGTGCGATCTTGGTGGGAAAGTTGGAAGGTTATATACTGGTAGTTTACCGTGGAAGTGATTATAATATTTCTAACCAAAAAAAAGCACTTTCTTCTAGACAAATATGTACAAACCAATAAAAATAATATATTCTGGCGTTTATTTATTTTCTATTTTTATTAATCGTGTGGTTTCCCACTTATGCGTGGGTAGATTCGTGCCAAGTGGTAATTGATTGCAGTCCTTGATGGTTTCTTCTCCACCTGTAAAAATTTATTATATCAGTACAAGATAGTAGCCAAAAAAAAGAAAAAAGAGAGCCAACGGAACCTTTGTATCAGCACACTGTTTGAGTTGTGTTTCGAATGTCGAGCATACTTTATTGCCTTGTCCATAAGAAGCCCAACATGTAAGCATTGAAGAAAGTAAAACCATACATTCACTTTGTCCCTGTTTAGAGAATGAGTTCTTTACTGCTAGTCTAGGCAGCGGCTTTAGTCGAATTGGTTTCTGGGGTTTCACCATTATTATTTCTTGTCTCGGGGTCTGGTCTTTGGTATGAAAATTGGGGTAGGCAAAAAACTGATTTTCATATTGGGAGTCTTTTAGAATCTTGGGCCTTGGCACGTGACTAGCCAGATATGATATGATATGGCGGTTGTTGTTCAACAGAGATGAACTTGTCTGCTCTTTGACGAGATCAGACAGAACTAAGCAAGCAAAGACTCCAAGTTATGTGACATGGCGGTGTTGAATGTTATACAAGGGAAGAGAAAGAGAAAATGTAAACTGGTGTTACCCTGACGGCACGTAGTCCATTACCAAAGGTTTTATACACTTTTATCAAAAACACTGCCATTAGAAAAAATCCAATGATATGGAAATTTGGAATTCGTAGAACATTACAAGTTGCACTGCTTCCTTTTCAAATATTCAACGTTATCGCCAATAATAACAAGAATACAAGATGGATAATTGTTTTTCTGCGTAATTTGGTTTACTGAATTAACGATAATATTTCTTTTTTCTTGATTCTGGCAAATTGCTGGTTTTACTATAAAATTATTATTATTATTCTTGTTGTTGTTGTTGCCCCCTTTAGAGAAGACGGTAACGTCAAATTCTCTCAAACTTGAACCAAAAACTCGGGACAACCACAATACAACAATGATCACAGACCAGCAACTCACTACAGTCGCTCTTTCTTTTGGAATAGCAGCAATGGCTGTTGTCATTCTTCACCACTTTATACAAGTCAATAAATCAACCACAACCTAGGCCAAGTCTACACACATACGGCCATCTCCTTTTCAACAACTACCTCTACTCGTTGTATTTTATTTTATTTTATTTTATTTATTTATTTTTTTTTTAAAATGCATCCATCATATAATCATCATCTATCCGCGTTTTCTACTCATTTCTACGTATTTTTTCTACTCATCTTTTTTTCCAAATCGCTCTAGTTCTCGTATGCCCCCTTTGTAGAACCTGACCCGACTCCCAAAAAAACACAACTCTCTCTCTCTCTCCCGACAAAACTTGGTGGTGGTTTTTAAAGACAAACAACCGAACGATAAAAATAGATCCAAAAAAAGAAAAAAAAAAAAAAAAAGTCAGCATAATTATATAAATATAAAATATTATGCCAGACTGGTCGGTTGACCCAGACAATCGGCGCCGTTTACAAGTAAGAAGTCATCGTCGTCGCGTATTTTTTTCTTTTCTTTTCTTTTATTAACCAAAACGCGTTAAGGACTTGCAAAGAGTAAAGGAAAACAAGACATGCTTTGACTGTGGAGCACCTTCCCCGCAATGGGTGAGTTAGACACAAGATAATATCAATTATATCTCTTTGTTTCATAATAATAATTTTTTAATAATAAAAAAAAAAAAAGGCATCGCCAAAACTGGGAATATTCATCTGCCTCGAGTGTGCTGGCTTACACAGGTAAGGAAGGAGGCTGCAAAATTCTTTTTTTTTTTTTTCTTCGGTATTGACCACGAAACTACAGAGGCCTTGGAGTTCACCTATCATTTGTGCGGTCCATTACAATGGATCAGTTTAAACAGGATGAAATGAAGAGAATGGAACTTGGAGGAAATAAGAATGCTTATGAATTTTTCAACTCTCAAGGATGGGATTTTAATACAAGTAATTCATCATTAGAATTAGCAAAGGAAAAATATAGTAGTACTATTGCTCAAGATTATCGTGATAAGCTTACATGCCTCGTTGAGGATCGTGAATGGGTACCCATTACTAGGTCAGCTACAACAACAACGACAACTACTGAATCATCTCGTACTACCCCTTCCCGTACTGCAACACCAACAATAGTTGCTCCAACAAAAGCTGCAAATGAAGCATTCTTTGCAAAGAAAGGTCTAGAAAATAATACAAGACCTGATAATCTTCCACCCTCACGGGGAGGCAAGTATGCAGGTTTTGGAAGTAATACTAGTACTACTGAAAACAGTAATGGCGGCGGTACAAATGATGATGGATCCTTCTTTGGTCTTAATTATGATGATATCTCAAAAGATCCTCTAGGTGCATTCTCAAAGGGATTTGGATTTTTGTCAACCAATATCGCTCGTCAGGCTGCCCAAGTGAGTCAAACATACATCAAACCAAGTGTTGAACAATTTTCAAGATCTGATTTAGGAGTCAGTACAAAATCTGCAATGGTTCAGCTTAGTCAAAGAATGCAAGATAATTTTGCCCCCACTGGACAACAAGAGCAGCAGCAACAACAAGGAGGTACCCAGTTTACCAAATTATTTGATGAGCTACAAATGCAGGACAATCAAGAGATTGAACCAGCATTTGGTTTAGAAAAGCCAGCAACAAAGACAACTCTACAGGGTTTAGGTAATAGGAAGAAGGTCAAAAAGGATTCATGGGATGAGGATGATGAATGGGAGAAATTCTAGCTATCTATATATACATACATATATATATATTTTAATTTTAATTTTTGTTTTTTTTTTTTATATTATAAAGTCATTGGAGTTGTTCTGTTTGTTTTGCCTTTTTCCATTTGGAAGAACGTGTTGCCACCACCAAACCACGGCGTAGCAACCGACAGACATAATCAATCAAATGTGCAGAGCATCTCCACCTTTCTTTCTTGATATAATACAACAACAGCAAAAATATCAAAAATGGCTGAAACGGTAGTGTTTCGACGGCGAATGGGTGGCGCTGCAAGAAAGAGAAAAGTCGATCAAGAGCAGTTACCTAAACCTGTGGACGATGATGATGACTCGGGATCAGAAAGTTCTGGAACCGATCAAGAGAGGACCAACATCACAACAATATCCAGTAGAATACCAAAGAAGCGGAAACATGGAATGGGATTAGTAGAGTCATCAAAGCCCCCAGAGGACGATGATCGGCAGGTTGTGCACGGAATATCTCACGAGTCTGCTAGTCGGACTACTAATACTTCAGATGCCACTAAACAGAATAATTCGTATGATGAAGACACCACCAAACGAAGGGCAGGTCCTATAAAACCATTGGCATCTAATGTACGATCTACAATGGTTACAGATTATCAACCTGACGTGTGCAAAGATTATAAGCAGACTGGATTTTGTGGATATGGCGATTCATGTAAGTTTTTACATATGCGAGAAGACTACAAGGCAGGATGGCAGTTGGATAGAGAATGGGAAGATGTACAAAATAAGAAGAAGAAGGATGATGATGATGATAAGAAACAAGATCAAAAACAGCAGGATGAGATTCCATTTGCTTGCGTCATATGTAAAAAGCCATACAATGAGCCTGTTGTTACAAATTGCAAACATTATTTCTGTGAAGCATGTTTTCTGAAAAGATCTCGGACGAATCCTACATGTATTGTTTGTGGAGAGAATACAAGTGGATCAGCGCGACCAGCAAAGAATGTTCGAGAGATGATGGCACATCGGAAAAGCTGACAACGACGACGACGACGACGACTATTTTGACTGAACCTTATAAAATAGAAATAAATAATAACAAAATGAGGGGTCTTTGTCTCTCTCTAAAATACGTAAAACCCGTAGATTTGTCCATTCTTCCCATCTCATCGCATCTCATCTCATCGCCAAAAAAACTCCCCCTTCTCCCTTTTCTCCAACGCATCAACAACAACAACAACACAAATAACCGTGAAAGCCGAATATTTAGATCTTGGACGGGTCAGTCAAGAAGAATTAAGAAAAAAGAAAAACCCATTTTGGATTATAATATTTTTTTTAAATGTCCCCGCCGGTTGGCGACCAGCGTCGTGTCAAACTTTACGAGCTTGTAGGCGGGAGCTGGGTTGACCGGGGTACAGGATTCTGTCGGGGAGACATATATACGGTAATATTTTTATTTTATTTTATTTTTATTTCTCTGTGTTTTGATGATGACTAACCTGGTTGTTTATCCACAGGATGAGGGTTATCTATCTGTTAATAGTGAAGATGAACCTGATCGTATCCTCCTTCATTCAAAGATATATCGTGATACAGTCTATGAAAAGCAAGATAGTCAGTATATATAAATGTATATGGTGATGAATAAAATTTCTCACACAAAAGTTGTTGCAGATACCTTGATTGTTTGGACAGAAGCCAAAGATGACAAGTCGGCAGCAGAACTCGCTCTAAGTTTTGAAGAATCTCAAGGATGTGCCTTAATTTGGTAAGTCCAGTGACGGAATGTTACAAGAAATCTCGAGATTTTCTGACTTTTTTGAATAATAATAGGGATTTCATTATGGAGGTTCAAGGTCAACAAGGTAAATTACTTGCGACGTTAATTATGTGTTTTTTTACTAACACTTTCTTTACTATCAAGACGATGTCAATATGGATGAGTTTTCAGATACTAGTAAATACTATTCAACTCCTCTTGAACCGACAATGGCAAACTTGGAAGAAGTGGAAAAGATGATTTCTATGATGGCCCACGGACGATCTCTGCTCATCAGTTATATCCGAGATAGGGTAGGGTTTTTACTTTACTTTTTTTAGATTTCCCTTTGCTAACTCGTTTCTTTTTTTTTCTATAGGAATACATACGAAAATTGGCTGACCTATTTGAGGCCGCTGAAGACTTGGAAAGTATACAAGATCTTCATCGGTTATGCCGTATTGTCAAAATGATTGTACTACTTGGGAATAATTCATTTATCGAAACAATGCTGAGTGATGAAAATTTAATGGGAATTATGGGTATTCTAGAGTATGATCCAGATTTCCCACGACAAAAGGCAAATCATCGTCAATATATATCAGATCAATCAAGATTTCGACAAGTTGTACCAATACCTGATTCAGCAATTGTAAATAAGATTAAACAAACATTTAGGCTTCAATATTTAAAGGATGTTGTTTTAGCACGATTATTGGATGATTCAACATTTTCATCCATTTCATCAATGATCTACTTTAATCAAGTAGATATTGTACATTATCTCTTCAATTGTAAACCATTTGTTGATGATTTATTTGCACTTTTTGATTATGATGCTGATACAAAATTGGAAAAAAAAATTGAAGCTGTAAGATTTATTCATCAATTTTGTGCAATTGGTAAAAATTTACAAGGTGATCAATGGACACAACTTTATTTAGTCTTTATTAATGCAGGATTATTTAGAGTACTCGATTTTGCTCTTTCATTTAAAGATAATAATCTTGTTAAAATTTCTGGTCTTGAACTTTTAATGTCAATGGTTGATCATAATTCATGTCTTGTTCGAAGTTATATATTACAAGCTGAGCGTGACCGATCTGGTAATAAAAAGGATGATAATATTTCAATTTCAACAACTTATTCTAATACAGATTGTCAATGGTCAATAACTTTTGATGATGAGGCATTTGATACAAGTGGTAGACCACCTCAACTTAAGGATAATTTAATTAATATCCTTCACAATGATCCAGATTATGGAGTAAAGGCACAAGCTGCAGAAATATTTCGTATTTTAGTTGATCCATCAATTATACAACCAGGTGGTGCAATTATGCTTGCTGCTAATGCGAATGATGTTGATAATGGAGGGATTGAAATTCCTCCACGTCGATACGCACTTGTTCGTGAAATTGAAACTGAAACATTTTTGGATTGGTTTTATAATAATTGTGCAGAATCATTCTTTGAACCATTAATACGATTAAGTCATGTTTTTATTGAAAAGAATGGTAGTACATTATCATATTCTGATGTATCACTATTGGTATTATTGAGTGATTTATTAAATTATCTAACTCGTGCACATGATGAAAGGGCAAGAAATTTTACTGTTAAATATAAAGTTTGGCTTGCAGTAAGCAGATTATTATCAGCAAAACAAAAGCAATTAAATCTTGCAGCACTTCGTGCAATAAGACAATGTATTGATACAAATAATGAATTTTATCTTGAATATTTTATTCAATATAAAATATTTGGAAGTGTACTTGAATTATTAAAAAGGACAGGTAATAGAAATAATCTTTTAAATTCTGCATGTATAGAATTTTTTACAACAATACGGAGTGCATCATTAAAGCCAGAATTAAAATCAATAATAAAGCCGGTTATTAATCATTTAGTTTTAAATTATCGTGAAATATTGGAGTCAATTGATTATGTTGATACTTTTAAAAAGCTTATAAAGAGGAATCAACAACTTTCTCATGGTGATGATGATGATGATGATAGTGATAATGATAGTCTTGGAAATTATGGTAAGAATCTCGGTAGTAATAACATGACATTTGTTATAAGGCAAGGAAATGATGAAGAAGAAGAAGATGATGATGATGATGGTACCGAGACATTCCCATCGCTGGACAATGATATGGGTAATCAAGATAAGAATGATAAGGAATCTAGTATAAAGAAGAGCACAAGTACGACGACGCAGGATGCCGCTACTGCTAATCGTTGGGCAGAGCATACAAGTCTTACACGAGAAGAAGATGATTATTTCAATACTTCAGATGATGACGATGATGAACAAGATCAAGAGCATCAAGATGAAGTTAATTTAATCCCCCCACGTGAAGAGGATGAACCAATATTTTCTCAAACCGTAAAGACAAAAGATCGGCTTGTTTCTTATACAGATGACGATGATGATAATAATGATGTATCAGCATCAAAATCAAGTGAACTTAATCACAAGTCATCATTTAGAGATTTGAGTAAACATGCTAAATCTCAACAACAAGGAGAATCAAGTGCAAGTAAACGAAGTTGGGATCAAGTTGAAAAGGGGAATAACAATTCAAGTCAAGATGAGAATGAACAAGGTAGTGGTGATGATGGTTTAGCACAAAAGCAAAGACGGAAATCATCATTTAGTGTCAAGGAGCAGCAGCAAGAAGGACAAGGAGGCAAGAAAGATGATATTGTACAATTTCATGATAAAGATACATCATCATCATCAAGTAGTAGTAAAACAGGAAGATTTCTTAAAAGGAAAATGAGTAAATTCAGAAACACTACAACGACTACTACAACGACGACGACTCCTTCTATTACAACAAAGCAAAAGGAAAGTAATACAAGTGGCAGTAATAATAATAATTCATCAGCAGCAACAACTGGTGGTGGTGGTGGTGGTGGTGGTATATTTAAAAAGGCTCTCTTCTCTGGATCAAAAAAGATTGCTATTAATATTGGAAGAAATTTATCTGGAACAAATAATAATAATAATAGTGGTACAAGCAATAATGGTAGTAATTCAGAAGAGTCTACAACTGACAAATAAAGAAAATTTCGTCTTTACTATGACAGACAGTAATCACCACCACACCGCTCAGGGCCCCTCGCCGCGCGCTATCTCTTTATATATAAATAATATATTATTTGGGTGTTTTTATTTTTGTCTTTCATTTTCATTTTCATTTTACTAATATAAAATTCTCGTTAATTCCCGCCACAATTTAAATTTTTGATTTAGCCTTTCCCTCAAATGAAGTGATAATTTCATCAGAATTAATAATACCATCTGGATATGGTATAATTCCTGAACCTTGTGTAAGATTTGCACCACCATCAACAACTAATATTGTACCAGAAATATATTTTGCAGCAGGTGAAAATAAAAAACATGTTGCATTTGCAATATCATCTATATTACCAAATTTTTGTAATGGTATTGATTTAATTGCTTTATTAATTGCAGATTTTGTTGGTAATAATCTTGCAACTCCCTCTGTTCCACCAATTGGTCCTGGTGCAATACAATTTGATCTTATTCCATATGGTCCCCATTCAACTGCTAAACATTTATTAAGTGCATCAATACCTGCTTTAGCTGCTGATACATGTGCTTGATAAATTGATCCCGAATAATGTAATGTTGCTGATACAAATAAAATTCCTACACCTCCATTATCCTCTTTACCACTCTTGACCAAGTGTGGGAATGTTGCCTTTGCCGTATTAAATGAACCTAATAAATCAATTGATACAACAGATTTAAATGCATTCGCACTTAAATGTCGAACATCTGCAAGAAAATTTCCTGCTGCCCCTGCAATTACATAATCAAGCCTTTTAAATTCATCAACAGTTTTATCAACTGCTAATGTTAATTCTTCAACTGATCGAACATCTGCTGATAATCCAATTACACGATTCCCATTCATTGAACCAAATTCTTTTGTTATTTCTTTTGCTGCCTTCTCTGCTATTTCTTTTCTTCTACCAATAATTGCACCGCTTGCACCCAATTTTACAAGTGCTTCAACTTGTCTTCGACATATGGTACCTGCTCCACCTGTACAAAAGAACACCTTCCCCTTGAAAAGATTAGGTATAAATGTATTTGCCACACTCATATTGTAGTTTAAGAAAATATATTTGTTGTGAAATTTTCACGTCTTTCTATATTATTTTTCCCATTGATGCATGTGAAAATCCCGGTTTCGATTCTACCCCGCAATTTTATTCTATGCCCCATAAAGAACGTGGGAATCGTCTTCATCAAATGCACCACTGCTACTATTACTACAGTTATTATTATTATTATTATTATTATTATCATCATTATTCTTCGATACCTCCAAACATGAAGATTCAATCGTCTTTGGCTGCGTAGCAAGAATATCTCCAAAATCCATATCATTTAAATCCTCATCCTCGTAGACATTATCGTATTTTATCAACCCAGATGATGTTATTTTGCCTTCATTTTCTGCTGTTTGCTGAATATGGAATTCTTCTTCACCCTCGTTACGTTCTTGTACAATCTTCGACGCGGGACGATACGATTGCATAAGGGGCCTTGCTTTACTCCGATTACTAACTTTCGGGAGCCTAAGTAATGATCGATTTAGGTGAATTGACGGAACTGCCGCTCTAGTGACCGTTCCTATCTCCTTAGAGTCCGCTTTGTGCCGTACACTCCTTGGTGAATTTCCATCACATACACTAAGAGGTGCCCTAAGCGTCATGCCATTTTTTTGTTTCTTGGTAACGACGACTACTTTATCTTTCTCGCATTCACCTTTACTGGCAACCTGTGTTTTCGTGATTCCTTTATTGATATGTCCTTTCCCGTGACTACTTGTAGCATGACCATCTATTGGGCTATTCGGATTCACACTCATTTCAAGAATACTTTTCGGACTTTTGGCTTTCGACTTGGTGGTACTAGAATTATTGGATATCTCCTGTATCTCTTGGCTCCCGTCTTGACTCATTATTTCAACAATCTCTTTAAACATCGCATCTTCATCTTGCAAGGACGAATTAGGTTGTTGTTGCTGCGGCACAATATTTCTCTCATCATCATCAGATTTAGGCCTATTAACGGGATTCTTAACCCCCCTTGACCCATCTGGAATCCATTCTGGAGCGTACCTTCTTACTTCCACAATTCCAGGATTATGACGATCTGGGCTACCATCGGGAGACGCCGACTTAGTCAAGGCTGGTCTTCTTAAACCGACACCCGCCGTGCAATGTGTTGACAATCTTGGTCGCTTATGTAAATGAGATATCGGAGAGCCAGTGTTCCTTATCGTTGTTGTTGAACTAGCAGGAGAATAATTTCTTGTGCCCTTCCGCTCGTACAGAGGAGTCAAATCTCGTACTGTATGGCATATTTTCGTTTCAATTGTCACAAGATGTCTATCAAATCGTACATGGTCACCCACTTTGAGAGACGATTTCCCCAGAAATGTGTCATCCTATTTATTAACATTGAGTAAGCCAAGACTATTTCAAATTGTACAATCTCAATCAATTTATAACGAGTATTACCAGAAGACATCGCTCTTCATCATATAATATTGCTCTCCGGTTGAAGGTGTGAAATTTGAGGAACCCTAGCTGACGGTTGTCAATCAAAAAAGCGTATAAAAAAAAAAAGAGGATCAATATTACCTTCGTTCCAGCATTTTGACTTTTGGACTACCTGATTTGTGTATAATATTGTAAATTCGTCAAGAGCCGCAGAAGATAGATCGTTCATACTGTCTGTATATTCATGCTTTTAAATGTTCTATTTATTTGAACAAAACCTTTATTGGGATAAATTTCCCGTTGTTTACGTTGCACGCGTTATTTCCCAAAAGGGTATCAAATCGTCTTGATCAATAAGCAATATAACGATCGAACGAGATAGCCTAGAATTATTATTCAAGTCTGTATATCGATTTTCTCGCGCTCTAGTCTTGTATATTATTTTATCAACACATAGGGGTCGAACGCGACTCCTAATTAAGATTATTTCCTGATGAGGATTTTTGTCTGACAATCTTATTGTTTGTTTGTCTCAATAAAACTCATCATAGATAGATCATAAATAAAACAAATGTAAACATCAGCTATGGGTTTGACTTACCAAACTATAGCATCTACGTACGTACGGGTTACATGAGAAATAACAACAAGTCATCATCTTAATAATAGAGAGAGGGTGGGGGGGGGAGGAAAAAAAAGACAGATAAAATTTACCGCAATCAGTCAAAATCTAAAAATATACACAATAACAAAGCCTCAAGAACGCGATACCCCTTTTTCAAGTGCAAATCTCTGTATACATGTAAGGTACAATAACCATACAAGACATCCACAAGGCAATAATTGAATCAACTAATGATAGAGGAAGTAAAAGTAATCCTTGCTTATATATGTGTAGTCCAACAGCATAAAAAGCAACAGAAAAGAAATGATAAAATAAAAGCCAAGGAGATTGTACATTGACTGATAGTAAACTAGCAGGACCATTTGTACATTCACCACCTCTTCCCAAATAGCTGATACAACCCCTTTGAAGAATTTGCATATAACGATTATTTGCTGAAAATAAACTAAATAGTGCTTGAGCAAGAATATTCACTTGAGAACTTAAATTTTTCCTTTGCCAATGAAATTCACCAAGTTGTTCCAAAACCAATGGAGTATTAGCCAAATCAGGAATATGCTGTCTATCTAGAAGATCCCGTAAAAGCAAGACATCATTGAAAAGAACAGTCATACCACCTCCAGTCAGAGGGTGTCGAACATTGAACGCGTCACCTAAAATAATTGCTCCAGGTGTACGATTCATAGTGGGACGCAGAAATGAATTTGGCATTGATCTAATTCTTTGACCAGATTCAACGGCCCCCTTAACTGATGGTCGTGTCTCTTCAGGCAAACCAGGGATTACTACATTAATAATGTACTCGCGTAATTCTTCGGCCTTTGGAAGCTCTTTTCCTCTTGTGCATATAAGAGCACGAGTTTCATGAGTACCTATTTGGTATAAAAGGATAGGAGCAAAATCACCGAGCACGCAGTGACCATGGTGAGGAAAAGGTAAAACAGCATCCTTGAGTTCCAGAGCTGCAAAATTTGATTTAACGTTGGCCTGTGCATCAATAAATTGAGATCTGAACTTGGAGAAAATACCATCCACTATGAAATTTAGCGAGGCAAAAAACTGAAAAAAGGTATAATAAAGTTAGTATCGAAGAAAAATACGCTAATAGAGCTTTTGTTTGTCTTGTACTCACATACTCAGGCGGGCGTTTTGCGCCTGACTTGTCAGCTTTTCTTATAGCCTTTACACCGAGAATCTGCCCAGTGAGATTGTCCTTGAGAAGTTCGGTCACACTGGCTTCAACGAGAGTCACACTAGGTACAAGAGGATAAGTTAATGGATTGACAAGAAATAGTTAGAAAAAAAAAAAAAACCCGTACATACTTTGGAGTTTCCCGTGCTTCTTTCCGCAAATTTTGAATAAAACGACCATGGTGAAAGGCGAATCCACTTACAGATTTGCCAGTCTTAGGATCCACTGGATAAGGGATATGGACCTTTTGATTGTGGAATAAGATACCATATCCTTCAACAGGAATAGCATCGATCCCTTGCAAAGTGTCTGTGAGACCGAGTTTCGAGAGAGCCTCGACTCCTCCAGGCTGAAGGAGCTCGCCGACAATACGGTCAGGCTCACTAAGATCTCTCTCTGTTTGATGTAGAAAAGTTGAGTCAATACGAGATGTAAAAAGGTAGCGAGTTGATTCCACTCACCTAAAAGAAGCACCGATCTTCCCTGGCGTCCAAATGCAGCTGCCAGCGCGCATCCTCCAACGCCAGCGCCGACTACGAGTACATCGTACTGAGGGCGTTTTTCGTCTATACCCATTGTCTCCTCCTAAAGGAACGATGTAGGAAACAAGTTTGGAAAAAAAAAAATAAAAGGGAAAACCGAAAAGGAAAAGAAAAAATAAATAAATAAAATGACCGACAGCAAAAAAAATTCAAAAAAGAAAAAAGAGAGAAAGCAGTTGTGATAAAGGGATAAGCGACTTTAGATTATTTATTTACCAAATAACTTTTTGTTGAGAAATCAGACCACGTATGCGCTGAGAGAAAGGGTTGAATAGGAGATTAAAATCAATGAGGAGGGAAGACAAGTTTGTGTATATACCAAATAAGAAAATGCATGGAAGTAAAAAAAAAAAAGAAAGAAAAAGAGCTGCCATAATTAGATATAAAGAAAGAGTAAAATATTTGTAGATTCTTCAAACAATGTATTTTTTATTCAAACAATAGAAAAATAGTCACGGGATAAGCTTGCAAGTGTTTACTATTCTTTAACAAGAACTACACGGTCAGAGAGAGACCTTACGAGCACAATGCTGCTTTGCCTACGCTGACCGAGAATCGAGACTACACGAAATATGATATATATGACTTGCTGTTTTGTTGCCAGGCACTTGATCTGCTTACTATCCCCCATCAAAATATTGGGTTGGGTATAAGGATTTTAACACCCCCTTGTTGGACGAGGATTGAGAGCTATTCTCATCCCTTTGACGAACAGAGAAATATGGCATTTTCAATCTATCCAAACTAGTACGATATAAACAAGTCCTTACTATTTCAGGCGCAATATATTCTGCCATTCGCCTTGTCAGGCCATCGAAATATGACTAGAGTTTAATTGATGGGCTTCCTAATTCAGCAGTCGCCCCGAATTAGTTGGGATCCAAGTTTGTGACTAACCGTGTTTAGCCTAAACATCCAGAGGGTATGTAGAGCCCGCTCAAGCAAGCAAGTCTATGGAACAACTGTCAGATTTCAAAGGAGAATATCCTTATCGTAGACGGATGGGCGATTTGATGTTTTCGTTTACTCGAATGCTACTCTACTTCGGAGATCGCCAAATTTCATCCGGATTGGCTTTGCTTTCTTACAATTCAGGACATTATCACTCCATAAGCATCGGCCGAACACACGTAGTACCCAGAAATCATTGTAGCTCCAAATTTCTATTCTTCCTCCTGACAGAGAAAAATTTAGAAAACTAGATATATAATGTACAAAGAAGAATATGAGCTGGCTCTTGTATAAAGGAAGGTTACCGTCAAACTATGTCTAGTTGAAATACATTTCACTAATACCTCATCGAGAGAATACGCTACGCTCCAACCCGAGTCGGACTCAGACCAAGATGATATACTGTAGAACATGTCGAAGTGCTGTTGGGTTGGTTGATCCATCTCTTTGATCCATCGCAATTGTTCCCATGCGGCTTAAATCCAAACAATTCTTTCTTCCAAGTCTACAGTGAACAATACACCCTGAATCTGTACCATTTACCAACGCAGGTCTGCTACATGAGGAGGCAGCTTTCCTCCAAGAGAAGTGGACCAAGTTAATATACGAGTAGTGAAATGTCATTCAGGTGAGTCACTGAGAGTGTATGTATGGCAAATTCCAACTAAGCTAACGAAATTTATACTTGTTTTAGGTCTTTCGAATCTGTGCTCGGTCTCCTTTCCGAATCTGATGATACTTCTCATTACCGTACCTTGGACTCATATTTTGGCGCACGTCTATCATTACTGCAGAGCTGTGGGAAGCCAATCCCTGGCCCATCAGAGGTCTCCAAATCTGTAATCGACAAAGACAGTTACCAATTTCTAGGTTCTCCTGTGGAAATAACACCACAGATTCGCAACGATGCTAGCCAATTATCACAACTATTAAATATCGATCAAGTTATAGCTCTAGAGGCAGTTCTAGTTTCCCCTTTGATAACTGTCACTGATGAACGCTTGAGGGCTTTGGCTTACGTTTCATCTTTCTACGCCGAAAAGCGCGCACTCATTAAACTCGTGCACAAACTAATAGCTTTAAAGGCGGATCCCGGTACTCTGCATCATGACGTTGCTAAAAAGTACGCTAATGAGATCCTTGTCGATGAGCGATTCCCATTCACGATAATATCCGCCATCAAAACGGCATCTTCAACTCAAGTCCTCGATGTCGGCATCCAAGACTTTTCTGATATGCAGAGCAGTCAAATACTTCTTGAAGAAGAGCTATATCTTCGCCTTTTTTTCACCCTTCTTTTACATGAGATCCCCGCTAGCCCTTCTCTTATGATTGACTGGTTTAAACTTCTAGGATCCAATCAATTTCTAACCGAACAACCAGTATTGGCTCTCTATGGAGGAAGCCCCGATGGCCTCGCGCCAATCATATATATGGCCTTAGCTATCTCTATCAACCTCTTCAATATTCCAGGAAATTATGATATTGATCTATCTTCCAAGGAGAATAGTCGATATGTGACTTCGATCGATACCTTACAAAAATTGAATGATATAATCACTAATGAATTATCAGAGACATATCCTGCGATGCCGCTGAGCCTAGCTTGGAGTTTCATTCTTTTCCGTCTCTCATTTAGTGACCTTTCCACCTTACACGATCCCGACCGTGAAAAGCTCGAAGATATCCTATATTTAAGCGACAATAAATCTGCTGCGCACGAGTTAGCTTCTAGATCTTTACAAAATGGTGCCCTTTCGGTTCTAAATCAAGCCACAACCACATGCCCGGATGATTTGAATGTTAAATTGGAGCTTTTCAACCTTCTCACTGCCAGTTTATCCTTTATGGCCTTTACGGAATCAGTCGCAACTGCATACGCGCTGACATTCAAATCCCATGATGCGCTAGTTAATCTCTTCTTTGAAGATAGCATTACTAAAAGAGCAGCTCTGTTATGCAGATCTAAAATTCCCCTAGATCTTGGCACATTTATAAGACTAACCTCAGGCTTAGGTGTAAAAGCTTACGAGTTTGTGAGAGATTGCAAGCGATATACTCAAATGATGCCTATAGGGTTTAATGATTTCGATTTATCGACTCATGATCCATCAATTATTATTTTAAGATCTTCTTTGATTGTTTTCTCTCCAAGATTAGAAGACAATGAAGGAGCAATAGTTATTCCACCTGGAACTACTGGAGCACTAATATCATCCGAATCAGGACAACCTTGCGTTGTTTGGAATTATTCCTTTAACGGATGGTCGTTTTTAGGCCGCATCATTGAACACTCAAGCCTCTCAGGATCTCAAGATGATATTGTGCCACAAATTATAAAGTTATTTTCAAACACGATAGAAGCATCTACATTGGAGGATACTGAGGATATATTGCTTGCCGGTTCTGATTTATTGGGAATAGGCGGGGACGTAATCGATTCTGTAATGAGGATTTTGAATGATGCTCTCCAATCGAAAGAATTGACAACAGCAGGATCATGCTTGGATTTTCTCAAGTCTATTGTTCAGTCTACGCCAGAACGTATTTGGTCTTATCTTGACAAATCAAGTCTTCTTAGTCGGTTAGACCATGAAGGGGCCGCAGTACAGATCTTGAGTTCAATAGAAATTGTCAATGGCGATTTCGAGTTCTCTATCAAAGTCTTGGAACTATTGGATGCGCTTGTTGAAGATGCAATTGAGAGACCTGGAAAGGATGAAGTTTCCCGCAAACTAAAGAATGATGTATTAATAGCATTTTTCGATTTTCAATTTGGTGTCTTTGAAAGTTTACCATATTGGCGTTATAAAGATTTTCGGCAAAGGACGAAAATGGCCACTGTTATTGCATCGAGTACTTTAAAAGTTATCGAAATTACCTGCACAACAGAAGATGCTTTTTGTTCAAGTCCATTTTATACTTCAATCTTGTCAAACATCCTTGACAAGATTTCTGAATTCTTTCTTTCAAAGGGTGAAGAGAGCCAAAGAGCCGTGGCACCTATTTTGGCTTTCTTAAATTCAGCTGTAAAGAGCCTTGATGCCTTACAAAACAGTCAAGAGCTCATCGATCTAAATCAACACTGCATACAAGTCTTTTTTACCCTAACGACACAGTTGATTCGACTTAGATCCATCAAAAAGTTCCAAATCTCAACATTAGAGGAGCGCCTTTTCTCATCTGCCCCTGACTTGACAAATATTTATGTTTCAATGGCTCGACTGCGCCCATACATTCTAAAGCTTCTGACCAGATTAGTTTCTGCCCAGGGCTTTACGGATCCTCCATCGCTTTTAGCACATCTTGGACATGACGATGCCAAATTACTAAGTCGACTCTTGATCAGGACTGTGGATGATGATATGCAAACAGCCGAGATTCAAATACTAACAGCTAAATTTCTTTCTGCCATTGTGACCTGTGGACAGGAAGGACTTTCAGTACTTTTGCTAACGGGGGATGAGATTGGTGTCAACACAAGAGGCAATGTTGAAAAGTCTGGACAGTCACTATATGGGGCTATTGAAAGAAAGGCATTATCTATGAAAGATCTTTCACACGGTATAAGCAATGCATTGTTTGCAGCGGTAACAGTTTCTCAAAGCAATTGGAGCTTACTATCAAATGAACACAAGGAACATGTTGATGCAGTAATCAAAAGCATTTCTTCAGCTTTTGAGTTTGTCGATATACCTATAGATTCATCTGCAGATAAATCCGTTCTTCTAAATGCGTGCCATGGTTTTACTCTTGCAGCCACTACAGCAGAATTCTGTGCGATCGAGATACAAAAGCTATCTGTTGAGAAGAGGAGCAAGGAAAGAGCTGCTTTTCTAGATCAGATTTTAAATTATCTTTCTCAGGATTCATTCTTGCAAAATATGTCGGATAAAGCACTTCATATTTTGGGATATCGGCACACTCTGCATCAAAATTTACAAAAGAACCTTGGTCGCAAGTGGCGAGGTGCAAATTTGCGAAATTTTAGGCGTCTGGATCTTTCTGAAGTTAAATATGGCGAATCTTTTGCTTATAACCTTGAAATAATGGATAAAGTTTTTGGACATGATTCACTCTGGAAGGGCTATCGGCAAGAAATTATACATGCTAATCTCAACTTATCTCTCATAGACTCACAAATGAAGCTTGCAAGATCCTGGGCATTACTTTTAACTACTCTTTGTCAGAGGGCAAGTACCAAACCTGGAATATCATCAGGAGTCTTATCAGCTGCCAAGGCATGTCTTCTAGCCAATTGCGAGGAGGGAATAAGTGATGCTATGTTTGCTAAAATTTTCGTTGAACGATTGGATTTAGCTTTTCTAATACTGAATAAAGTGACTCCATCAGATTCGCAGCACTCATTATTTGCATCTATCCTGACTGATACGTGGAACGTCCTGAATCTGATTGATCTGGATTTTCTTGCAGCTCTAAGGCAAAATAAACATATTCTTTATCGCCCTGTGTTGAGAATACTTCTTTTATCATTGCGCAAAATCGATCGACAAACATTGAGGCCTCAAGTCCTCCAAGTGATCAATGGAATATTTAATCTTGTTGTCGCTAAAGGATTCAGAAGTCTTATTGGCTCTGCTCATAGCAATCCGAATTGTGGAGCGGCTGAAGATATGGTTTTGGTTATATCAATTATGCGTCAGTGCTTTAACTACCCAAGTATTGATGCCTATTACGGGAACATGGCATCTCTAGTGGTGGATAATGGGACATCAAGGGCAGCCATATCTCTCTTTTCATATGCTCACGAACTTATTGTTAATAACGACATAATATACGGTGAACTTTCTATCTTTTTCCTATTGGAACTCTCCAAAGTTGATATTATTGCAGAGCAGTTGGCAATGGAAGGTATTCTGAATGCGATAACGGAAAGCACGCTGTCTGTACAAATTCAAACTGCTCAACAACCGTTGATGACAACGAATCCAAGGCTTTACAATATCTGGGTCAATGGGCTTTTGCCATTAGTTTTAAATATGCTACTCAATGTGGGGCCTCGGCTACTACCAGAAGTGGTCTTGTTTGTCAGATTTTATGGTCGCCTTATCGATTCTGCCTTTATATCTTGGCAACAACCCAAGCTCATTACTTACTCTAGTGTAAGAGAAATATCTCTTCTTGTATATTTACTTGAGATGATGACACGATTGAGTGAGTTTGGATCTCAAGTAGGAATTGGCCCTACTAGTACTACAATCTATCCAATAAATCCAAGCTATCAGATTTTTCTTCCTGCTGAGTCAAAAGCGGAACTCCAGGAAGCACTTTCCTATATTTTGGTCCATCCAAAATACCTTTTATCTCGAATTGTTCCTACAACTATTGAAGAACGTAATATGCTCGATACTCCTATTGGAGAATCAAATAAGTTAGCTTTGAAGATATCAAGTGAAATTACTGAACTTCGTGATCTAATCAGCTCTGAACAGGACTCAACCCTAGACAAGTAGGGAGACAAAAAAAAAAAGAAGATGAAAAGTTGCAGCACTAATACTGCGTCATGTATTTCATAGATAGTTAAATTTTTGTACAGTATCTTTAAAAGCACTCTTAACTTCAAAGTAATACTATACGCCAGACGGCTAATAATCACAAAGTAACATTATTTTTTTACGTACAAATTTTTGCACATGACATTCCAAATTTGAGAAAGTAATACTTTTCTTATATACATTCATTATGTAATTCTATTATTGTATAGTACACAAACGGGTTCCAGCCCAATTTTAAAAAAAAAAAAATAAAAATAATTCTATATTAGTAGATGTTTTCCCGCCATTTGCCAAATTGTTCGTAATCTTGATAGAGGCTTTTAAATAAAGGTCTAGACTGGGAATCCATACTAGCATATATCATTTTGAGTTCTTGTGACGTCCCTGGTGAGCCACTAGACGTACGACGTATAATATTTTGATCTAGTCGACTTCCACCACTAGAAAGGCAATCAAACATTGCATGTATACCATTAGTTAACTTCTTTCTCAAGTTACCTCCAATAGTCGGATACTGTATCATAAGCTTAACAAAATGTAAGAGTACATAAGGTATGACATTCCTTGCCATTACCTTTTTTTCCGCAGTAGCCGCTGAAACTAAAGCTGAGTCACCACCTTTTCGTTTTCGCGATTGTGAAGGAGGTTGACATAATGCAGTCAAAAGACGGTCATATTCTGCTGCAAATGTATCACCATCAACGTGAGTGATGAGCTTATCCTCAGCAATATCCTGCTCACCAGATTCTGACCCAGCAGCATCCATGTTTTGTTTGATACTACTATCTGTAGCAGCGGCCGAAAATACGACGTCTGTCAACGATTGCATAGCATGTACAATCAAGAAATAACGTCCATTAAATCGATGACGGTGAAAAAAAAGAATAGTTGAAAGGAGTGTCATCATATTCTTATTTATAGCTTGACGGGAAACCCTTTCATCGGGGTTCAAACTCAAGTGTGGCTCTCTACTTTTTAGGTGATAGTTTGCAAAGCTGATAAAAGAAATTGTCATCTCAAGAGAGTATTGGGTAATTGCCCAAGATTTGGCAGTAAATATCTTCTCCAACATCTCAAGACCTTTGCAAATCTCTGTCAACCTATAACGCCTTGGTGAAGTATCAACTGACGGGTGGACTTGCTCACGCTCCGCCAACACACTATTTTGATCCTCGTATGGCACGCATTGATATAAAAATTCTATAAATTCACATAACAATTTAGACACTTTATCAGCTCCCATCGTTTTTTTATCAAGATTGTTTGACATAACAGATAGAACATCAATTGTGAGTCCACGTCCGAGCGTAGCTGTAGAACATATCTTGCTGTATAATCTCAGAAACACATCAGGATATTTAGATGAAAGATTTGAAAAAAGGCTGTTAAGTGTCTCTTTCATAATATTCGAATCTTTTCTAGAATCCTTGACTTTTGTCAACAAGACAATTGCCCAGCCTATCAAAAGCTCAGACTCTTGATAAATAGCAGATTCATCACCTTCAAACTCGACAAACACTGAATAGCATTTGGCGATAAACAGGCTACAGCCCAACGATGACATGGTTCTCCGATCTTCGTTCAAATGCATGATATCTTTACTATAAGCTTGTAGCTCCAGGTTGAAAAAGCGGCACGTCTCCTTCCAGTCTAGAACAGATGGTGGATTTTTAAAGGCGTCAAACCTATGTAATAGTTCAAATATGGCACTTATGAAACTGGATCTTTCTTTGCTTGATTTAGAAAGAGAATTTTCGATTCCGCATATAAGGTTCAAAACTCTAGTCCATGATCTCCGTAAGAGGATCTGAATAGCTTGAGAAATATTCTTAAGTCTAGTTGTGGCCAAAATGACAGCAGTCGAGATTAGGACAATGCCAATCGTGTACCGTCGTTCCTCTCCATCCTGTGTGTCAATTTGTTGAAGATAGTCAGATAATAGTCCTTCTAAGACTGACAATGCAATCTCATCAGCTTCTTGAGGTGATTTGCTGTTCAGTAGATTACCGTAACATTTACCTAAGACCGTAGGATAATCACACCTGATATACCGGATTTGAGGAAAGTATCCAACAATAAAATTGAAAAGACTTTCTTTTGAAATGATGTCAGGAACAACGACGTCCTCTTTAAGGTAGCGTTCCATTAGTGACGAAATAAGATTTATGTATTTGTCACTGCTCCAAAGGTCATATAGTTCTCCACCTTCGTGATCACCATCACTATCGTCTTCCTCAGTAATTAGTATGCCAGCCATATTTCGCTCAGCTTGAAGACATCGGGAAAGAAGAAGGCGTTTTTCACTAATATTGAGACAGGACGGCGGGAAATGCATCAACATGACGAGTACTCTTGTCGAATTCTCTGGGATTTTCTCCTCCTCTGAGCTGCGTTCTTTCAGGAAACGGAGTAAACATGAGAACATACAATGAGTGACTTGCGGAAGCTCGAAAAAGTAGTTGGATGAAATAGTACAAGACAAAATACCATTATCCGTAAGTCCGGCATGGTTATGACCGATCAATGAATGAAAGATTGCTGAAATCTTAGATGGCGATAAATGTTTCTCCGCAACATGCAGCCATCTCCGGCAAATATTCACAGGAATATATGTACCCACGTATTCAGATTCAGGCGTCGTCTCAATCTCAGGTCTAAGGAACTCAGCAGTACATGGCGGATACGTTTCTAGAAAAGGAAACAGATAGTCAAAGTATTTTTCTGCATCGTTAAGCAATCCGGTTTCCAAAAGACGAAAAATACATTGACAAGAATGATAAAGGTCAGACCCAAAGTCTCGAGCACCAGAAGTAAAAATTTCGCAGGCTTGTTTATAGATTTTTGGAACAACCATTTCTAGCTCGGTCGCATTTTGATTTGGGAAGTCGTTAAGCATCAGGCAGCAATTTCGTAGTTGCCATACTCGTGATTCTGCTATCCTATGGTCCATAGTCATTGAAGCCTTAATCATTGAAATAATGGAATCATTCTGCTTCTTGGTCAAAGGGTGCTTAGTTGTATCGACAAGATGCACGAGAGCCATACCGCTGAAAAGTGATCTTGCACAGGTAAAAGGTGCATCAGAGTCATCATAGTTTATAGGAGTCTCAAGTTCCTTGACACATTTTTCCAAGAGGGCTTCATGCTGGGAAAGAGAGTAGGTCTGAAAGTTGGCCTTGATTATCTCGTAAAACGTTGTCTCAAGTTCTGTGAGAGCAAGCTCGAAAACAAAAGCGTCAACGAATTTCCAGTAAGATATTAAGTCGCGTTGAGCACCGTACGCTTCAGAAAACGCACGAAATGTATCAACTGGCAGATCTGAAGAAGTACTGATGGCCACCTTTTCCGCAATTCTATTTATATTGCTGAAAGCTATAGAAGGATGCACTTCTAAAACTCCTTTTAATATGGCCGAAAGCTGACAATCATCCCTCAATGAAGGATCAAAAAAGCTCTCCATAACAGTTTCGGTTTCGCGCATTGGAGCCTCAAGGCCGTGGCGTTTTGCTAGCTGCAGGCATGCAATGGTCCAACCAGGCATATGCAAATCCGAGGCGACTGATATGGGAAGTGGATAAATTTTTTCCAACATGTCTGGTGGAAGAAAGTCGAGCATGGATTTGAAGATACAAGCATAAGTGCATTCAAGAGGATCGCCAGGTTCAGTAGATAGAGGAGTTAGCTTTGCGAACCATTCAGGGATATCAGCCATATTCTCAAGAACGTTACGAGGGTCAAAGACTATTTCGACAAAAAGCTTTATCAGAGCAAGTCGAACTAGGCTTTTTGAGTAAACTTCGTCTTCTGGATCTAGAAAACAAAACTGAACAAAAGGCCCAATTATAGAAGACACAAAACCTCGAGCGACATTCAATTCAAGATCCAGTTGCTGCGCCTTGGAGCTTGTTTGTTTTATATACCGATCCAATGCATAATAAAATTCAGGGCAGCAATATATAATATTACTATACCATTGTTCTGCGTAATTATGCAGACTTATAAGTCTGACCAGTAGACTATAGCTCCTCTCAAACGAAGGATCTAGTCCTGGACGAGAGAGAAAATCCATTAGACCTGATATACAGGTATTGATATTATTAACACCCTCACCATCAATATCGCAGGCATCGGCGACTCTTCCAATCTCATAAACACCATCCACTTTGTTAATTATTAACAGGGCGATATCATATATTCGGGTATCTTGAGTATCGTATATGGAAGTTTTGTCCAAAAGATTAAAAAGCGTCCATGGATCTGAGCTAATTCGAAACAGGTCCATGCTAATCTAAATCAATACTGGCTCCACCAAAAGGTCAGATCATAGCACACATACCTTGGTGATGGATCACTAAAACGGTCCAAAAGCCATTCCAAAAGGACAGCATTATAGTTAGGGAGAAAGACGTGTTCTGCCCATTCGCGCTTTAAAAAAATCGCCGCAAGTTGACGGAGAGTCGCTGAACTGGCCGTCCTGTCTTTCAATAGCCGGGTGACCGAAACGGCTGAAAAGTGCTCACATTGTGGATCCTAGATTCCTATAGTTAGCCCTTTGTCTAGAAACATAGACATCAAAAGCACAGGCAAAGAAAAACAAACCATTTTGAAGCCTTTTGGCTAGGACGAAGGCACTTCGATCTCTCTTGAAACGACGTTTGGAGCCTTTTGGGAGCTGTATGGGGAAAAAAAAAAATTTAGAGTTTAGGCTAATATCCTCAACTCATCTCGAAGACAATTTCGATCTCAATCAAGAACCGCGGATTTGGGTCAAAATGGGACTGTCAAGCAACGCCACGTCGAGGACTCGAGTACTTTTGATCGATAATTATGATTCTTTTACATGGTTAGTTTAGAGCTTTAATGTCTGCAATTGTGCAACATCTCTCAATCATTTTGTCTTGTGTTCTTTATCTGACTCATCCTTTCTATTACTTCAGGAATGTGTATCAGTACTTGGCATGCGAAGGAGCCGAAGTAATTGTCCACCGGAATGATAAGATTACGGTTGAAGAGGCTATAGCTCTTAAACCGGATCGACTTGTTGTATCCCCTGGACCTGGACACCCGCTGACTGACTCGGGCATATCATGTGATTGTATTCGACATTTTGCTGGTAAGATCCCGATATTTGGAGTCTGCATGGGAGAGTATGTGTTTATTGCTTGTTTTATTGGAATTGGGTTTTATATTTGACGGCTAACTCATATGCTTTCAAGGCAATGTATATTTTCCGTCTTTGGCGGTACTGTGTCATTTGCCGGTGAGATTGTTCACGGCAAGACTTCCACCATTATACACGATGGAAAGGGAATATTTACCAATGTTCCGCAAGGTGTAGCAGTTACGCGGTATCATTCCCTTTCTGGGACTCGCGAAAGTCTCCCGGATGAACTTGAAGTCACTGCCAGGACTTCATCCGGGATCATTCAAGGTGTCCGGCATAAAAAGTATACTATTGAAGGAGTTCAATTTCATCCAGAGAGTATTCTTACAGAAGAAGGTCGATTGATGATTCGAAACTTCCTTAACGTTGAGGGTGGCAAGTGGACTAGTGCGACAAGTCAATCCAAGAACTCGTCTGAAAGTATATTAAATAAAATCTATCAACAGCGAAAACAGGATGTTCAGAAGCAGAGTTCAACTCCTGGGTATACTTTAAAAGAGATCAAGCAATCTCTAGCTTTAGGACTGGCTCCTCCAGTCACTAATTTTTACGAGCGCATTAAGCGTGCGCCAGGTACGGCTCTTCTTGCTGAAGTTAAAAGGGCGTCTCCATCTAAGGGCATCATAGATGACAAGATCCATGCCCCGTCTGTAGCTTTGACCTATGCAAATGCTGGAGCTGCGGCTATCTCGGTGCTGACTGAGCCTACTTGGTTTAAAGGTTCCATCGAGGATCTTCGTCAGATTCGCCTAGCCATTGGAGGGTACCTCAACAGACCTGCTGTCCTAAGAAAAGAGTTTATTTTTGATGAGTATCAAATTGCAGAAGCTAGATTAGCAGGAGCTGACTCGGTACTGCTAATCGTCAAGATGCTAGACGACTTTGAGTTAAAAAAGCTCTATGATTACTCACGGGAACTAAATATGGAGCCATTAGTGGAGGTGAGTTCTCAAGAAGAGATGGAGCGAGCTTTAAAGCTCGGTGCGAAGGTTATCGGCGTCAACAATCGAGATTTGCATTCGTTCGATGTAGATCTATCAAAAACGTCTTCATTGGCATCCATGGTTCCAAATGATACATTACTGATTGCCTTGAGTGGAATTTCAGGTCCATCAGATGTCCGAAAATATGAATCTGAAGGGATAAAAGGTATTTTAGTGGGCGAATCGCTGATGCGGGCAAGGGACGTCAAGGCATTGGCAGAGGCACTTATTGGCACGACTGTATCCAAAACGACAAAGGAAAATATGCTCGTCAAAGTGTGCGGTCTGAAGACGGCACAAGAAGCGTTAGTGGCTTTAGAGGCTGGTGCAGACTTCTTGGGCGTGATAATGGTGCCTGGACGCTCACGAACAGTCGCTGTGGAAGAAGCGAAAAGAATTGCAGAGCTCGTAAAGTCTCGACGGGAGAAGTATCAAGAGTCAAATAAAATTCCAAAGGTACCTGCTGGTTCAACAAATTGGGCCACTCAGCAGGCAAGTCTTTTGACAAACCGTGGCCCACTTCTCGTTGGGGTATTTCAGAACCAAGATTTGCCTGACATTATTCGACTGGTTGATGAGATTGGGCTGGATCTCGTTCAGCTCCATGGTAATGAGCCCCGAGAATGGGCAAATTTTATCCCCGTTCCTGTAATTCAACGAATGGATGCAGGGGATGAAGCTTCATTTGCGAGTGGCTTACAAGCCTTGAGCTTGTATGATGGACAACATGGGGGTACAGGAGATTCGTGGGATTGGTCTCGGATACCAAATAATTCTAATGCTATCTTAGCGGGAGGACTGAACCCAGACAATGTCTTAGATGCTGTCAAAGTACCAGGTATTATTGGAGTAGATGTATCTACAGGGGTCGAAACTAATGGCAAGAAAGATGCGGAGAAGATACGGCTATTTTTAAGTCGTGCTAAAGGATATCAGAGCTGATCAGATTTGACGTTTGTTAAGATAGAAGGAAATATAAAATTGTTTACATGCCTGATTAATTGTTCTATGTACTGCTTATAAGCATGGGGAATGTGAATATAAAAATCTTTTTTTCTACATATTGAATGGGAGCACGGGGAAATGAAAGAGGCTTCAAAGTAATCCTGTATACAGTTACACACAATGTCAAGTAGAAAAATAATGAAAACAATTACAGTAACAATCCCATAGTAAACGCCTCTAATGCGTACGCCTCTCGTATTGCTATAAAGAGTAATCTTCTCTTTACTGTTTTCTTTCTTTTTTTTTTTTTTTCGCTCTGTTTGCTAACATTATTCCCGACGTACCGCTTTTCTTTCTCGCACCATATTCTGCTTATAACCTCCTAGAACAATTATACTTCTCTTGCTTATTGCTATATACCCCACCAACAAGTTGCTCAAATACCCCAAAAAATGACCAGCGTGTCGAATTTTCTTTACCCTCTTGCTTCTCAGCTTGCACGCCCTAATGAAGAGAGTTCAGCCATATACCCCGACAGTGAGATACCTTATCGTCGACTAAGGGTACCAAGTCGTCCGGCTAAAATTGCAAACATCTTGCCGGGTCCTGCGTTGAGATCAGGCGATGGAGGATCATTTATAAAGAGATCAGGTTCGCAATCATTGTCACGATCGAATTCAGTACGCCTTTCATCTCAAGCGGCAGCCAATTCTCTGAAGAGAGTTTTCAGTCGCCGAAGAAGACGGGCGGCAGAAATACTGTTTGGGCAGGAGTTGGATCAGCTTGACGAATCTCAAATGGCGAGACTTGATTCTGAGCTTAACCGTGCAAGGATTGAGATGGGTCTGGACCCAATATTCGATAGCACTTATAAGGCTCCTACACCGCCCAAATCCTCATCTTCCACATTGAGATCTAAAAGATCAAAATCATTGTCCAGCTCTCTTTCTCGATCATTGAGCCTACGATCGTCTCGTGAACGAAGGGCAGCTAATGTTCAGCAAGATCTCAAACCAGCACCGGCTGTTCTACGAGACCACAAAGTGCCACGATCGGCTGACACCTTTTCAGAGAAAACAGAATTTAGTAGTGACAGCGCCAGTACCACGTCGTTGCGTCACTATAGAAGGTTCGGCTCAAAAAGGCTCGTCAGAGCTTACGAATACGATGAACAAACTGGAATTAAGCGACTCATTCATGCATGTAAAAGAGTATTTACGCGGCTGCCTAAGAATAGTGGAAACTATCTTGAGGCCGCTTACAGCAAGTCTATGTCAATTGACCCACAGCAAGAATCTGTGGAACCTGTGACAATCCCAGAGCCCTGTTATCTGCGACCAGGCAAAGCTTTCAGGCATTTACGTTCCAGCAGCAGTGCCGCGACAAGTATTAGGAATCAGGAATCGGCACAGCAGCATTATTTTTATGATGTAAAGACGCCAGAATCACCTCTCAGCAAATATCTGAAATACCAATCTTCTTCGTTAGCTGCAAGTTCTGTATACAGTCATGAGTAAGGACGATGACCGGTTGCTTGAAACATTTAAATTTTCTTTTTGCTTGTTGTTCGACAAGAGCTTGCCTTCTGTTTTCTTTTTCATCATTATACATCTTATTCCCTCAATTATCCTAGTAACCTATATAAAGTACATGCAAACTCAAATAGAAGAGCGCTACACAAGTTAGGAGTAGTAAAAAAGAAATATATATATATATATAATGTAATACAGATATTGAGTTCACTAAGTAGCGCTTAAGAGTGCTATCTAACCAGGCCCAATTTTGGGCATGTCATGGTGTTCACTCAGTCTGCTCAGATAAGTATTATATTCTTCTACGAGTTGCTCATGTGATTTAACACCTTCTTCCTTGAGACGCTTTTCCAAGCGTACCTTTTGTATTTCGAGGAACTTGCGTTCAGACGGTGTTAGACTTTGCTTATTGTCGTTGCCCGAGTTAATACTGCTGGTTGGTGATATCTCTTTCTCGTTTACGGAAGTGCTGATCCGTTCATGATTTGTTGAATCATTGTCGGTGTCGGTAATGCGACGTTTCTGTGTCTTGCCCGACGACTTCTTTTTCCGGGATTTTGATATTTTAGATCCTTTAAGCTTTAGACCACCTCCAGCTACATAGCCATAATCATCGCTGGGCATTTGTCTCTAAGACGACTGTAATTATGCAATGCGTCTACAGTACAAGTAGAGAATGTTGAGAATAAAAAAGTACGGTTGGGAGATTAGAGATGGAGTTTTCGATTTTAATAATTAACTTACAGAATCCTTTGAAAAGGTTAACCAGTCAATCTATACAAGTGACAATAACTATTTACTCGTAAATCCAAGGGGTGAGAGCAGGCTTGTAGTTGTTGAGCTCGTGAGGTCGGAACCAAAGGGCAATCTCCTTGTTGGCATTCTCAACAGAGTCAGATCCATGGATGACATTGCGACCAACGTCAATACCATAATCGCCTCGAATAGTGCCAGGGGCAGAAGCGAGGGGATTAGTAGCACCAAGAATGGCACGAGAAGTTCGAACAACGTCCTTTCCCTCCCAAACTGTAGCTAGAACGGGTCCTGACATCATATAGGAGACGAGACCGGGGAAGAAGGGCTTAGCTCGAAGATCTCCATAGTGCTCCTCAAGGAGGTCGCGGGAAGGAGTCAAAAGCTTGATAGCAACAAGCTTGTAGCTGGCAGGATAATATATAGTCAGACCAAAGATCAGATCCGACACAGAGAAAGTGTACGTTTTGACTACTCACCCCTTGTTCTCGAATCGGGACAGGATAGGTCCAATGAGACCTCGCTGAACACCGTCAGGCTATATTACAGTTAGTAATTTCGCTATAACTAAACCAATAAAGACACGAGAAAACTGACCTTAATGGCGATAAAGGAACGTTCGTCGGCAGAAGACATTCTAAAATTGGATCAGACGAGAAGGAAGGAAGTAAGCAAAAAACAAGAGAAAAAAATTGACCAGCCGGCGGTTGCTACGGGGTAAACTCCACATTCAACAGAACGTGCGGCTTTCGGATTGCTATAACAACGCTCGACCGACGCGTCTTTCCCGAAGCTGAAACGAGAATGGTTGCGATGCGATGAGATGAGATGAGCTGCGCGATGAGCTGACCACCTCTAACCGGAAACGTTCAAGTTGACAGTAATAACACTCAACAGCAATGAAGGTAAACCACCCCGGTTTAAAAGCTCTTGCTTGACTTTATGTAATGGATGAATAATAACTGACTCGGTTCTATCTCTTTAGTTTGTCGAGGTTAAGGACCTTGAGCAGATAAATGCTGCCCTCGAGTTTGATACCCCGGACTGCCACGTGGTGGGTGGATGTGACCTCTACACGACAAAGGTAAGTCAAGACCTTGGATTCTACGTGCCACTTTTACCTGCATCTTGTAGTTCATGGTGCCTTTTTTTTTTCTTTTTGTGCCAATCTAATCTAATCTTTAGGCTGCCGGGAATGATAAGAAACTCTATCGGATAATCGATAAGCAACTCAACTCTCAACACCATGACAGCATTCTTTTATCATCTTCGGCGAGTCCTCCGAATGCTGCTCCTATCAATAATGGTGTGGAGCATTTGCGAAGTCCACTCTCCACATCTCCAATGTTCTCACATGACACAAATACCAACAACAGCAATAACGATTATAGTAACGGAGTTGGAAATGGCGGTAGCCTAGGAAGTGACGGATTTATTGCACGCCAACCGAGGAACTTCTCCAATACGGGTGCTCGACTTTCTGCGAGTTATACAGCCAGTTCGCTCGGAAGGTCATACGAAACGTCTTCCTTTGGTGCATCCCCTTTTGGACCTCTGGACCAGGTATCATCCCGTCGAACATTTGCACATCTCGTTACGGTATTGAATGCAAGCCAACCAGATCGAGATTATTCTTCTTTGCGGCCCCAGGACTTTAAGAGAGAGCGGAGTGTTACCCAAGCAGTGAATGCCTTCAACAGCACATTTTTCGGCCTTGGGATGCCAGTTCCTCCAAAGCTATGGCCAACGATAGACAGTCACATCGACCTGAAGGATTGCTTAGTCTACAGTTATAGCCCCTTTGCCGCTTATGAGGATCCAGATGAACCAGGTGTCATTTGGAGTATGATGTGGTTCTTCTTTAACAAGAGGCGGAAACGCATCGCATATCTTTTTCTCAAGGCAGTTCGTCAAAAGTCGCCTGTAATTACAGCCGTACAAGCTACAACTGCTTCTCGACACAGGCGACCGAGTAAAGTACTTAACGATTCTAGCCAAGACGAGCAAAGCAGCGACTCGGACGATATGGATCTTGACTATTTAGAACCAAATGAGGATGACGATGATGGTGTAGTAGGAGACCTGGAGCTGGAGTAGGCTTTTCGTCACCTATCCTTTTAGTTTACTTTTCAGGACCCAACTGCATTGCTGTGCAATGTCTGGTCCTTTGGGGATTCCAATACTGTAATAAATTTTTTTTTTTTTTTTTTTTTCCCCCTACTTCCTGCTCGCGCATTCCCCTTTTATTTGTTTAGGATACCTTCGCGTTACATTTTATTTTACTTTATTTTATTTTTCTTTTCGGGAAGTAATTTCAGGCTGCAAGATTATAATATGCTGTTCTTTTTCTTTTTTTTCTTTCTTTTTTCGGCCGTTGTACTGTACTTTGATGTTTCCAACCTTCTGATAGTGCTTTATCTGTGTGCCTACCTAGCGAGAGAGTATTTTAATATATTATGAAAATCTCTATTAATAACTAGAACCAAAACAATTTACATTATAAACCTTGATGCCCAAGAAAAAAAAAAAACGAAAGGAAATTAACTCGCAACAGCTGCAACCTGTTCGTTACGGCTTGAGTTACTATTGAATCTGGCCGAGGAATCGGATGACCTGGGGAGGGTATACTTCATAAAACTCTTTTGGAGACTTCTCTTGACGCTGATCTTTTGAGCTCCAACAAACGATCCTATAGCAACTTTAATTGCGCGGTTAAGATCTCCCTCGGATACATACTCTGACATACGCATTTTTGCAAATGATTCCGCAATTCGAATAATTGACTCAAGATGTCGTACAGTAATGGGGAAACTTCCCGTCTTTATACTCTTGTCCCTCATATCAGCATAAACACGAGATAGCTTATCTCTATCCAAGGAATCTAGCTTTGGGCGTATGTTCTCCCTGGCATAGTGTATATATTTTGCCAGCAGGTCCTGATCGATTGGAGATGTATTTTCCTCATTTCGAGAAGGTGGAGATCCAACACGTTGCTGTTCCTCATTATCAAGGCTCGCGAGCAGATCTTCATCGTCGACAGGATGTGATCGATAATGGGAATCAACCACAAACTTAGCTAGCCGTTCATCAGTTTCAGGATCAACAATATCTCTTACAACACATAGAATGTCAAAACGAGAGAGGATTGGCTCAGTCAAATCAACATTTTGTGCAAAAGGAATCGTAGAATTGTATCGGCCACCCCGAGGATTAGCTGCAGCAATTATACCACACCTCGCTTGTAATGTTGTCACGATTCCTGCCTTTGAAATACTGATTGATTGTTGCTCCATAGCTTCATGGATGGATGTTCGATCTTGGTCATTCATTTTGTCAAACTCATCAATCAAGCAAGTACCTTTATCGGCCAAAACAAGTGCTCCACCTTCAAGAGTCCACTCTGAGGTCACCGGGTCTCGGCGTACTGACGCTGTTAAACCAACAGCAGAAGCGCCTTGGCCAGTTGCAAAGACAGCTCTGTGAGCAATCTTCTCCACATACTTTAAGAATTGTGACTTTGAAGTTCCAGGATCTCCCATGAGGAGAACATTGATATCTCCTCTGATTGAGTGCTTGCCTTGAACATCCTTATGCACACCCGCGAAAAGAGAGCAAGCAATTGCATTTTTTATGTCATCGTGACCATAAATTGAGGGAGCTATAGATTTTATAATCTTATTAATTATACCAGGTTCTTTAGAAAGAGAACGTATTCGTTTTACCTCCTCTTCTGTAAGCATGAGACCATCTCCACGTCCTTCACGCCTTTTGACTAAATTGGCTTCAATCACAGTTGCAAAGACAGGAAATCCGTGCTTGGCATTCAGTCCGCTGTCAAATGAATTCTTATAGATACCCGTAACATCTACTTCTTCACCTGGACGAGCAACGTCAATGAGATCTGCAAGCAAGATTATCTCACGGTGTCTGGGAAGGCGACCTGGCGGAACAGTTCCAGGGGATTCTTGCAGTGTCATTTTCTGGTAATTTGAATATATAGTATGTTGGGTGTCAAGAATATGTGGACCTCGAGACTGACAAACATAACAGAAGCCCACTTTGACCTCCTTATTTGTATTTTCTTGAACAAAAGGACCAAGAGAAGCTCCACATTTGTTGCAAGTAAATTTGACGTAGCGAAGTTGAGGAAATACACCTGTACGTCGCGTTACTACTCCCGTAACGCGTACTAGACAGTTCATATGGGCTTCTCGGAGTTCTCGGAGACTGTAAATAGTAGGCAGATCAGACACTCGTACGTGAATCTCTGGATGTATACTTGCATAATCTGGGTAATGTAGAGCTGTAGCTTCCATTGCTACTACATCGAATATCCGAAGCATTTCCTCCGGAGCATTGGCCAAAAAGTAGGCAAGAATAGCTTTAGATTCGGCAAGGTGGCCATAAGATATTTCTAGAGACTCAGAGTTGATCTCACCAAGTGTTCGGATCCGACTTCCATAGACGGATCGTCCCTTGTCATCAGTATACTCAAGTAAGAAGTTCTTGAATTCTCGAGCAATTGCTTTATGGACAGATGGCTGTGTGATCCATGCAGCGATCGATTCAGCTTTCACATCTGCCAAAGAACTCAAAGAAAGCTCTTCAGTCATTGGATCAGTATCAGACATGAGGTCTAAGTCTTCATCGAACTGATTCCTCCGCCGTCGCTGAGTGGGAACTTGAAAATCTTCCGCATCGTCTGTATATGGTAATTGTCAGCTATAAGTGAATCTTCATCTTAGCAACTCTCTGTAAAAGAAAAGCTTACCATCAAGAAAGGCAGGCCCTCTTGCCATCATTCGGTCTCTCCGATTGAGCTGCTCATCGACGAGGCGACGCTCATTGATATCAAGACCCTGATAGTCAGCATCATCTATGTTGACATCGCCAATATCATAATCATCTCTTTCTCCGGCTCGTCGATAGTCTCTGTACAACAAAAATTAGAGTCAACTTCCGTCTCAAAAGAACACGCGTGAGGAAACCAAAGAAAAGAAAATTCCCTTCTCTTGCTTACCGTTCCATATTTTCGTCGAAAAGATCTTCGCCAGCTTCTTCTTCAGCCATCTCATCGAGATCATCTTCTACTTCGTTTTCTTCTGCAATAATATCGTCGTCCTGAGCAAACGGCGACGATGCAATCCCACCAGGGGATGATGGGAAGTTCTCATTGACCTCCGGAGCTGGAGAGGATCCTAACGGTTCCTCGTTATCGATAGGATCTTCAGCTGTTCTTTTACGCGGACTTGACATTACTCGCCCGGGGAATCGTTTACTAACTTTCAATCAAGAACACAGAAAGACCTGACCGTATGGTTATCAAAAAGAGACAATATTTAGCCTTCCCTTGTTAGGGGACCCTTTATTGTTCTTAAATTATTGGGACAAGGGGATGAGTTTTCGCGACACGCGTCGTGAAAAACTTGAGTGAAATAGAAATTAATTTACCCCGATTTGGTAATCATTGGATTTCCCAAAAAACTAATTACGGCTATATTGGGACAGCGCGTCACCTCCCAGTCGCGGCAATAGCAAGCTAAACTTGACATTTTTCCCACAACAGTAACAACAATCCAAAAGCCTCTTGCTTCGAACGGTTCTTCAAAATGAGCAAAGAGGAAACTTTACAGGCGAAGGAAAGTAGCCCAGAATCTGTGACTGCTGTTGATGTGCTGCAAGAACAGCTGAGACTGTAAGTCTGCAATATCCTGAATACAGAGTGGTGGGGAATGCTGACCCAGTTATAGTGAGCGTGATGCTAGAGAAGCTCTACCATATGATCCTACAGAATGTACCTATAAGAAAGGACCTATAAGGCAGGCTGTCTATGCGTGTCTATCGTGCAACCTGAAGCAGGGAGGCGGCGAGAAGATGATCCCAGCCGGAGTTTGCTACTCATGTAGTATATCTTGCCATGCGGATCATGATCTTGTGGAACTTTTTGCGAAGCGCAATTTTACCTGTGATTGTGGGACGGAACGGTTGTCACGATTTGGAGGCTGCAATCTTCGAAAGAATTTCTCTAAACTTGATGAGCCATCAAAAACAAATAAGTGAGTATAAATTCAATTCTGTTGGCTTATCATTTATTCTGTCTGATGCTTATTACTATAGGTATAATCATAACTTTTTCGGAAAGTTTTGTTCTTGTCAGGAGGAGTATAGTCCAGACACTTGTCAAAGCACCATGCATCAATGCCTCTTAGGTGACGCATGCGGTGAAGATTGGTATCATGAGAGATGTATAATAGGATCTCAAGCACCTCTCACTTCGGAAGAGAAACTTGCGGAAGCCAAGGAAGAACGGCCCGATGGCGACGACAGTCAGCAACAATTAGATGAAGAAAAGAAAGTACCAGATTCTCCACCTGGCCATCCAACAGGAGTCCGACTTATTCCGCAAATAGACGATAACATCGAAATTCCTTCGAGTGATAAAGGTAAAGATAAAAGGACACGTGAATCCGGTGACGAGGAAGAAGGAGAAGATGAAAATGTCCTTGGCTTCCCAGAAGAAGGCACATTCGACGCGTTTATTTGCTGGAAATGCACCGATATGTACAGAGATATCTTTCTACGTCTTGTGAAATTAAGAGATATCGCACTGCCTCCAGTAAATCACTATGGTGAACCATCCAGTGGTCTCCCGACAATACAAGACGAAGCTAAGGCTGATATGCACGAACTGCTGAAACGAAAAATGCAGCAAGAGGCGGATGGCGGAAGTGAGCTTCCTTTAAAAAGATTGAAAGAAACTAACAAGAGCAATGAAAAAATCGAAAATCCAAAAGGTACCTCTTCAAATGATATTGATCTTGATATGTCAGGAAAACAGTTTTCTGTTTTCTTAGTTGAAGGATTTCAAGATCGCATAAGCAAACTGGATTGGTTGAAAGCTTTCACAGAGAGACATCCTCAATTAGTGAAGGATGAACCAGCATTTGAACCGCCGCCTGACGATGATGATGGTAAGATGATGCTGCTATATACTTGAAAATTATTGACTGCTAAGCGCGTTTATTTTACTACAGACTCATCGTTATATGATGCCGGAACTCGAGCATTATCAAGCTTACCGCACATGAAGGCAGTCGAAAGTATTCACGCCTACAACAATATCAAAGCTCGCCTGGAAGAATTTCTTCAACCTTTTGCGGAGAGCGGCAAGGTAAGCAGATACGATGATTTATCAGTCTTGATTTCTAACGATATTATACTTTGTTATTAGATTGTGACTGAATTAGACGTCCGCGAATTCTTCGCTGCTGTGCAAGCGTCCGACTCATCTGTAAAGGGATAGCTTCTCTGAGAAATGAAGATTGGTCTGCTAAGAAAAAAGACGACGAAAATATATAATCTATTCTAACGTGATAATGTACTTATAGTTGATTTGCTTTTGAAACTTGTATAAACTGATTATATATCTTCACCCGTAAGTTAGATCCTTGTGTTGATACTACGAATGCTTTCTGTGCTAATTCTGGGGGAAAAAGCGGATTGGGAGTATACAGGAAAAAAAATACAGCCGCACTAAGAACTTGTCGAAGTATTTGCCAGAACCAAAAGGTCATCACTGGAATTTCGCGACAAGGTAATATGAGTACTCAACAAGCTCAATCTCACGAGGATGATCCATTTCCGCTTCATTTGGTAGTTTCGCGGCCGTATCTGAGCAAGCAGACTCTGGAGAATCTTCGGGAACAGCGCAAGGTTGCTCCAGGCAGAGAGAAAGCGACCATCTTGCAAGCATGGCATACAATATCGGCTGTTGGAGAGCGGCTTTGCTTGTGAGTGAAAACCAAAAAAGATAGCTCTTTATACGTCGGATTTTGTTGCTGACAATGGGTTCAATAGTCCTATTCGGACGATGGGATCTGCTATGATTCTTTTTCAAAGATTTATGGCCTTCAATCCACCAATGAGCGAATCAACAGCATTTGTACGTTTTTGCAAGAGAAGAGGGAACAAAAATTGGAATTTCAAGTATATTTACCAATCATTTATTTCTTTAGGATGTGTCATTAGCGTGTCTCTTTTCCGCTTGCAAGCTCGAAGACACAGTAAAAAAGCTTCGAGATGTTCTAGTCACAGCTTTAGAAGTCAGACATCCTGGACAACACATTGATCCCGATACACCGGTATGTGGGCTTTTTATGTTATTCTATTTTGATGTTTGACTAATATCTCTTGGACATTTTTTTAGAAAGTTGACGAGTATCGACGGAGGCTTATTGGAATGGAGCGCCACGTTCTCGAAACAGACTGCTTTGATTTTAGAATACACCACCCTCAGAAATATATAATCAAAATATGCCGATATATTGGATGTGAGTCTTGATTATTTCTCCTCAGGCTAAACCTTTCTAGACTGACTCTGTTATAGACCCACGGCATGCATGCCTGCTTGCGTGGAACATCAGTATTGATTCGTACAAGACTGCATCACCTTTGGAATTTACCCCACATGTCGTCGCGCTCGCTTGCATTTATATTGCCTTACAATGCAATGGTATACGATTAACTGATCTCGTTTTCTCACATTTCTGCGCTAGATCAGTCGATGTTTACGGTGAGCAGCATATATTACTCTTGTGTTGCGTCAAGAACAAAATTACTAAGATATTTGCGAGATACAGACTGCCTTTTTGAAATATTAGATCTTTACATTGATTTACTTCCACAAACAAGATTATGTTCTATGTTTCCAAATACTAATAAGTTCATGGAGATTCGAATAGGAATAAACCGAGCTTTACAGCAGCTTGATGATTCAAAGGATAGCAGAAATGGCCATTCCTCGGAATACCCAGAACCCAAGCTATCGTTACGAAATCCCACAATTGGTGATCGCGGAGCAGTCCGTTACATTGTCAACTGACTCTGTGAATCTGGATCGGTGTATTGGTGTTTAAAAGTGATGTTTAATATTTTCCAGCTTTTACAGTTCTGGTGTACAATACGTTGTTCATTTTTTTTTTTTTTTTTTTGTTTATATGATAGAGTACTACGGTTCATTTTCTATTGTTGCATTCAATCAGCGGGTAGTTACATGAGTTGAGCCAATATATATCAGCCGTTAGTAAACAGTGGCTCGAGGGATACACATTACACTCCTTCGTTCTCCACACATTTTAGCCGTTCTAGTGACGTTGTATACCTTTCTGTTTCCGGGTTTCTCCCGCCGTAACCTTTTTATTTTTTGTTTATCCCACCAAGTGACAACATCGGCACGTCAATTGTTATCATCTCTCAAAGTAATCGCTCAACCATGCTTAGTCGAGTCACAAACAGGCTTGCATTCAGGTTCCCTACAGGAGGGCTTTCCTCGTCTTTGAGCGCTCGTGTGCCCACCGCATGCTCACCATTAGCTTGCTTTGTTGTGAGCAGGAAGAGCTCATTTTCAACGTTATATGCTCATGATTGTAAATCACTCAATAGCTTTGCACCAAAAAATACCCTTGCTATTGTATCAGGGATCAATTTTATTGCTGCGAGAAATTTTGGTGTGAAAAAGGTTGCAAAGCGGTCCTATACTGGTCATTCAGTCCAATCAACACCCGCCAAGTTATATAACTATGAGGATATAAACAAGATCATATCTGGAACTCACCCTTCTATAGTGCTCATTGACTCTAGAGAACCGAATGAACTTGAGGAGCAAGGCAAAATCCCGTCAGCAGTCAATATCCCTTACAAGTCATGCCCGGGCGCCTTAGGACTTTCAAAGGAACAGTTTGAGGATACATTTGGATTTCCCAAGCCTGGTACAGACAAAGAGCTGGTATTTTACTGCCAAGGCGGAGTTCGTAGCACTGCTGCTGAGGATCTTGCTGCTACATATGGTTACGAAAAGTGAGTTTCTTCCTTCTTTATTTTTGAGTATATTATATATCTATATTAACAAATTCTAGGAGAGGCAATTACAAAGGATCTTTCAAGGATTGGGTGCAACACAATGGTAAGATTGACCATCTCGCTCCTCCTTCAAAAGAGAGTGCAGCAGAGGAGCCCAAGAAATAGTCTTGCCTTTGGCCGACTGTATGTCAAATTGTACATTACTTTGTTAGTTTCATGTACATAAATTAATATATACTCCCCTAATATACAAAAAAAAAAAAAAAATTTAAAAAATTTAACGAATTCTGGCTTCTGGGATTTGCTTTCGTGATTTTGCAGTTTGTTTTCGCTCTCTGCGAGCAACTTTCTTTGTAATTTCTGATTTCTTCATTGTCTTGAATTTTTCACCAAGTATGAGTTTCTTCTTTTCAGAATCTTTAAGGTAGTATGGTTTTTTGCCCTCTTTTACAGCTTCTCTCTCCTTGCGTTCATGCTCCATGATAATCTTATCTGCAAAATCTTTATCAGCTAAAGTTTGTAAACGAGATTTCTTTGATTGAATTGCACGTTGCAATTTGTATTTATCTTGCGGGTCTTTGGTACGTTTTAAATCCAATTCCATTTGTTTAATTTCATCTTTCTCATAATCTTGTAAAAATGCATAGTCCTTCCTCAACTGTCTAGGATCTACATTACTCCGATGTCCAACAGGTTCAAACCGTGGGTCTCGTCGGATAATTTTTGGTACATCGACAACCTGCCGTAGCCTGGTTACTGGCCTCTTGGATGTAACTTCTTGCGGGGCATGCTTGTTTAATCGCTTTGCCCTCTTGTATCTGCTTTGGTGACTGTCCTCCTCTTGGTCGTCGTCGCTGCTGCTGTCGCTACCGCTGCTGCTCGAGCCGTCCGAGTCTTCTTCTTCATCATCATCATCATCGCCATTATAATCAGGACGATGTCCTGAATCATCTGAAAATACTCTTTTCTTGTTTGTATATTCCGGCGATGACTTTGACCCTCGAGATGCTTTCAACTTTGCCAGTTGATTTTTGATTTCTTCTTGCTGTTCTTTTCGCTTACTTGATGCTGCTGATTTTAAAGATGAATTGTCTTTTCGCCGTTCCGTCGATAGAGTCTTTTGAGCGCCTACAAGGCTTGCAAAGTCGATTTCCTTGAGATCTAAAAAAGGGCTGTTTAGCTAGTTATTCTTAAGACTACCGGTATAAAACGAGACTAACCTTCTTCTGCATTCTGTAAAATCGGGTCAGCAACCATAGATAAAGACTAGGAAGAAAAAAAAAATCCAAAAACCTCAGTTGTTCATACCTCAATATCTTCGTCCTCAGAGATATCCTCCGTGTCCTCCAAGTCCAGTTCCTGTTGATCCTCGCTCCCATCATCTTCTAGTCTTTGAAAATCCTCTTCCTCATCACTCGACAAAATTGCTCCTTGGCTTGGTCTACTCAAGCCATATGAAGAGGATATTGGGGCTTCTCTCGTCTTTGCCATTTTGACCTCTTTATACAAGTTTGATTCTACTCGGCCGTTGAAATAGAAATTTATTCTAAATGTTGGGAGATGAGCTTCCTTCCGAATATGGAAGCGCCGCACCCTGGGAAGTTCCATTTTTGTATTATTTATAAAACACCAAAAAATTGAAAATAAAATGCACTTCTGAATATAAATCAGGACTAATAGCAATACAGGGGATCGAGCGTATAGAAATGTTCACTTGGATTTTCACGAGGCGCTTTCAAGATATGAATGGGGTAACTATCTTTTTCCGTAGATCGCTCCAAACTTCTGATATAATGAGATCAGACAGCAGACAGTCTTAGGCTTGAAATTAATATTTGTTTTTTTCCATTGCATGTTTGGTGCTCTGTGTGCGCTTTCCTTGTGTACAGTATGTACACGTATAGTCATTATTTACAAGGTAATATTTGTTATTTTTTTAATCATGGCGCCAGTTTACTAAAACTTGATCAGTCCGAAACCTTTGAGTGCATGTCGATTCCTGAATATTTGTAGTATAACCTTGACGATATGCTAAAAGTCCTGCATGTGCTATCATGATTCCATTATCAATGCAGAATCTGAGAGAAAAAAAAAAAAAAAAAATTTGTTTTATGTTAGCTGATTCATTTCCTAAATTACAAAAACTCCTTAGTACTCGCCCACCTTTCATCTGTTGCATAAACGGAGCCTCCCCGTTCCTTTGCCATAATGCCCATCATCTCTTGTAACCGCTCATTACACCCTACACCACCCACAACAAGCACTTGTGAGGCACCAACATGGGCCATGGCCCGCTCTGTAATTTCAACCAGCATTGAAAACAATGTTTCTTGTAGCGAGTAACACAAGTCTTCTTTTGTGACAGGTTGACCGTCCTCCTCTGCAATTAATGGTTTCCCATTTTCTATTTCTTGTGAAACTGTTTCAATGTACGCCAAAACACCAGACATTGACAGGTCCATGCCTTTAACAGTATAAGGCAGTTGAACAAATCTTCGACCTCTTTTATGGAATGCACCGTATTAGCAAATAGATATCTTTTAGAGTAACTAGAACTTCAAACCACTCACTTCTTGGCAAGTTGCTCTATATTATAACCCGGACTAGGATCATTTGATATTTGCAATACTCTCGCAAATCGATCAAGGCAATTTCCAACCGCAATATCAAGGGTTTCACCAAATATCCTATACCTGAAATGTAACAACAATAGTAAGTACAACAATGCGCTTAGTAATTAGTATCCTTGGCACTCCGTACCTTTGATGAGAGTATGCAATCACTTGGGTGTTTCCTCCAGATACATATAAAACGACTGGGTTATTAGCGCCTGTGATTTCTCGACCCATCTCGATATCTTGATATGATCCGGGTTAGTTAAGAGCAATTGCTTAGTACCATCAATGTACTCACGGCCAACACAATGATTCACCCCGACAAGTGGCTTTTTCCACATAAGGCTAATCGTTCTTGCAGCGATCGCGACCGACTGTAGAGGAGCACCCATTCCGGGGCCTTGAGTAAAACATATGCAATCAATATCGTTCGGCCTTAAACCTGCGTCCTTCATCGCAAGCATAATAAGCCTAACAACATGCTCTCGATGATGTTTAGCCGTATCCCGAGGTAAAAAGCCTTGGCCCGGTGGGGTTATATATGTATCTCGAATATTTGAAAGCACTCGAGCTTCATCATAGCCCAAGAGTTCTTTACGGGAATGGTGCCGAGATTCATGAATAACATGCCGAATAACCCCTACTCCAAGCTTGTTGGCAGATCCTTCAAGTCCAATGGCAGTCCAATTCCGATCTGCTTTGCTCATCGTTTGTCACTTGTTTGGTATACCGGTTGGGATTTCAATCTCATCTCCAAAGTCATCTCGAAAACTTCGACGGATCAAAGAATACAACTCTGAAGGGAATACTCATGGAAATTTACTCCTGACCTTGGACACATACTTTTTCCGTTACTTTTTTGTATGATATGAACATAATCTTGCTTTGGTCTCGGTCTGCTTCAGATCTCTAACGCTTTCACAGGTCATATTCTCCCGCAGTATGGTTAACAACAAACGGCAGCAGCCACATCAAGAGAGTCAAATTTCAGAGAATTCCCGTAATGGATCTCCAAGTGACTCCTCCGGGAACGGGAATAAGGGTCCGAAAGCAAGCAATAAGGGAAAGCCTGACTATGTTACACCAGAATACATAGCACAGCAGCGGTCTAAACGGGAAGCTGCTAAGGCTGCCAAAGCAGCCGAAAAGCAGGCTCTAGAGCTATCCAATCCTGAGGGTCCATTTGGTAAGAAGAGCAAGCCCGCAGTGAGTCTAGAGTTTATAAAGCGACCCATGTTGAGGATTCCTTTTGTGCACCCGGAACTGCGATCAAGCAGTATTTTTACAATTATGACTTATAATGTGAGATAAATTGGCATTTTTGAATTGTCACTGAAATTCTGAGACTAATCCCACGTTTCAGGTTTTAGGCCAGGCCCTAGTGCGAAGGACACTATTCCCTACGAATGGAGATATTCTGAAATGGAAGTACAGGGGACCTGTTATATTGTCAGAGTTCAAGTATTACAATGCAGATATCATGTGCTTGCAAGAAGTAGATTACGAAAAGCATGATTCGTTTTATGGAAAAAATTTCAAGGAACTCGGTTATGACTATGTATTTGCACGATCGGGGAAGAAAAATCATGGGCTTATGATAGCTTGGAAACGAGACATTTTTAGCTTAATTCAGCAGGAAGAGATTCATTTTGATGAGCAAACAACTGACTCTGTACCAGCGCAATGTAGGACGAGGAACTTGGCGTTGCTAGCAGCCTTCAAGTTGAATAAGGTATCTTGTGATGCAAATGTTGACTTGCAGGGGCCTCAGAGGAGTGGAATTGTAGTGGGTACTTGTCATTTGTTCTGGCATCCCTATGGTACCATGGAGAGAGTTCGTCAGGCAGCTATCTATGTACGGGAAGCCACACGATTCAAGACATCACTATGCGAAAATGACGATAAAGACTGGCCAATATTTTTAACCGGAGACTTTAACAGTATGCCGATTGATGCTCCTTACCTTGCCATGACGACCAAGCCTATGAAACATACAGCACGATCGACATTCATATTGGAGAACAGCAGAGAGCACGACTATTCTAATAGAGCTGAAGAAGACGAGGGTGGAGAAGAAGAAGAAGAGGGCGAAGATGAGGGTCCTCCGCCATACGAAGGCCCCGCTGACGAAAATACAGACTTTGGAACCATCACTCCAGCTCCCTGCCTAGAAGAAGAGGGAGAAGAAGAAAATAATGAAATTATGAATGTGGACGATGTAGTTCCTGCCGATATGGTTGGTAGTGGAAAGCCGAAACCTACATGGCTCGATCCCGAAAGTACCAAGCGATTAATCAGCTATTGCAACTCTATTCCAGCTGTTTGCAGGAGTCTTTATGGTTGGGGTTACCGTTTTGTTCATGCACCCAATGCAGACCTAACAAAGCGTAATGGCGAGCCAGAATTTTCAAATTGGGCCCACAATTGGAGAGGACTTCTTGATTATATATTTATTGTCGATGAAAAGCACAGTCATCATCATGATTCACAACATTACCATCCAGAGACAGATATTGTCTCTGGTGTCAAGGTACTAGAGTTACTGAGACTTCCGACTCCCAGTGAGATGGGTCAAGAACCTAGTGGGCAACCCAGAGAAGGACAATACCCCAGTGATCACCTCTGTTTGATGGCTAAGGTAGAAATCGAGCATTAAGAGTCTCTACTGTATAGAATTGGACGGTGGGAATGTATATATATATATTCTATTTGTGACAACTTTTTTTCCATTTTTTTTTTTTTTTTTTTTAAAAATCCAAAATTGTAAATAGTGTCCTCCTCAAGCAAAATTGTTACGGACTAATTCAGAGACAATTCTTTGTATATCATTTGCAGCCTCAGCAGCGGCTTCCAAAACTTCGGAATGGCTTGCTTTACCCTCAGCTCCAGTAATTGAGTTATCAAGGAGGTCAGTTGCTCTTGGCATTCTATCAGTAACGACGACATTTGTTATGAGACTGATTGCTAATACTTCAAGTCCTGCCCATCGAGCAACAATTACTTCAGGAATAGTACTCATACCAACGGCTTGAGCACCAATGGTTCGAAGATATCTGGCTTCTGCTCTAGTCTCGTACGTAGGTCCACATACATATGCATAAGTACCTTCATGAACGCTACGATGAATACTTAAAGACGCAGCAGTCTTGAAAAAGGCCTTTCGGAGACCTAAATCGTAGGCATCACTTAAAGGTAGAAACCTTGGCCCAAAGGTAGGATCATTAGGTCCCCGGAGAGGGTGATTACCAGCTAAACCGGGTAAATTGATATGATCAGAAAGAATCATAAGGTCTCCAACCTTGAATGCGTGATCCAATCCACCAGCAGCATTTGTCGAAATCAAAGTTTTGATTCCAAGTAAAGCAAAGACCCTAACTGGGAAAACTGTTTGCTCCATTGCATGGCCTTCATAAAAACTGCAGCAAAGTTAGTCAATCGGTATATTCACATATACGTCTAGAACCGAACAAAACTCACTGTAGTCTGCCCACCATACAAATAACAGGCACTGTTCCTATATTTCCATAGACAAGTTTCCCGTGATGCCCAGGCACTTTGACTATCGTTAGCGCCCATTCAATTTTCTCTCTTCCTACAACATACCTGTTGTGCCAGCCCAATTGGGGATCTCTTCAAACGGAATTGTAACCTTGGACCCTTCCAGAGCATCGGCCAATCCTGATAGACCCGATCCGCATATTATAGCAACTTTAGGAGTAGAACCTATCAAGTTCTGTACATGTTGCGCAGCTTGGGCTACGTCAGACGGGTTGATCCCTTCAAATGTCATATTTTTTTAGACCGAGTTTCCCTTGTTACCGTTTATGTATACGCGTGGAGATATTGGGGGGTCATATAACGTTATTATCCCAACATAATATCGTTATAAATTACGACAAAGTAAACAAAACTCAACAGACGAACTCTTTTACAGTCTTTAATACATTATTGTAATCCTGAACCTTGTCTGGTTGCTCTCTACTTTCTCTTGAAAGCCCTACGACAATTGTTCGGGATTCAGACGGCCGTTTCGAGAAAAATATGGAAGCGATTCCCGAAGCCAATGCCATCGAATATGGATCGGAACCTCCAAGTAGCGGTTTTGTAGAAATAGCTTCTCCTGATGTCCCATTCAGATTCGCTGGTGCAGAGACAGCATACTTGAATTATATTCACATTAATCAACATGTAGAAACCAAAAAGACGTTAAAAGAAAGACTCACCATTTTAGCAATTCCACCACCTCTGCTGATGGTGATGAAGATCCTATCGGCAAAGTAGACGAGCTGTAATCCCAGCCCGTCAACGGTCTTGGTTTGAGTCCGTGCAGGGAATCCCATTTGTTTGGAGAAGGGTTGTTGAACTTGTATCCCCCCTAACTAAATTAGAAAGGGAGGCTAATCGGGTTGGGACTTGATCTTTGACACCAGACTAATCAACGAGCAGACCAACCCAAGAAACCTTAGCCGCAGAGACATATAAGCAAAACCTTTTCCTTCAGAGAGGGTTACCAACTCCTTCCCGCCAATAATGTCGACAGGTAGCCCTGGACACCATGGGCGGGTCTTAGGAAAGGCTTCTCCAAAGAAAGCTCCTACGCCTTCCGGGCATTCTTCTCCAAGAGCCAGCCAAAGTAGAGAATCGTTATCGGGTCAGAAGCAGCAACAACAACAGGCACTGAATTGTCCAATATGCAATATGGAAATGGTACGTTTTTGGAGAATCTTTTGCGCTTTTGTTATCTCTCTCAGTCTAATAAATTTTTGAAATATGAAATAGGTTTCCTTATCTCAGCTTAACCGGTATGTTCCATGTTGGGTCTGTCAAATGTATGAACTAGTTCTAATATTTATACTCGTGTAGGCATCTCGATGATGATCATAACGAAGCTCCGAATGTTCCGATAACTACGGATGATGATCTAAAATCATGGTTCAGAAAGCGAGTTGTCGATAAGGCTAAACGACTCCAACCAGTCCAAGCAATACACCATACTCTAAGAGGCGTCGACGTATTTGAAAGGAACGGGACCATTCACAATTCACCGTCTTCTAGTAAACTTCAAACCGTGTCAGCAAGTGTATCACCGAGTTCAAGCAAGTCAAATCTTGCTGCTGCAGTGTCCAACAATGCACGCAAGGAGAGGTCAGAATCTCTTTCGAGCGACTACGCCCAGCGCTTTGAGTCGGAGATTACCAAGACACATTGGCAGCCAGAAACATCACATGATGTATGCTCGCAGCCAGGATGTGGTAGAGGCCTCAATGCGCGTAATGGCAAAGTCCATTGTCGTTGCTGCGGTAAGCTTTACTGTGAAGCACATTCCATGTATCAGATGAAATTGTCTCTTTCTGCCAATCATGAGCCTGTCCACGGTTGCTGGTGTAGAGTATGCAAAAGCTGCTATGATTCTCGACCTGGTTACACCGACACTACTGGGGCCGTAAGAGATGAGACGAAATTCTTTCGAGAAAGAAGAGCCGCCGTCTTGGATCGCAAGTATTTGGAACTCAACATGCTTGATCGAAGACTTGTCACTTTATCTCAAATCCTTGTTGAGTACAAAATAAAGACTACACGTAAAGGATTTGGTGGCCTCCTATATTCAGCAGCGCCAAGTGAACGCAGAGAGTTAGAACAGTGTGTGGTGAGCTGGCAGGCAGATAATACTGTTGAGACGTGCCCATTCTGTCGTCTTCCGTTCAGCTTCTCTCTTCGAAAACATCACTGTCGACTATGTGGTAGGGTTGTTTGCGGCGATTCATCGTCAGACTGTTCCAAGATTGTGAAAATTGGTGAAGATAAGGAAGACAAGGAGAGACTCATTCTGAATGGGTCAGCAAGTTTGGCAAAATCCAAAGATAACCAACAACAGACTGAATTTGTAGAAGAATACTCTTCCATGAGTGTGCACATCCGAGTTTGCAAAGAATGTTATCGCAAAGTATTTGGTCGGCGAGACTTTCGAGCAGAGACAGGGACAAAACTTCCTTTTATAAAATCTTATCAGATCCTGTTACAGTTTGAAAGAGGAATCATACAGCTATTACCTAGATATCAAACTCTTCTTAGCGAGTTGGAAGATCCTGGTGCCACTATTGCGCATCAACGATTGGCCGAGGCTACAAGGATCCGACGAAGGTTAATTGATTCTTTCTCTCAGTATGAAGAAGCAGCTAAAAGATTTGTTGCTCAACCCAATGGGAATTCTCCGACGATTGAACGGATTCAAAAGATGGTCTTTCAAAATTGCTTTGATTTCCTGCAGGTTAACATGCTTCCACTTCAGTCTTTACCAAAATTACTCAAATCTACAGGAAGTGAGCAGAGCGGCGGATCCATCAGAGCCAGTAGCCCGTCAATCACAAGTGAACGGGAAAATGAAAAGAAAGAGTCTGTGAATTCGTTGAAGGACGATGTAGAGACAGTTACTGATGAGAACGTTGCGCAATTGGCTCAGCAACTTATAGTTTTAGAGGAGCAGCAGTTTCTAGTACAAGGAATGGCAGAAGATGCAGTCAAGAGGAGAAAACATGATGATGCTGATGCACTCAATCAAAGTCTCGGTGAATTGACGCAGGAAATCTCCAAGATCAAAGCCACGTTGAATGACGCAGGCATTATGGGATAAGCTTACAAAGGGAAAAAAAAAGTTTTGGATGATTGAGATGCTTTTTGTGTTTTGTTTTGTTTTGTTACGTTACGTTACGTTCGTTTTTTTTTTTTTTTTTTTTCACGGGTGAGTTTGGGAGTTTTGTCCGGATAGCTTTATCAAATCGTTTGCAGTTTCTAAATACACTCAGTTATAGAGTAGTCCTGTTGTGTTGAGCAGTAAGTCTTTTTTTGTTGTCTCATCTACTCTTCCTTGTTTATCTCGTAGTTCGGTGTATTGCTTTTGAACCTTAATTTTGGCATATCCTCCCAAGAAGAAGAAAAATCATATCAATTGTTTCCCTTTTCATTATATTTCCAGAAATGCTGGCAAGGCCTTGCTCACTCTGTAGGCGTGTACTGCTGCAATCTGCAGAGATGAGACATGTAGCGTTGAAAAGCGGAGTTCGATATGTGTCTAATGAACGCAAGAGGTATGTATGATATGGATATTTTTAACCACACGATAAGTATGATGCAAGAATGCTAATTCTCTCCTTTTTTTTTTTTCTCAAGCGGGTTTCAGAGCTATCAATTAAAGACAAATCAAGACATTGAAGGATTCTTCCGCCATCCAACTTGGTCGGTATCGGAACTATTATCAAGCAAATCGGCCGGTGTTGAACAACCGGAACCAGATTTTGGACCTGAACAGCTACGGCACATCCTCGATATGACGGGGCTTGCTCATCCGAAAACGGAAAAAGAAGAGCAACGCTTAATAGGAGAGATTGTTAAGCAGTTGGTATTTGTTGAACATATCGAATCAGTTAATGTGGAGGGTGTGGAGCCACTATCGCGGATCGTTGAAGATTCAACCCCATTGACACTTGAGGATCTTGAAGAACCAGAAATTATCTCTCAAAGTAATAATAATGATATTGACTGGGACCCTTTGAGTTATGCTTCAAAAAGGGATGGCGACTTTTATGTCCTCGATGAGGGACTTAGGAAGGAACACTAGCATCATCATCAGAACTTGGCTTATAGACTTATGCATAGAAATTACAATTCTGGTTAATGTGAGAGAAAGTATAAAATGCATGCAATACGCAGGGCTTTTTTTTTTATTTTTATTTCATCCTATAGAGAAATATATAAAAAAAGAATTTTGATAGCGAGAGAAAAAAAATCACAATGCGCCCACTCCTTATCAAGCAACTCCCCCCTTTTTTTTTTTTTTTTTGGGTTGATATAAATGCGACAAAAGCAAATACAAATGAGCAAAAGAAGAAATTTGATAGTAATTTCAAAAGAAAAGAGCAAAATGCGTGCAACTTTTTAAAGATAATCATCGTCCCTGGCATAGAACTCTGCACCTTTTGGTATCTCAGTATTATCTAACCACCTAGCGAGACAACTAAGTGGCATATAATCGAAACTGGAAGTTCGAGAGCATTGACATCGGCCGCTGACATGACTTTCATCGTCAGATGGACATCGACCCCTTATAAGATACAAATTAGTAAATTTGTCAAATGGATTGATTAGTTCTCGACTTTTTCAACAAAACTTACCAAGGCGCATGATGATATCCGATATCACTAAAGAAGTGTAACTTGTCTTTTGGTAGCATAAGGGAAACTGCAAGTGAGTGAATTGGAGCGTCACCCTGAGCAAATTGATAGTTAGCACCAAGAATTCAAAAAATGACAACAAGCAAAGCAAAAGAATGCTCATACCCATCTTTCATAAAAGAAGCCCTTTTGGGAGTCAAGGAAATTGAAATAATCCGTGTATGCTTCACTTCTGAAAAACTTAAGACTACCAATCTCGAAATTACTCCAAAAATGGCAATAATTATATGTTCCATTAAGTCCAACCCTATCATCAGTGACTATAAAATCTGCATTATCTGATGCCAGATGTTCAGGATGCTCGTCAAAGAATGCTTTTGTTGTATTCCAAAGACTAGGTACAGTGGCCGGGTACTCCATCATGGACATTACAAATCCATAAGCTTTGTCATGCGTGCGCATAAACTTAAAAGGATCGCTGGAAATAAAAGAACCTCAATTAGCGTCACATAACTGAGAAAGAAGGAGTATCATCACATACTATTCGATATTACAATGAAATTGAATTTCAGGTTCCACACGCCAGTACCTGCATAGATGTGTGTTAACCATCGGTAAGGGTAGAAAGAAAGAAAATAATGAATATATACCATTGATATTGCTTCATAAGGTCGTGTTGAGCAAAATACCCTGAAAAGAAGCGACACATTCGCCTGTCAAGGGAAAAGTTAGTCATTTGTTATTCATAGACAACACACACAGGTCTTGTCCCAAGTTACCTATAGGAGTGACTGTTTCCATAAGGAATTTTCTCTCGGGCCAATTTTTGTATGGCAGCATTATACTTGCGTGTATCGATATCTTTTGGGGTATCCCAATGATCCCTAGGTATAAGGCCTTTTTAACATGAAAAGCCGCCAGTCAGTAAAAAAGAACACCAGATTATCGATTACTATAGCAAACGAAACTGACCATATTCTGTTTTCCCTGAAGCAATTCCAGATGTATACTTTATAAACTATTAATAATTTCAGTTAGAATCAGAAAATCCAATACGGGGGGCTGCCTGACATCACTCACTTTTTCATCAAATGGTACATCGTTAAGAAATGTCCATGGATAATGGTACTTGTGGTTGAACCGATCCTCAATTTGTCTCATACTGTGAAGCGCTACTCCTAATTCCGAGTTTCTAAACATAACCGTAGACGAATTTAGTAAAAGAAAAAAAAAAAAAAAGATAAAAATATTCAAGCAAATGTAAAAAAACTAACCTAACCAACATAAAGAGAGTAGCATTCTCAAGCTGTACTTGCTCCCTAGACCCGTCTTTTAGCAATTGAAGATTTTCAAGACTTCCACCAGCCCCTGTCAAGCGCAAAAATATTGTATGCCCAATTCCCAAAATGGCGAGTATTATCAGAGTCATTGGCCGGAAGAGTTGAGGTTGACCAGACCTATTATCCGACAATGCCCCGACCGTTTTAGCAGCATGGCTAACCATGGTTTCAATCCGACCAGGAAGATCTTTGTCGACGGTTTCTCCTTTTTTGACACTTTTTTTCTATCCTGAAATAATGTTTAGCCTTTGCGCTAGTCTGCCTAGCGGATTGTCCCGGTTTCAAAAGTGGCTAGATTAGGAAATGCCATTAAGCTCAATCAGGTTGGGTTACCTAAACTCAAACCAAACGCGCGGTAGTAACCAACTTTACACTACTACTACTACTACTACCACCTTGAAGACTCGATTTACAACTATCCAGCTTTTTGCTCTGCTAATGCTGGGTTGTCCTCCATATGCCGTTTTCGGCGGGTTATATATCGGACTCACAGGATTCGGAAGGTTCTTTTCTGCCTTCAGTTCACAATAGTCCTCGGCAGCAAACGTGCCAAGACTCATCTTCACCTAGTAAACGAGCTGTAGACAATAGTGAACCCATCCCAAATGATCTTCTGGCCGATGAGTTAATCCTGGCAGTCTCGGTCGGTTTTTCTACTTGCATATTTTTAAAGAGTTTTGATGAAACCGTTCAAACTAACTAGGGATTTTCAATAGTCGACGCGTGTGAATTTTCCCAAACCAGATGGTATTTTTGAGATACAGCAACAAGAGGTAAAAAAAAATAATGAATTTGATGAGTAATTTGGATACTGACGTTATTATAGGCTTTTTCTCCTCAGATCTCGAGCCCTGCGGGTGTTATCGCTGATCCTAGCCAGGTGAATAGTAGTTCACCTTTAACACCAGTGAGCCAACTTAGTTCGGGAGAAAAGAGCCCAAAGCTGCTACTAGGCACCGATACAAATAATCATTTATTGAGTAATCTTGCTGAGGAGCATCATGAACTGGAGCCGCCAACACAAGCCATCCTTTCGCCTCCTAGTGATTTGAACATGTCCAATGACTACGCACCTGAAAGACGATTTAGACCTCGCACAGCAGCTCAATTAAACCCTTACCTCTATGAAAGAAGAAGATATGAAGCCTTAATGAAGATTCGTGGTATTCGACCAGTCAGAGTAGCTACTCATGACCCTACAGAACATTTGCCCAAGGAACCTCCAACTCAGAACAGCGACAATATCACTAGTTCATCCAGGAAAAGGGTAAAAGTAGCACATACCTACGGGCATAATACACGAGTTCAAGAAAATTCAATTGCTGATACCCATGTACAAGAAAACACGCCAGACAGACATCCGCGACGCATACCTGACTTATCTTCTCAAGGCTCCTCCAACAATGCCGATTTGTTTGCAAATATACCAATAGAGCTAGACCGTGATTCAGATACTGATTATGGTGTTGACGATAACCAATTATCCCCAAGCTCTCAGCAAAGTAATCAAACTCAGGAAGCAGAACTTGAATTGTATCGCAAGAGGATTCGTGGAGTGCTACCAGCTACCTTTTTGACTATCGAACAAGCCAGTAAAAAGCAACGTCAACGAAATGCTCATCATCGACAGATCCTGAGGCAAGGTCCAGGAATTGCTAGAAAGAAATTAGCTCAAGCACCAATGGAGTCTGATTTGGCTCATCTTAGGCAAAGGCTACAAGTTAATGATGATGATGATGACCAAGACCAAGATGACGCTACGGATAAAAGAAATGAGCGAAATGGAAATGCACAATTCAGGATTTTCTCCGAAGACGACAACGACGACTCCTCTAGTGGAGACAGCGTTGAGGCGATTGAGAAAGAGGTCTTTGACCGAATGCTGTGCCGAATTTCAAGACAAAAACGTCTCGATTTTAGATCGACTAAGCCTAAGCCCACCCGTCGTCATTCCGAGCATCCTAAACATAGGAAACGGCGGATTCTTAAACCAAACTATAATGAAGCCGGAATAGGTGATGCCGTCAAAAGTTACCGTCTTGAAAATCCATCAGCAAGAAAAGTGCCTTCATTTATGAAAGTGGCATCGCGTACGGCGAAACGGCGTATAGATAAAGGAAGGGCCTCCCCGACTGGTAAAGTTTTCCATTTCTCTGATGAAAGTGATTCAGATCTACAGACTACATTACGAGAATGGCGAGAAGGGACTGCCCAGCCTGTTATTCTTGCTAGAAATTCTCTTGTTGAAAGATCTTCTAGAGCAACAGGCCATCAGCGATCGACCAGTCGCGGCAACCATTTGAAGCGCCCTAAGGCAACAGATACTAGAAGTGCCCCATCGACCATGCGTCCTCCTCTTGCTCCAAGGCGGGTCCTTGGGACGGCAAGACCTTTATTCGGAGTACCTATGCGTAAGAACATTGAGTATCGACAAGCTCAAATTGAGACACTCAGTGGTAAATATGCAACAACGGCTACAAATTTAGGTCGCTCACTAGTCAGGAGAAGAAGGCAAACACGATTGGATGACGTGTTGGAAAATCACCGATTAAGAGGTTTCGGAACACCAGTGCCTGATCTAGATACCTCTCAAATTGTCCCGCTAAATAGCAAGGATGACCTTGCGCGATATGGTCCAGTATTCCATCAAGGTAATACTAACTATACTCGGAAAAAGCCAATGGTTACTCAGAGACGGCAAATCAGACATTCTAATACTTTACCCAAGTTCCAGGATATCAATCATACCCGATTATCGTCCAGACATAACAGTAGTAATGAAGCTACTCAGCAAGTGTCTATTCGGCAGTTCTTTTTTCCCGTTCAAGCCTTTACTACGACTTTTAATATATTTCCCTTGAATAGCAGTATCCATTTCAATGAAACTTTCTTTCTTGGACGTGGTCACTTGCATCAAGTTCTGGAAGGTGACCTTCAACAACAGAATATTATAAAAATGATACCTCCAGAACTTAAGGAACTGGATGAGATTATAAGTCATGGTTCAGAAAGTAAAATTGTTGCCGAAATTAAACAACAAGTGGATAGCTGTCTGGATCTTTTGTCTCAGACACTCGATGAAGAGGAACAACAGCAACAAGATAATACTTTGTCGATGGCCGCACTAGATCTAAGTTATGAATTTTTTATATATTTGAATCAGTTTCTTTCAAGTGCAAAATTTAGAAGCATGGATCCAACAAATATCCGAAGCATAATTGCCCTTTTAAAATCTCAGACTGTTAAGGCATCTGATATCATGTCTACTTCAAAAGCTCAGGAGAGACTATCTGATTTAACTAGGGATAATTTCGCAAGAGTATCGTATCAATCAATGTTTTTCCTTATCCTTGCCCTTTTCCAATGCTTTCGATTTGTCAATTCTCGAAAAGATCGATTTTCTGACTGTCTTGAACTTGACCAAGAGATTAGTACCTTGGGTAAATTCTTTGCCAGCTGTCTACTTCGTTATGATCTTGATAATCTACAGGACCATCTGCGAAATGCAAGAAGATATTCTGAAAGTGGACTTTCGAGACATTCAAATTGTTATATTCTTGAATTTTGGGTTTGTTCGATTCAGTTATTTAGTAAATGGACTTGGACTTCAGAAAAGCTTCATAGTTTTTGGGAAATTTTCAATGAGGTCCTTGGCTTAAATGATACAAAGACAATGATTGAAGCCACTTATGAGAAAGTAGAGCAAATTTGGTCTTATATCTTCTCTATATGCCCGCTTTACATGTACAACGATATAGGTAGGCTAAAAACTTCGCTGGTCACCTCTGCAAGCAGAAGTAATTGGAAGGCAGTTCGAATATGCATGAAAAGATTAGTTGCATCTTTTGATCCGAGCGATAAGGAGAACCAAAACTCTTTTGCTTCCTACTTTCATGCGCAACTGGGTAGGTGTCTGAATTTGATTACCGTTTGGAAGTGGACTCCCGATAAAGAGGTTCTTTTGGATATTTTACAGTTTTTTGCTTCAAATATGCTCGAGAATTTCTCCTCTGAAACTGAAGGAGACAGATTTCCAGACTTCTTGACGGATCCTGATCATCGAATAGAGCTTTCTCCTTCAAATACTTCTTTCCATGTCTTCCTTAAGATTCTTTGTCTTTGGTTTCAAGAATTTAAGCACGATACAATTGCTTGCAAAGAAATGGTTTTGAAACTCAACAGAGCTGTTGCTCTAAATGGCCGATCTTATCCTGCTACTATGGCCCTCAAGATGGCGGATATCGATGCCCTTACAAATCATTATAGTCTTCTGATTACTCTTTTTTTTGTTGTACGCCGGGAGAATCGACCTACAATCAGACAGATACGAGATGTTATCATGATTGGTACTTCACATATCAGGGCACGTATTGTCAGTGCCAAAGCTTGGAACCATATGATGTTACTTGTGGGCCCAGATGAAAACCTTATATCTGAGTGTATGGAGTGGTACAATGATCTTCTACATGGTGCATTAAGTGATTATTCAAAGTTTATTTTTAATTCTCACAAGAAAGAGTATCAAGATGACAAGTTCTGGTACGATAAACTAATATCTGACTGTCTTGGTATGTTGGAAACGAAAATCAGTCGTGCAACTATGATAAATGAATATAATAAGTTGAAACTGATTTTACCGCTTCTTTGTCCTGCTGCTACCAGTGAAGTATTTCTTCACGCTTCCTTTTCATCTGATCATCTAAGGGTTTCCTTGAGAATTGTCGATGAATACATCAATGTTGTCCGCATGGTCTGTGGTAAACAATCCCAGGATAATCAGTTTGCTGAAGGGAATAATGGTACGAAAAATGGAAATGAAGACAGTGCAGATTCTTTTTCTAGTAGCCTGATGTCGGAATTTCTAGCTCTTGAAGCTAATGAGGTGAGAGCCTCTGGTCTGCGGACTGCTGCTCAACATCTTGCTAAGGTTATGCCTCCAGCTTGCCTAACTCAGATGTTTTCCTTAATTTTTCGAAGTGACGAAAAAGCTTTTTCTGACCAGCAGTGTTACCAGGTTATCCTCTTTTACAGTACAACAGCTCAATTTCTTGTTGAGAATGGCGTCTACGAATGGCTGTTTTACTTGGAGGGTGGTGGTGCTTGGCGTTGGCTGCCAGATACGACTAGAAAGTTCAAATTTGAGCCACTATGGTTGAAACAACTTCTAGAACATCATCCTCGATTACTCGCAACGGAGCGTTCTTTCTTTATCTGTTATCTATTGCGCTGCTTGGCAATCCCAAAGACTCAAGGATATTATGAGGGACAATTTGTTCAGGCAATGCTCTCCAAGGGCAAGGATGACGTACTATTTCGGAGAGCATCTTCATTAGCAGGAGATATTATGGACAAGCCTAGTCTTGACGGTCACATTTTGCCTCACAAGATGGACTATCAAAGAAGGCTGGACATAATTTCTACGATTCTTTCCAATATGGATGTCCAACTTTCTGAAGTGAACGACTCGGAATTCGTGTTCACTGGATCGGTTAATCGACCAGCTGCAGAACTCATAGGAGTTTATGGGTATTATGTGCATACATTGACAATGTCAATGAAAAGAAATTACCAGACAACAGCTGACAAGATGAGCGCTCAAGAATGGACAGAGTACTTGGATTTTTTGAGAACAATTATTAAGTTTATCGTTCGCCATTGCCCTCTTTTCATTGACAAGACGGGAGTATCCTGGTTTCAAAATTCATCAAACTTCCCATTGGGATTAAATAAGGCATTCGACTATGAACAACAATTTAGAGGTCTTCTTCGAAAGGATGCCAAAGTTCACAGTGTTCAAGATGACATTGCCAAGTTATTCTTCCATGTCCTCGACATGTCCTTTTCTCAAAACGATGCTGAACTTTTCCTCTCATCTGTCTCTAGCGCTTACGAGAGGAAAATGGATCTAGCAGATTTACAAATAGATACTATCGCTTGCCAGAATCTTAATTTACTTTCCCATCGCCATTTTTTGTTTACCAGTATTATACCACGATTCTTCTATCATTGCTGGGATCATCAAATGACTGGAGGATGGTTGCATCTGTCCCGTGTGGTGGGTCTATTAGTGAGAGTCTTGGAGAACACCGACTATACATCTCGAGAATGGGATCTGCTAAACGATTTATTGCCCTTATCATTGGAGACTATCCGGCTTTTTCTACTATCTTATAAGAGTTCAGATATGGAATATTGGAGAGCTCCAATGGAAGATACTGTATCTGGTATCTATGAATTTTTGGCTCTGATAATCAAACGCAATTTACAATACACTAGAAGCGGGCATGAGCTGGATGTACAAATTGCTCGTGTTCTCTTCATGGCAGAGCTTGAGTTGAGGTACCCATATCAAAATTGTGAACTAGATACCGAGAGTTTGGTTAACTCGTCTACTAATTTAATTTCTAATCCTTATCCTAACGACCCACTATTCTCCCGTGATTGCTCTGAATACTGGGAGCCAGCTACTGTTTATGACTACACATCTTTGTACGTGCACTGTCGTCGAAAAGGGTTGCATCTGGCCACAGACAGAAACGTGACAGTTCCTGTAGGTCACATGGTAAGTACGATTGATTTTCTAGTTTTCCTTTTTTTCAGATGATCTAATAAATTTGTTTTTTAGTTGTCAGTGCGAAGATACGAGACTTTATTAGGGCTTGTCAAATTGTGCTTTCATGAGCCAGATTATAGATCAGCAATCGACAGCTTCCTCAGTACTTTAATTGACTTTTTCGAAGGTGATAATTACAAACAAGTAAATGGTAATCCCCGACTTTTGAAGGAAATGCGAGCTTGTATACAATGTTTTCTTTTGGATATAGGTAGGTCAGATATTGGACAAATAAAGTTGCAAGATGAAGGAGAATTGTATATATAGCACTCTATTATTAGCATCTGTGACCTGCTTTTCTTTTGTATTTATGTATATGTATATTATGTTTAAAAAAAGAAATATTTACAGTATACGCTTAAATGTATACTAAAAATGTATACACGACATTATCAACCAAAACACCAAACGGAAACTAAAACAACAAACAATATATCGACCTTAATCAAGCAATGTCACGCATACCGATGCCCTTCCTCCTGGCAGTAGGATTCGGCATAGGGACAGGTAAGATCAAGACATATCTCTAAGCTATAAGGTTATACATACACTAATTGATCGTTTTATGAAAGGCATCTACATATTCCAACCAGCCATAAAGTGCGAATATATAAACTTGACAAAAATTTATAGCATATTGACTCATTATATAAGCTAACATTATGCTTATATTTTCATTTTTTTTTTTTTTTTTTAGACAAGCATCTCGAGAGCTCAATCCAGCACCACGTCCGATACAAGAAGACCAGCAGGCTGTTAATGCTGAGAAAAGGCAAGACAACAACCCCCCAAAGTCAACGTAACTATCTCATGTAGGAAGCAGATCAATGATATATCTAACATAAATGACCGTATTTTTCTAAAAACAATCGTAAATGCCTAATCTGTTTAACGCCGTTGTTGCTTACGAGTCCGGGATCTTGCCTTTTGTACCACAACGAGGTAACAAACAGTACATGGATTTAGACCCTGTACAGGGCAACGCATCAACCATATAAGTGCATTCAAGATGCCGACGGACGATCAAGAATCAAAGAAAGGGATCAATTTCATTCGAATAGCTTCAGCTGCCAGTGATGGTCGTGCCTCCTCCACTGCGAGGTCTACAACGTCCAGTTCATCTTCCTCCGATGCCCCTAGTCCAAATGGCCCGCCTACTATTAATGGAGTACCAGCGGCGGCGGCAGCTGCTGCTGCTGCGGCAGTAGCTGCAGCATCATCATCATCGAATCAGCGTACGGGCGGACAGCCATTACGTGGTCATAGGGTCCCTTCATCATCGAGCACCCGAGGCAGGAACTCACCTACTATTACCCCGCAGTTCAACGCAGATGGGCTCCAATTTGCTCCAAATAGTAATGGAAGCTCCTCTACGACAGTTACTACTCCTACAATAGATGAACATTCCTCATCTGGAACCATAACAAAACAGAACAGCACCAGCAGCAGTAGCAGCATTAATACCGTGAAGCGTCCACCTCCAGTAAGGAGACAGCCGGTGTCATTATCGACAGCATCATCTGCAGAATCTTTAGGGAGTAGGTATAGATCTCGCAGTGGTTCCTTATCTCAACAGCAACCACAGCAGTACGGCTCTACGGGGAATATCCCTCGAGCAGCAACGACAAGCATTGTCGATTCATCTTCAACTTCCTTCTTGCGAAGTTCAAATAGTCGACCGTCATTAAGTATATCAGCAGCAACAAAGAATTTATTCTCTAGGTCTCTCAAAAGCCCCAAATCTCCCTTGGTCAGCAATCACCATCATCATTATAATCATGCTCCTCCTACACCCTCGCTCATGTCGCCTGGGACAGGTGCAGATCCAAATGCCTCGACAACGAGTATCAACGCACCTCCAATTCCAAACTTGAATGCTGTACAGAGCTCAGTCAATGGTTCTGGCGGTCAATCGCCTGTGGCAGGCTTCGTCTCGACTCGGAGATCCTTCTCAGAACGACCAAGTATATTGGGGGGAACTGGATCAGGCACGCCAGGTGGCGGTGGCCCAATAAACTCAAGTGGTGGAGGTTCGGCCCGGTCATCAAGAGACCTGGAACGATCGAGTACGTTTTCCTCGACCGCATCTCTAGCAGCTGCTTCGGCGGCTGTGAATAATAGTAGTAATAATACGCAAGGATTTGAGAGTAGTGAAACGACGCTTGTACCCGATGATAAAAAGCATTCTTCCGGAAGGCACCACATACTTTTACGACATCCGCGGAAAGAAGTTCTGTCATCTAGCGCATCAAATTCGGTAGTTGCTGCTGATGGAGGGAGTATATACTCGTTCCAACCATCTCCATCATTACCATCACTTACTGGTCGTGGTGGATCGGGTTTACAGAAATCCTTGTCAGCTCTTGACTTGCGTACATCTTTCAGCGGACGTGACAGAGAAAGCGAGCGAACATCTGAGGCTCCTGAAGATTCGTGGTCGATATTTTGTCTTAAATTGATGCCACTCTTCAGTAAGGATGGATTGATTGTTCCAGTGGAAGACTTGAATGTCTTTGTAAGACAACACATTCAATACCGCAAAAGTGAGCATCCATCTGTACTATTAGGAGATATTAGTGATTTGCTACGAGAATGCCTTTCAGTATTGGATGTATCTGTGCAATCATTGCCAGATGAACAGCTCATCACATCCCTAGTTGAATTATGGCACTTTTTCTACACAGGAATTCTACCTTATTGGGAAGCTGTATTTATGCCTATCCAGCAAGAATTTAGCGGATATGGGACTATATTTACAACACCTGAAGAGGCAATGGAGTACTGGTCTAAATTAGGTGAAGGGGGTAAAGATATGATTAATATTAGGCGAGAAGCTCTCAAAGAATTTCGTGATTGTATTCTAATCCCACTAGATGCTCGACTTCGAATAATATTTGTTGATCTAAGACCACATTTTGCTTGTGCATCTCAGGTGACTCCTAGAGCTGGAGAGCTAATGCAGTGTATTGCTATCTTATCATCGATAAGAACTAATGATGAGATTGAAGAAATGACAAGACAACTAAGTACACTTTTACGCAAAGATTGGCTTGATACTGTTGGAGGTAGTGGTGGTGGTGGTGGCTCCAGACAATCTCAGACTCAGATAAGCCCTATATGAAATTCTCATCTATTTAACAACATGTGATGCAGATTGAACTTCGCATGATAAACTAATAAAAGATGCCATGAGTAGCAGAGGTACAATTCGCATGACAGTGAACCCTTCTGATGAGTGTGCTTGGCGCCAAATTTGGCCGTCTCGTTATCCGGGCCGCAGAGTATATAAAGTTATATATAGCTAGTTAGCAGCATTCTATGAGAAGCTAATTTGATTGAGTTGGCCAAGCAATTCATTTTGTTGAGATTTACTACCATTGGCCAAAGTAGGGGCAGCGCTGCTATCGATAGATTTCGTAGCTGTTGTTGTTGTTGTCGATTGATTGCGTATAATATCAAGAGTTGCACTCTGGTTAAGCTTTGACTCGAGTTGTTTGTCTTTGGATCTCTTTGACTTGCGTACAAACCCACTGCCTCTCTTATGAGGAGTGGCTTTAGCCTTTGTCGTAGTTGTTGTTGTTGTTGATTTCCGTCTTTTGCCCATTGACTTTGTGATGGAAGAAAAAAATAAAATAAAATAAAATAAAATAAAATAAAATGTTCCCTCCGGGTTTTGTCGATGACCTCCCAAAAGCCAATTTCCGATGAGCAAAAAACAAGAAACTATCAACAAAGTTCGTGTAAATGATAAACTGAGAGCCATGATTTCAGCACAATACAGCAAGAATATTACATTACCGGATGGTGGGAAAGATAAAGAAAATGTCAGCATATTAGTAGGAAATAATAATAAAAATAATTCAGCAAATTTGTCACAACTGGGTCAGGATCTTCAAGAAATACAAGCCAAAATCAATGAATTTTTAACTGAGCAAATGCAAACTGATAATAATAGTAATTCCAATGATAATGCAGAGAGAATTGAGAAGCTCCTTCTTGATGATGCGGGGGAAGAACAGGAGCCAGAAGAAGATTGACAAATTTCTAAAAGTCTATTACTATTTGTTGTCATTATTATAAGCCAAACTTTACATACTGAATCCAAAAAAAAAAAAAAAAAAAAAGAAAGAAAAGGTAGTCTAGATGGTCTTATCGCAACTGACACCAAGGGCGTCCATGCATAACCTGATAGTTGCATAGTGTAGGTTCTAGGTAATAACTGATAAAGCCAGCCAAGATAATACCAGCAGAATCTGATAAGCCAACGCAGCCGATAGCAGATTCTCTCATGTCAAGATTTACAGTCTCACTCACAAGTAAAAATGTATTCACATAAGCAGTTCCAGCAACCAAGCCTTCAAAAAGGATGACAACCATGTTAAAATACACAGAAGGCATAAATGCTGACAAGGATTGGGAAATCAAAATTAATACATTGATAGATTGTAAAAATGCAAGAACAAAGAGCTTGCGTACTCGAATCACTGATGATGAAGACCTCGAAATGAACACACCCAGTTGATATAAAGTTCCATATGCGACGTATGCGTCACGGTATTCTGAAAAGGGCATATCATCAATTGAAAATAGTAGAGTTGACGAGATGCCCTGATTTATAGTATATTGACACATATATACTAGCCCTAACGGGAGCATAAATGGAATAAAGTAAGGATCAAAAGTCTGCCAATATATCTTGAATCTCTTTCTGAAATCGAGTTTCCTCTTAAATACTGCTTCTTTTGACTGTCCTCCATCATCTTTTATCGGGAGATGAGCCCCACCTCCAAAGGCTGCAGATTGGGCTGCTAAAGCCGCAGACGGCTGAGGGAGAACAAAATAGAAGACGATAAAGAAGGTACACGGTAAGAACTGTAAAGCGTGGTTAGCGTGTTATTTAAAACAAGGGTGCTATTTTTGTTTCTTTTTATACTTACACTGGCATAAGTCATGGTTGTGGTAACCGGAATCCTCAACCAGGAAGTACTAGCCAAGTAAATGAAGCCTGTAATAACGGCGATAAAAGAAGGGTTAGCAAGAAGCATCACATTTCCAGATTTTTCTCAACTTACTCCCGCATAAACCGGCAGCACCCGTCCCCGAGCTGAAACCTGGAAGTGCTGTAGGTCCATGAAAATGAGTTAATTGTAAAAAAGTGAGCTCGCCTAATCCCGATGACATGGAAGCGAAAACAACACCAAAAAGTCGAACAGCAAGATTCTCCGAGTGAGCAATCACTTGCATTCCAAAAACCGAGAGACAAATAAGAACAAGCACGCGTTGGTTGTAGGGTACAAAAGATAATACAAGGGTCGAGACAAGTTTGACATTAAAAGCAGGCAGGACATCGGCAAGAAGAACAACTGCCTTGGGGGCATTAGATCCTACCATATCCCCGGCAGCAGCGAGAATCATAGAGTAAAGGACATTATTAGTCAGCCCGAGCAGCCAAAACGCGCTGAAAACGCGTCGGTCCATCAAAACACCTCCTCCTCCTCCTTGGGTCCTTTTTTTTTGGTGTGGAGAAAAGAAAGAAAACGCGCCGCTGGGCTTATCCCGATTTGGCGATTCCCATCATCTCTCTTTCTTCTTCTTCTTCCCGAGCCTACAAGGGCGCTTTGTTCTCCAGGTCAACAACGTAATAAAAAAAGTCGAAAAGAACGATGACGGACCCACCCGGGCCTATGGCGATTGCGGGATTGGTTGATCATAATCCATCCTCGAGACCCGAGCAGGATATTTCACCTCCATTTGTCGTACAACAGCAACCACCGGCCCCGCCGTTTACACACCATCATCATCACCATCATCATCACTCAACAGCAGCAGCAGCATCATCACCTTCAAATGATAATGAGCCGGTAAGTCGAGCTGAGGATGCCCTTCGGATTGCGAAAAAGAATGCATCCCATGACACTTCTCGATTCCGCGTACTCCATGATCCAAACAATCAAAGCATATATGGGCAAGCACGCAAGTATGCATCTTCTTATGCTGCAGATACAAGGTACTCATTTTTATAATTTATTTCTCATTTTTCTCTTACTGACTTTGGATTTTCAGAGACTCGTCTTACGAATCTGGCCAGATAGGACCATTCTCAGCTAGATCCTCACCTCAGCCAACCCACGATTCTGACGATAGGGCACTCTCATTACAAGGAATTGCAGCTGCTGAGTCTCTTGCTTTTACATCACAAACGGTGCCAATGGATATTTCATCTCAGTCTGTATCTGGGGATATTTCTCCTGTATTAGAATCCGTGGCCAAATTCCCTTCAGACTGTCTCGGTACGATAATATACAGGCCCTTCTCCAATAAGGATGGGCGGTCACTACTACCAATATATCCTGACAAGCTTAACTGTACACTTACCATTCGAATCCCCTTTCGATACTTGAATCCACAATACAACGACTCTTTGAAACACAGAGCCTTTTGGGGCACTGACATTTATACAGACGATAGCGATCTTGTTTGTGCCCTCTACCATACAGGGCATGTACAGAATCATACAAAGGAAGATTGCATTATTACGATACGTCTTCTTCCTACACTCACCCACTATGCCGAGAGCTTACGCCATGGCATCAGATCCAGACCATGGAACACAGTGCCACATGATGGTATCAGTTATACAATAGAAAATGTGAGATTTATGCCACCTGGCACAGCAGAAATGTCTGGAAATACTGGTCGCAAACAAAGACTTGAAGAACTTGCACAGCTGCGAAATCATTTATCTCAAGGAGAATCCCATTTCCACTGGTCAAGAGACGCAGCATCAAAAGCCCACCGTACCGGGAATGACCCAAATCCCCAGACAACTGTGCCAGAAGAAAAAAACTGAATCTGAATCTCGTTAAAACTCGGAAAGGAAAAAGTTTATCTTCTCTAGTGTATTTTTAGACGTCCGTCTTGGAACAAAAAAAAAAAAGTTTCTCTTGCAAACTGTAAAAATGCGAATGGTTTACATTTGAAATTAAATCTCACTTTAAATGAGAAGGAATTTTTGTAGCTATTTTTATTGTCTTGAATGAAAAAAAAAAAAAAAATTATCAGCCGCACTGAGGCGCGGCTCGTACCTCCCAAAGGAAGAGCTGATCGGAACCTTAAAACAAAAAATTAAAATGCTTCGATGCCAAATCAGAAAAAAAGTCACTTCATTTCTACCCCAGTAGAGAGACGGCTACAAGACGTTTCGGATATTGATCTCGATTGAGGTTTTTGACTGCAAATTTCAGTACCGAGTTATTTTTTTTTTTTTTTTTTTGCTGAGACTATCGGTTCGCTTCATTTTTTGGTACTGTCTCGGTAACGAGGATCATCTCGATTTTGATACCTACAAACAACAAACTACAAGTCCTACAAACGGCAAAACGACACCCTCCCCCAGACAAGGCACTATGACATCGAGTTTAACTCCGCCATCACTCAACAGCAGCAACAGGAGCAAGCAATCTATAATAAACGGGAACCGGGTGTCAGCATCTGCGTCCCCATCTGATGGTTTTCATAGAGATCTCGGTCCTCCGACTCCTAATACAGAGGAAGATGTTCCACATCGGGTTGTATCTAGAAAAGCCTCGGGGAATATTGAGGATTCTGCATCTAATCCCCTAGCGAATTCTATTTCTGCAACCCATAATGACCCACACAAACAGAACCAAGGAGATGATAATATCTACAATAATCATCATCTCCATGACTCGAAAAATCAATCCTCTGGGAAGTTTTCGTCTTTTATTAAAAAGCTTGGAGCTAATCTAAAATCTGAAGTGAGAGAAGGTTTAGCTGATACAGCGCATGGACTGAGATCTCCTGTAGGGCACAACTATCTAGTCAACAGTCAATCGGTAGGCTCAGTCAATTCATCAACGCGGGTCGCATGGGATGGATCATTCCTCTCCCCAGCAATGACCGATCAGCCCCAGCTTACTCAGCAATCATGTAGTAGACGACATTGGTTTCAATCATCCCCCGGGTCAACCCCATCAAGCGTCCTTGAGTCACAACTTTTTTATCGTGACTTTAATTCACCACACTCAGTTTTTAGGACAGTGTCTGCACACCCAGCGTCTAGGAGCACTACGCATATTCAACAAAGTATATCCCCGCCAAGACAACAACACAGAAGCCTTAGAAAAAGGCTCCGTCAAATGGTGCTTGGAGAATCAGATTCACCTTTTACAACCACTGATACGCCTATACCTTTATATTCTCAGCAACCACATGTACCTGAAACAGATATTGCTGCAGCGCAAAGTCTAAGCAAAGATGTAAATCCATCAAGAAAAGAAGAAGGAACAAATGAGATTTCAGAGTCAGATAACGAGGATGAAAAGGAGGAGAAACCCACATATAATGATGAACAACCACCTCAGGGTCCAAAGACTGCAGAAGAAATGGAAGCGGAAGTGAATCCAGGTTTGGAACATTGGCTTGAGCAACGGCGGAAATGGACTACGCCAAAAAAGGGTCTTCATATAACAAGGAGTACATTTGCAGAGGACCTTGATGAACAAAGCTATCCCAAAGTGTATCGTCTTTTAATTGATAATCAACGACGCCTTAGGCAACCTATGCGTTTAGGACTTGCACTTAAAATTATTCAAGCTGGTTGGGTAGCCACAGGACAATGGCCATTAACTCCATCGACAGAGTCTACTGCTGCTCTAGCGAAAAAATAAACAAATAATTGAACTAACCCGCATTTAAAAGGGGTATATAATTTCTAATTCTACGAGTCTCTGAATTTTTTTTTTTTTTTACAGCATATTATATTATGTATGAGTTTCCCCCTTCCCTTTGGAACTATAATCTTTTGTTGGAGTAACATGAAATTGAAGAATGGACAAGTAATTATTAATTGCTTGGTTTTCTATGGTTGTTTTTGTGTTTTTCTTTTCTTTTTTTTTTTTGTTATGACTAATTAATGTTTAATTTCCTTTTATTGACCCATTTCATCAGTCTCTGTAAAACAAAGCCAATAGGAGTTTCTCTCTTGAGTACAGCAATAGCCCACGATAAAAGAACAATATGTATATCGCTCGCTACTAATAATAATTACATGCTTTTTGTTTCTACGTTTCTTTTTTTTTTTTTCTCAAGCGCTTAGCTATAATAAAAGCCCCATTCAATTCATGATTCAGCTTCCACAACTCTTCTATTGTCTTAGATAAAGCGACGCACTGGCCAGATCTTAATGTCTAGGCACCTCATAAGAGAACCTTACCAGTTTTCGAGGATACCAATCGCTAAGTTACCTTCACTTTTCGGTTTCAAAATTAAGTAAGACTTTCTTGTTAGTGACCTGTCGGGAATAATGCCGTAGTATGTTGCTGTAGCAACACGCTCGGTCAAGCCAAAAAAAAAACACAACACCAACAACGAACAAATATACACAAAGTGCCTGCCTGACCTTATCCATTCCGAATCGCAAAAGCAAGGGAAACAACTAGGCCAGTCTCATCATCTCTTACTCAAACAAGTTCTAAGGGGATCGGGGAAAAGCTGAGCCTTTATATATATATTTATATATATATATATATATTACTGTCTTGTTTTCTGGTGCTACTACTAGGAAGAGCTAAAGAATCTATAGCTTTTTTTCAATTGTTAAACCATGAATGCAATGGGATTCCTATTTGCTCGATCTTCCAAAGCTAAATCTCCGCAAGAGATTGTGTCATCCACAAGTTATGCTCTCTCGCGCCTTGATAGCATTAGTCCTCAGGAACGGAAAAAGGTAAAGAAAAGAGTTCTTTGTTGATTAAATGCTGATTTTCATTTCATTAACTTTTGTAATTCTACAATTAACAGACTGCAGATGATATCCAACGCCTGCTTAGCCAAATTAAACTAATATTACTCGGAGATCAAGGTAAGCTCTGATTGTTATTTAGGGAGAAATAAGGGTTTCTAACAAGGTACCACCAGAGAATCCCCCCGTTCCTGATCAAATCGCTTTGCTTTCTCAGGAAGTTTACACAACCCATTTGCTTGAAAAGATGATAAATCATTTGGCAGATTTAGATTTTGACAGCAAGAAGGATGTTGCAAATATTTTTTCTACCCTCCTCAATCGCCAAATTGGTAGCAGATGGCCGACTGTTGATTACTTGTCGAATTCGCCTGAAATTTTTGACACTCTCATGAAAGGGTATAAAATCACAGTAATTCTTTTTCTTTTTTAACTTGTTCTGTTTTCAATACTGACACTCATTATTTTTAGGCCTGATAATCCAGATATAGCTCTTCATTGTGGTATTATACTACGCGACTGTCTAAAATACGAACCACTCTGCAAAAATGTGCTATCAAGTCCTTTGTTTTGGTCTTTATTTGACTATTCTCAATCTGGGACTTTTGAAGCTGCTACAGACGCATTTTCTACCTTGCGCGACGTTTTCATTAATCATCGTTCTTCTGTTCTACCATTCCTGATCGATAATGCCGATAGGTTATTTCTTAGATTCAATGGTCTTATGAATTCTACAAATTATGTGACTAAACGTCAATCTGTCAAAGTAAGCTATTGGATTTATTAATTTTAACATGACCTCTTTCTTTATTTCTAACCATTTCAACAAGCTTCTCACCGAGATCTTACTATACAAGGGCAACTATCCTATAATGGCCAAATATGTCAACTCTGCTGAGAATTTAAAGTTGATTATGAATCTTTTAAGAGACAAGAGCCGAAATATTCAATTCGAAGCATTCCACATCTTTAAAGTATTCGTTGTGAATCCTAAGAAACCAAAGCCTGTCTTAGATATATTGTTGAAGAATCAAGATAAGCTTATAAAGTTCCTTACCAAGTTCGACATTGAAAGGAAAGATGAAGTTTTCGAATCTGAAAAGGTATTCCTTATTAAAACTATTGCTAACCCTTATAAATTGGCTGGAGGCAACATGGCTGCTCTTCAGCCCAACAACCGTCAACAACAACAACAACCACAACCACAACCTCAGGCTCCTCAGCAAAGACCTGTGTTATCTCACACAGTATCGGCTCCAGTTGTCCCTCTACAGAATGTCCAAATTAACCTTGACGACGCTAAAAGTCCTTTAGAATCTTTCAATCGTTCATTAGCACCAAACTCTAGATCCGATACGGAATTAAATCAGGAACCTAATGTCATTTCGATCCCTGAACTACCTTCTTCCTATCAAGCTGCTCGGACTCCTAACAGAACAGCATCCCCTTCGATATCTTTAAATCTGGTAGATGCTAGACCCAAGAATAAGGCAGCCGCCAGAGTATAATATTCTTTCATCACTGATAATCCCCTGCATAATGCAGTATGCCTCGAATTATGGTACCCACAAGGCCAGTAGGATATTCTTTTGTTCGTTTGGCATCTCTTGTGCTATATTTCATCCCATCCTTCTTCCATGTGCTGCCTTTTTTACTTATTATACATCGGGCGGCTTACAACTCTGGAGTCTATATTCTCAAGGCTTTACCTGTATTTCATTTGATCACGGTGTTTTCTCTTTGTCTTTTCTATTGATAGAATTAGCAACGGTGTTTGGGGTAGTAGTTGTTGTTGTTGTTGTTGTTGTCTTCATTTGATATTATTCTACATTGCATCCTGTATTAGATCTGTAATACATTTTCCAATTATGAAGTTATTGTCGCTGTAAAATCATTTCATGTGTAGCTCGGGTCGCGTAAACATTTTAAATGATAATTGTCTTTAGGAGAGCTTTAGCAATTTTATTTTATTTTTTTTTGATTTTTTTTTTATTTTTATTTATTTGTTTTGTTTACACTAACCACGGTTATCTATCAACATTCAACAACTCCAACTTGATTATTCCTCGGTGTATAACGGTTCAAAAAAAAAAAAAAAAAAAAGGATGAGAATATATAATATAGACGCATAGACTCGATCAAAAACACAATAAAGTATCGCTCCAATCATGGTTTCAGATCATATCATGTCTCGAGCTCTGCCTGCGGTGGACTCGAGCTCTTTAGCATGGGCAGAAGATGGATTATTGGCATTTAATAAAGGATCAACAATCTCTATTATGGTAAGTATACAAAGAGTATGAAGGATAAAGGTTACAATCTAACTCGAATTTTCTTTTTCTTTTTTTTTTTAAAAAGCGTCCATCCCTCAAGAGTATAACTACTGCAAAGTCCAAAAATTGGTTTACAATTGATACCCCATCACTGGACGGTATAGAAGGCAAGTTTACATGGCTAGATGGTCTACCCAACCCATATGGGTTCTCAATCGGAGAGACTGTCCATGAGGAATTATCTGTTGGCATCGCATGGTCTCCAATTGGTGCGGGACCAGAAGCAAGGTAATTAAATTCTTTTTTTTTTTTCTTCGATATTCTTAATAGTGCCTTTCATTATTCTTACATTTTTTTCTTTTATTTAGTTGTCTATTGGCAGTCGTGACGAATGCACACCGTGTATATGTGTTCAGCGCTGGTCCAACGTATGAGAGCGTCTATCTACTGGTAAGGGCACCATTTCATACCCCCCTTGCAAGCAAAAATGATATTCTCTACTCACTAAAATAGAAATACCAAATTACAACCTTATTAGCATCTTATCTAGGGGTTGATGATGGAGCAATCGTGGAAAAAGAGATTTTGCTACGAAAACTTAGGACTATGAGTAGGTAAATTTGAATATATCCACAAAATCACTCATTATTACTGGTAAACTAATCTCTCTTGTTTCTGGCGGCAGGTATTTCATGGTCTCAAAGTTGTATTTTACAGAATGGCGATAGGAAACATATTCTCGCTTTAGGACATCAGGCTCTGTTTGTAACATTATGGTCTGTTGTCCAAGACGAGGCAACTATAATATGTGAACTTAACGTTGCTGAAATGCTTGGAGAGGATAATTTCTCCACAGACAATTGGATTAATCTCATTAAATGGGGTCCATGGTCTTCATCTGACGATAAAAGGCGTGAGTTTTGACTGAAAGAGTTATCCCTGATTATTATTGTTATATAACTTCTAACGAAATGTCCTTGATAGAATTTAAATCTTTTCTAGCCTTGTCTACATCAGAAGGTCGAATTATCCTTGTGCCCGTTGTGCTTACAGTAGACACTGATTCAAAAGATGGGATAACTGTCATTTTTGAAAAAGCACTGGAATGCATACCTGCTAATCCCTTTCTACCTTCTTGTCTTGAAAGCTATCAGAAACATGTATGTTTGCTGTTGTTGTTGTCGTTTATAAGCGTCTATATATCTTTATCTAACTCCAGATGTCAAATAGCTGTCGGGATCATGTATATTTGCAGTATGCCAGACATGCAAAATTACATTAATTTTAGCTGACCCCGAGACAAAAGCTGTTCAAAAGTTGTTTGTGGAATGCGATAATCTCATGGGGTCTGTTTCAGGGTTAGCTTTTGCAAAACCTTCTGCAGCTGCAAAAGGATTGTCTGTCTATGTATTATCAAATAACGGAGCTGGTGCTGAAATTCTAATTGATTATGAAAATGATGTGCTCAGTGCAACATTGAAAGATTCAAATGAAGCCTATTCAACAGAAAGTTCATCATCTTCAAAACTCATTTCTGATATAATATTCAAAAAGTCTGAACAGTCCAAGCTAAAACGAATGAATATCGTTGATATGTTGATATTTGGTATGGTAGCATATCCCTCATTAACGGATGCTGATCCATGCTTAATCGTCTATGCATATACCGCTTACAATAAAGAGACATTACACTATCCCCAACAGTCGACAAGTCGAGTTCACTTTGCTTTTCTCTCTCTTGTTGGTATGGAGGAAGTAGACCAGAATGACAAGATAAAACTATTGAATGGTATTAATGAATGGCCGCTTCCTCTAACAACGTTCGGTCCATACTTTACAATGCCTTATTCAGTATCCATTGGATTATACCAAACTCATATTCTTCTCCGAGAGCCAGAATGGAGATTATTACGAAATTTTCTCCATACTAATAATTTGGACAAATCACAAAATCTTATTGACAAACCTCGGCGTTTGCGACCTATTGCTGCTCTTTATCACTACTGTAAAAGGCTTATCAAGACTGAATTATTGGAAGCCGTGAATCAGGAAGATCTACAATCAATGTGTAAAGAAATTTTAAATGAGAGTGTCCAACGAGATGATTGTGTTAAGGCAATTGAGAAACTTTTAAAAGCGCATTTATATGAATCTAAACTTGCATGTCTCTTACGATATATTTTGGCACTTCATCTATTGTTATTTGATGATTATTTAAGTTCATCTTCGAAATCGGGAGAACAAAATCCAATTGATGCGACGTCATTTTTTGGAGAGGATCCTGATTCGGTTATGATGACTGAGCCTGAAAGGGCAACAATGATGTTGGAGATTCATAAAGAGTATCTTGAAATGTATAAGGAATTTCGTAAGAGTCTTCAAATGATTCGACAACTGGTTGTCCTTCGATTATCGATACTCTCTGCTGCTATCATTTTATATGTTGAGCGGATCTACGAACGTGATAAAGAGTCTACTACTACAACTATTAGTAGCCCGGAACGAGTTGGCAACCTTGAGAAATGGGTTTATTTGTATTTCTCTGGATTGTCTTGTCAAGTTCTGTCGGGGTATATTTCAATGTTGGTTCATTTAGATGAAAATGGGGCAACAGCAGGAGACGAAAAGACAAGTGACGATACCACAATGTTTCCAGATACATTGTATAATAGAATGATTTCAAAAATAAGCACACAGTTAGAAAATGGTGGACCTAAAGAATTGGGTGTCAATGCATTAAAATTTCTCTCAAAATTGAGGAATCCAGATACAGGATTTCCAATATACAATTTTAAGGATTTAAATGAATTTCTTACAATAGAAATGAAGAAAGAATTTGATAATATTTCAACTACATGCCAAACACAAAATTTCTTAATTGATGGTACACTTCAAGTACCAAAACTTGAAAATTTTGATCGTGCAATTATTCATGTTGATGGTAAAGAATATGAATGGTTAAGATGTTGTCTTACATTATTACCAATTATGGATATTGGTGCAAAAATTGCATTTAATAGATCAGTATCAGTTTTATTCCCTTATGAAATGAATAATAATGATGATGATGATGATAATTTCCCATGTTTCTTTTCATCTCTTTGGTCTACATGCTCTCAAATTTGTATATTTACTGGCCTCCCTTACAAGAGGATAAATTAGCAACTCTTATCTACATGTGTATAGTTTTTTAGAGTATTTTTGTCACAATTTACTTTACAAGCATCCTTGATAAATTAACAAGTGGAATGATTTAAAACCATATAATATAATTATCCTATTTAGAAAGAAAAAAAAAAAAAAAAAAAAAAAAAAAAAAAAAAAAAAAAAAAAAAAAAAAAAAAAAAAAAAAAAAAAAAAAAAAACACAACGTAAAAACCATACAGAATCAACGACAAATTTAGCAACAAAAACAAAGCTACTTTCCAAGAAATGCCTTTTCCAAACATTACTGTGAAAGGTTATAAAGACACAAAGATACTGACAAGACGACTCCCAAAAATGTTAATAATTTACCATAAAGGTACCAGTATATGGGATCCATAAGACTGGGTATTCTTGTTACAATAAATAAAAGCAATGATAGTCATAGAAGCTCTTTAGCTTTTACTTCACCTTCTCCTTCTTCGTCATTAGGTCTTGTTTGCTGACCTTCCAGAATTGAGATATCTTTGAACGCCTCACGTTTCAGTTGATTTGACAATTTTCTCAAAGGATCATAAGGTGACGTGTTACCCTGACTTGAAACATGTATTCTGGTAGGAGAAAGCGGCCTACTGTAACGAGATGAAGGTGTTCTTTGAGGGTTCATATTTGAAGCTTTTACTGCACTTCGAAGGTCAGATTCCGAAAATACCGACAAATCCAATAGACTAATATCCTTGCTCTCAGAATCATCAGACCTTTTAGGCAATCCCTTCACTACCTTGCCAATTTCCTTTCTCCGAGGCTTCAAGTTAGATCTTTCAGCAACTTTCGGTCCTTCATCTTGCCTCGTGTAATGACCTTCTTCTTCCAGTAGAGGCTCCTCAGTTAATTGAAGAAAAGCTTTTTCATCATATACGCTGGATGGTTTGACATTCTTAAATTCCACATAAGACTCCTCTTCATCGTCATCAATTGGCACAGACTCCATAATCTTCGAACTTGGCTGACTGCCCTTGCCTTCAGAGGTAATTGCAGGGGATGGAGCTTGGTGCGAAGATGAGACAATCTTATCTGGGGTACCTTGGGATCCTTCTGCTCTGGCTCTTTGAATAGCTGCCAATTTTGAAAGTCCTGGGCGCCTCATATTGAAAAAATTGGCATTACCATCTCGCTTTCTAGGACCCTGAGAATGTTTCTCATAGTCTGAATCTCCCATAGATACAGTTTCATCAAGACGCCAGTGACGGCTGGCGTGAAATGGTGTAGCAGACTTTTCGGGAACATCATTAGATACAACCTGTTGACTGTTTTCAGTCTTGTCATTAATGCTTTCCCTTGTCTTAATTGATTCCATGCTATCAATACCGCAAATCCGATACATATTCCAAGGAAAAGGAGTAGCAAGCTCAACAATAGTAAGAGGGCCGGGAGCTTTGAGAAATGTTGGACTAGCAATAATCCCGAAAAAGCAAGTAAGAATCGCTAATTCGGATGGGAATAAATTATTATTAATGGAGACCCGGTAAGAGGTATCAGAAAGGGTCGTCATGTAACCAATGCGTTGTCTGATAAGTTGCAAAGCTCCATTACTGACAATTGTATAAATTCTCTCGAGATATCGACTGGGGTAAGTCCAATGATATTCAAGACCATCACCCAAAGAGAAGACAATAAATCTAGTTAAAATGTCCTTTCTAATGTAAATTGTAGCCTTATCACCAATGAAGCTTCCACTTCCAAGAGCCATAATTCTTCCAAGAGGGAAGTGCTTTGCAGCTTGGACTTTAAAGGAATCAAACGGGCTGTCAAAAGGACGAAAATATCAAGAAGGAGAGTAATTATAATTGTGATAAACCTCATAGATGACTTTACCTTCCTTTTCAACCGTATAAGTACGCTCAGAAGGGGAAGCATTAAGACAAATTGTATAAGAAGTTGTATGCGCCATACAAGTGAGCAATTCAGCCCATTGATGCCTCTTTACTGAAGAAGTGTTGGAGATCTTTTGAGCGCTGTAGATAATCATACCAATGGCAGCAAGCAATGTAATCCCAACTCCAATTGCAGCATCGTCAGCAGCTTGCTGGGCCTCAGCATCCAATTCTGCATCGGTTGGATTAGACATTTTGAATAATGGTATATGTTAAGAAAAAAATGTGGTATTTTGCAAAGAAACAAGGTATAATATAACCAGTAAAACGAGTGAGTGAGAGATTATCAAAATGAAAGTATTATAAGGATATAAATAAAAGGGTGAGCAAAGGGTATTTGGGCTGTGGGGTATAAGTACTGCAAGGGGTGGGTATAAATGCAGGCCGTCGCATATATGGTATACACGTTGATCAAACGCGGAAAGTGGAAAGAATCCCCCTTTTTATCTTACAGTCCTTTCGTAAGTTAGATTAGCATCATCGTCTCCGAGGTTCTTATAAGATACATACAATATGATACAAAGGTAACCTTTATAAAAGCCGTAAAAGTAGAATGTGAAACGATTCTTAAATATACGACTATAGAGTCAATCTAGCTAATAACCTACACATGTCAAAAAAAAAAAAATGTAGATTATTAATCTGCATGTATCCAATGCTACGAGTTGGGTCGGTTGGTTGGTGATGGTGTAGTGGTTTTAGTTGCTATCCCACGACAATTGCTTCGGTCATCTCCGAAATATATTATCCAAATCGTCATTTGGCACAAATAATTCTCATTTCTTATCTTTGTTTGATAAAAAAGATTCAAAATTCCCCGAGTATTCTGTTAAAAAAACAATCAAATAAATCAAAATGTCAAAGCAAATATCTCGTCAGATAGACATGGAAGATGTTGATCATCTTATTCTTGGAAAATATACTGGTGAGTGTTTTGTTGGTTTTATCCTTCAACTTGAAAATATTCTAACAGCAATATTGTAGATGTCATTGGTGAAAAGCTCGGAGGATCAGTTGTTAGCTTTAGTGACCAATGGTTTGCAGAAGCTAAAAATTTAATCAAGCCTACTCCACCGGTATCTCACAAAGGGGAGTTTGGGTATGCCGGTGCTGTCTACGATGGCTGGGAAACCCGACGACACAATACTGAACCTAGCGATTGGGTCACATTTAAGTTTGGTGTTCCCCTGGCTTCAATTTTCGGATGTGAAGTTGATACTGCTTTCTTCAATGGAAATCAGGCACCTGCTATCTACGTCGAGGCTACTCATGTCGAAGAAGATGGAGACATTGATGAAGCAAAATGGGATGTCGTTATTGGTGAACATTCCTGTGGGCCCGATACTCGTCAGTTTTTTATCCGAGATGAACCAACTACACGTCATTATAATTATGCTCGTCTCAATATGGTTCCTGATGGTGGTATTGCTCGATTCAGGTTATATGGCAAGGCCATCCCTGAATTTCCTTCCGATCCCGATGCTATAATCGATCTTGCTCACGTATACCATGGCGGCGTTGCTGTCGCGTGCTCTGATCAGCATTTTGGTACCATAGATAACTTGGTTCTTCCAGGTCGGGGGATTAACATGGGTGATGGATGGGAGACTAAGCGATCTCGTGGTAAGGACCATGTTGACTGGGCTATAATCAAATTAGGTGCTCGAGCCAGAATTCAGGAGGTCGTTGTAGATACTGCCCACTTCCGTGGTAACTATCCTCAAAGTGTCATTGTTAAAGGTGCTGACCTCCCTCCCGATGTTCAAGCACCACCCCCAGAGACTGAATGGTTTGATATTGTTGGAAAGTCAAAGACTGGTCCCGATAAGGAACATGCTTTCCCCAAGGATTCCCTCCTTTCTGATGACAAGTCTGTCACTCATGTCAAGCTCATCATCATCCCTGATGGCGGTGTGAAACGCGTCAGAGTCTTTGGTCAAGTCGTCCCCAGCTTCTAAATAACAATCTCAAAAGTATTTACGGTCTTCGTCCGTCAAGGAAGAAGAGGAAAATTTTTAGTTTTTGATAATTTGACTATTGCTTTCGACTATGAAAACAAAATGTATTATATATATTGATAATCAAGCTGTATGCCATAGTAAACACAAGAAAAGCGCCGTTTCCCGTTCAAATCGAGTACCATACAAATTAGAAATGCAAAAGAAAAAAGAAAAAGGAGATGAAATTATGTATCAATAATCATCCTTCCTAAGTATGCGAGCCCAATGCCCAAATCCCAAAGAGTAATAATAAGCTTGAAGCACCGACTAGATGTTTTGTACGGAATTTAGAGCTTTTGAGCCTGGGAGCATTCAAGGATGACAAAGGATGATAACTTGACACTGTCGGCTCCTGAGAGTCATTCTTGGGGCTACCTATAGGAGATGATGAAACAATCGCTGATTCAATATGGCTGCCATGGCGCAATAGATCATTTGTTGCTTCATCCAAATTATCTTGGACATGAACACTTTGCACATTTCCAAAAAAATCTGTAATCAACGTCTCGGAAAGATTACGTTTAAACAGATCCGTTCTAACTCCAGGCCTAGAGTGAATTAACTCAGGATCATAGGAATCAAACAAGTCCGTCATGGTCAACTTTGAATTCTTCTCCACCTTCTTTTCGAGAAATTCGAGATTATAATAAGTGAATCGATCAATAACAGCGACTCCAATGTCACTATCGGCATGGTGTGAATATGAGCTTTCGTCGACCGCTGAGGATCCTACAGCTAGGATATTTGGAGAATAGAACTTGGAGTACATAGTGTTGGCCTGGCATGTTTCAATCATGAATAATATCTCATGATATCGATGCTTTTCCCACATTTGAGCAAACGCATCAGCAATGTCAAACGCGCTAATCTCTTCTGCATCCTGAAACTTGAGAAATTCGTTTCCACCGTGACCAGTCACATATATGAGAATATTAGATCTTTCGTCGGTCAATAGTCGTTTGGAACGCGGCGTCTCTGGCTCGACGCGATCAGTCAAAAGTCGGATAAAATTCTCCACAGTCACTTCATAACCTCTATAGTCAACTTCAATATTGTCGCCATAAAGATCAAGTGCCCTATCCGCATTATTATAAACTGTCCCAGGGAATGCGTTCCGAGGATTGCACGCTACATCATCAGAAAGCATGAGAATAATCTGAGAATCTGGTATACCTAACCGCTTAACGGTTCGATACATACTCAAAACATTTGCCAAATGCCGGTAATTAAACCAGAATCGAGATGTAGACACGAGAACTGCCCAGTTATTAGTATGGTTCCCGCTGTCTGCAAAATGCTCCTCCACTATTCTTTCTTGCTCATTCTCTGCCACGACCCCCTTTGACACAATCAGCGCGATAATCCATATCCAGCAAAACGTGCTGCTATCGAAGACGCGCATTGTCACGTCGGATCTGGCTTGACCATTTGCTGTAGGTTCGCATCCGAGGTTATTACTAAGATCCGAGGGGGGTTACCCTCCTTGAGACCTTCTCCCACTATAAAAGCAAATTTTTTCGACTTTCCCCAAGTAATTGTGAAAAATTTCCTACAGCACACGATGTTTTGAACGTCTAGATACTCAGAGTTGGAGTCGGAGTCGGAGTCGATCCTGACATCTATATATCTACTAGTCTGTCTGATTGTTGTTTTTTAGGGGATAATTGATGGCCAGGAGAGCCGGGTTCAATTTGCTGATCTAAGACCAATGGATAAACCTTCAAAAGAATGTTGATTAGCCTGACATTGCTTGCTTGCGTATACCCGCTTCCATTCAGAAGGACCTTGGTCCTTTATTAACTTGCGGGTGGGAAATTCGGTGGTACGTCCTCAATATATCAGTCGTTATGACTGCTGCTCTTGAGAGCATTACGTGAAAGCGTATGCAAGTGTCATCAGCAATAGAGCTGCTGCAGACCCTGCCACTATCGCGTGTCTCCCTAGGATGTATCATTTCTGACACCTGTTATGTCTTTGCGGAGAATTACAGGTTTTGGAGGAAGAAATGTGCGAAAGGGGCGTTAACCCGGAGGGAGCATTTCTGCAGTTATAAATAGCATGGGAGTCTTGGCCTTGCGAGGAATTGCATCCCTTTAAAATGTCAGTATTCCCACTATTTTGTGGGGGGACTGGGGGATGCTTAAGTGCAATACGCGAGCTATTGCGCTTTTACGCGCTATAGAACTCGATACCGATCACAAGCAATGTCGGGCTTTTTTCTACTTTTTATTTTGGGGGTACCATTGATCTTTGTCGTCAAATTTTGCTCTGCTCTCTTATGGGCATCTTCCTTTTTTTGTTTTTGGCATGTAAATTATCTTATATATGTGGAATTTTTTAATCTATACTTCAGAAGATTTCGTGTAAATATACTTGCTTGCTTGTATTTTTCAATTTTTATTTTCACTCGTAGACGATAACTGTTATTATATACTTAGTATACGCTACACCGTAAAAGATTTACAAAATTGTTTCCTACAGCACCCAGTAACAACGTCATATACAACACGCCGAAATGAAGCGAGAGGCAGGCCGACCTCTGCGTAAGTTTTCAGCCGCCACGGCAGCTTGTTCAACTTATGTAAGTGCCTATGGTAGTTAGTAGTAAAATTTTTTTTTTTTTCTTCTCTGTGCTTAGAAAATCTTTTTTTGTTTCTATCTAGGGCGCTAAATACGGGGATTGCATACTTGAACATTACAAAGCTATTAGTCCCGGTATATGTCAAGCAGAATTTCAAGCATTCAAACAATGTGTGACTAAACAGGTACCAATTTTTTTTTTTTTTTCCCTATTTCACCCCTTGTTCTTCTGACACGTTCTTTATAATATTTCTTTTCTAGCTTGGTAAATCTTGGTAAACTATTCGAATTTTTTTTTTATATATTTTGTACATATTATAATATATACACACACTTTTATCGTTTGTAAGTCAAAACTTTTTCCACGTGAACCTAGATCAGTCTAGTATTCTCTCTATTATAATCTTATCCTAGTGTAATTGAAATTTAATTTATTACTTGATTACTTGATTACTTGCACTACGTTGTACGTTATCTACAGAAGGGTCACCCACCGGGGGAATTTGAAAAAAAGTAAAAAAATTCTTTTCATAGATCTATACATAAATATGGAACTTAGAGTTTTAGAAGGGTCAATGTAAAGAGACATTCTTGGATCTCCTGCTCTTCCCTAGCAATGAGCTTATCTTGGTCACTCAATATCTTATCTGCATCATCAATTGTTGCCACATCCTCGACATCACCTCGGAGTACTCGTTGTACTAATTCATTAGTCTGCTTGAGAGCATTACGTAGCCCAGCGCTATCATGATTCTTAATCTCGTAAAGCATCCTAATGTCATCCGTAGATTGTAGTCCAGATTTTTTGCGTAGCTGTTGGACACGATTGATCATTTCACGTGCAAGACCTTCAAGCTTGAGATCTTCATATATGTTTTTGTCTAAAAGTACCATAACATTTTGATCAGTGTTGGTAACTAAACCTTCCTTTTCGGCAATTACCTCGTCGACGTCCCTGACAACTTGTAAATCACCTGGTCCCAATTCAATGCCATCAACAGTAAGACTTTCAGTCTCTACGTACCGTTTCGCATCTTCAGATGACACTAATGGTAATGCCTTCTTCACTCGAACCATATCCTTTCGAAGCTTCTTACCCAAAGTTGGCCAGTCAGCAAGAACTCGGTACCGAACATGATACTTTTCCTCATCCTGGGTCAGAATCAAGTTTCGCACATTCAACTCCTCCTCAACATATGTCTTCAAGGAATTAATATCCTCTAAATATTCAGAGTCATGATGGATAACAACCAGTGTCTTGAGGGGGTATTTCAGTGGAATGGAATACTTTTCACGCAAAAATCGAGTCAGCTCAATTACACGTTGCATTCTACCAACTCTCCGGAGAGTTACCACATCGACTAAGTCAGCCTTGACTGTTGGATACTCCAAAAAGTGGACTGATCGGGGATCAACAGGAAGTAGGCTCTTAGGGAGGAACGGCTTAAGACGCTGATAAATAGAATCCGTGATGAATGGTGTGAATGGAGCCATTGCACGAACAAGAGTGAAAAGAATTTCAAATAAAGTGTTTAGAGCAAGAACTGTCTCCTCTGTACCCAATTCTCCCTTTAAACGTCTGCGGTTAAATCTAATATACCAATTAGTCAAGTCTTCAATCAGATTCAGCAACCTTGGAACCACAGTATATAGACGATACGCGGCCATTTCAGAATGAATAAACTCAATCAGATTCTGAGACGAAGCGAGAATCCACTTGTCCATAACGTTATCGCTTCGGAGTTCGGGATCGTACATGAATGAAGCATTACCAGTGGTCTTCTCAAGAAGTTGGACTTGACCTTCAAAGAACTTGTATGAATTCCACCATGGGAGTATGACCTTGCTTACAACTTCCTTAACACCTTCCTCTTTGAATCGCAGTGGCTCCGCCCTCAGAATAGGAGAGTTGATGAGGTACAACCGAAGTGGATCCGCTCCATATTTGTCTAGAATAATTGTCGGATCTGGATAATTCTTCAGTCGCTTTGACATCTTCTTACCATCGGCAGCAAGTACAATACCAGTGACAATACAGTTCTTAAAGGGTGAAACACCAAATAGATGGGTTCCAAGAACAAGCAGAGTATAAAACCAACCACGAGTTTGGTCAAGACCTTCAGAGATGAAATCGGCAGGGAATCCATCCTTGAATTCTTCTACATTTTCAAATGGATAGTGTCGACTACAGTATGGCATACTTCCAGATTCAAACCAGCAGTCAAAAACTTCTTCAATTCTCTTCAATTGGCCTTTTCCTTGCTTGGATGGAATGGTAATGTGATCAATTTTGTCCCGATGTAAATCAGTAATCTCTCCTTCGTACCCAGATAATTCCTTAAGTTCTTGAATAGATTTAATACACACAATTTCCTCGCGGTCATCAGAGGCCCAAAGAGGGATAGGTGTACCCCAGTATCGGTTTCGAGAGACATTCCAGTCCCGAGCATTAGCGATCCAATTGGCAAATCGTTTCTCCTTGATAACTGACGGTACCCAGTGTGAATTTTTAATGTTTTCGAGCATTTGTGGAATAATAGTATCAACCCGAACAAACCAAGAAGGAACAGCCCGGTAAATCAAGGGGGTATCAGAACGCCAACAAAATGGGTACGAATGTCGAAGTTGGTTATCAACAATCAATCTGCCTTCTTCTTTAAGCGCTCTGATAATCTTTCGATCAGCATCCTTGACATAAATGCCGCTAAATGGTCCAACTTCGCTGGTAAAGATACCACGGTCATCAATAGGACAAGGAAGAGGACTTTGCTTCGAAAAGACACCAGCAGCTTCGCAAACTCTGAAATCGTCTTCACCAAAAGCAGGAGCCTGATGAACAATACCGGTACCTGAGTCTGAAGTGACATAGTCATCGGAAAGGACTTTAAATCCAGTATTCTTGTACTCATCATAGAAAAATTTGAAGAGTGGCTCATACTTCCATCCTACCATGTCCTTACCCTTATACTTTGCCTCAATCTTGAATTTTTCTTTCTTGGGATTCTTATAAAGTGTAGACAAGAGAGATTCTAAAAGGATGTAATGTTTGCCAGTCTTTTCATCCAAGATCTTGACGTATTCAAAATTGGGATTCACACAGACAGCCAAATTACTGGGCAGAGTCCAAGGGGTAGTCGTCCATGCGAGCATGGAAGTCGAAGGATCATCGACTAGAGGGAAGCTTATCACAATAGCAGGATCAAGCACTTCCTTATAATTTAAAGCTGCCTCAAAGGAACTTAGAGGAGTTGTGCAACCAGTAGAGTATGGCATAACACGGAATCCTTGGTAAACTTGGCCTTTATTGAAGAGTTGACCGAAAACCCACCACTCGGACTCCATAAAGCTTGTGTCAAGGGTCTTGTAGTCATTATCAAAGTCAACCCATCGACCCAAACGTCCAATGACTTGTCGCCAAATATGAGCATAACGCATAACAATGGCTCGACATTCTGCATTATAATTATCGATTCCGAGCTTCATGACATCCTCCTTGCCAGTAATTCCTAATTTCTTGTCGATTTCATGTTCCACAGGCAAACCATGGGTATCCCAACCAAATCGCCGAATGACTTTGTGACCAGTCATATGGGCATAACGGGGCACAATATCTTTGATGGTCGAGGCGATAAAATGGCCATAATGCGGTGTTCCAGTAGCAAAAGGGGGCCCATCATAGAAGGTGTAAGTTGGCCGTCCCTCTGAGAGTTTTACGGATGTCTGGAATGCATCCCATTCGTTCCAGAGTTTTAAGATTCTTTCCTCTTCTTTAGGGAAATCCATTGATCTATATCGTAGGTAAGTAAAATAGTCTACCCCCGAGTTCTCGTTGAAAAATTGTCGAACTTACCTTGCCACCACAAAATGATCTGTGACTTGACGGTTGATTGATTCTTGGTGTAGAAGTTTTTATTTTGTCAGCCGAGTTGACATTTGGGATGAATAAAAGGGGAAGAGTCATATCGAAAAGCTCACCACCATAATTTCCCGAGCCAGAACCCTAATGGATCATATATGACTTTGTCTTTTAGTGAAGCTATACATTTATTGGAAGCAGCTTTTTTTTTTTCTTTTTACGCTACGAGAGAGTTTGGGTTATCTATGATCTGAGGTCGACATGTCACACAGGAGGCCAAACGTAGGTCCCGTCACACGGCGTTTGAACAAGCTTAGTGCACTACAGGCTCTAGAATCAACCTCAGAAGAGGGAAATTCAGGATCGGATAATGAATCAGATCGGTCTTCATCGTATGCTGGATCTGAAGGATCATCTGATGGAAGTTCGTCAGCTGGTTCTGGCCGGCAAACATCAGAGAACGATACATTGACAGAGGGGAGCGCAGTGCGTGGGGAATCAACAAGTAGTAAACCACCGTCATCTTCTAGCCGTCGGCGTGACTCATGGGCATACGATAATCGTCAATGGAAAGAGCAAATGTTAGATACAATGGCTAAGGCGGCTGTTGGTGTAGCAGATGGCCAGGAACCAAGTGATGAGCCTTCTCTCGACCAAGCCGTGGCCCATCAAGCTCAGACGCAGGGGTTGCTACGGTCACGTCTTATCGAACTCAACCAAGTACTCTTAGAGGCCGAGGAGGCAGTCAGTCATATAAAGAAAAGGGAGAAAGAATGCCTCAAGGCTGGAGAAAAGGTCCGATCCATTCTAGAATCTACTCATAAACGTCTCCAAAAGGCCAAGCAGTTCTCTGAAGAGATGTGGCCTGTCGAGTATGAGATGGTTCGCGAACCAGATATGTCGGAGTAGTTTATGTTATGCATGCGTTTTGTACGATAGGAGTGGGTCTGTGAATTAATAATATACGACTAATCTTGAGGGATAAAGGGGGATCGTCCATATCCAGTAGCCGGATCTCGCGCACGTCTTGGCAGCTATGTAGAACTGGATCTATTTTAACGTCCTTGTAGCCGGATCTCCAGTAGTAATTGATCCTTTGGTCAACCGTTGCCAAATAGGGTAACCCCCCTCCTTTCTCCCGACAGCGCGCCGCACCATCGCCGAGGATCACATGTGAAAGTCAAAGTTCCATGTCCCCGCAGGTCGAGGAAAAAATAAGAATGACACAAGATCCGCAGTCAAACCATTCTCCTCCTCCTGTCAAGAAGCAAGTCAAGGATAAAATGTCAGACGCCGCAGAGATTGTAAATGATGTTGCTGTTAATAGATGGCTTTCAATGGCCCAGTCCTTTGTCGCAGGTGGAGTCGGAGGGGTGTGCGCTGTGCTGGTGGGACACCCATTTGATCTCATAAAAGTTCGTCTTCAAACTTCGGCCAAGGGCACTTATAGCAATGCCTTTGACTGTCTCAAGAAGACGGTAGCTAAAGATGGTGCTCGTGGTGTTTATCGAGGAGTTGCAGCTCCCCTTGCAGGTGTTACTCCTATGTTTGCAATTTCATTCTGGGGTTATGATATGGGCAAACAAATTGTGTCACTCGCAACTAATACAAAGGAGCCGTCAAAGATGACAATTGGACAGATTTCTGCAGCGGGATTTATCTCTGCTGTTCCTACAACTGCAGTTGCTGCTCCATTTGAACGAGTCAAAGTTCTTCTCCAGATCCAAGGTCAAACTGGAGAACAAAAGTATTCAGGTGCTCTTGATGTTGTCAAGAAGCTTTATTTGGAGGGAGGGCTCCGATCTGTATTTAAGGGATCATTGGCAACTGTTGCTCGAGATGGGCCTGGATCGGCTGCTTATTTTGCTACATATGAGTACCTTAAACGTCGTCTTACTCCTCCAGGCCAAGATATGTCAATTGGAGCTGTCTCCTTTGCTGGAGGTATGGCAGGTATGGTTATGTGGACGGTAGTGTTCCCAGTAGACACAATAAAGAGTCGGCTCCAGACAATGGAGGGAAATGCAAATTTCTCAGCTGTAACCAAGCAAATTTACAGAGCAGGCGGTATTAAAGCTTTCTTCCCAGGTATCGGACCTGCTTTGGCTCGATCTTTCCCTGCAAATGCAGCAACTTTCCTCGGTGTTGAGCTGACCTACGAATTCTTCCGTACCCTCGGCAAGTAAAAAGCTTTCTCTTTTTTTTTTTTTTCTTTGATGATCATTGCATATCGTGTTTTTTCTTCTTGGTCTTATTTATGTCTCTTTTTTTTAGTGGTTTTTTCTTTCTATTTTCTAATGATGTTGATGCTGGTGCCCAAAAAAGAAAAAAATGCAAATTGTACTTTTAGATTTTAACTGATGATGATGAGATTGTAGTATACAAGATAAGATAAGATATATGTGAGTTTACTGATCGAGCCAACTCTCGTCAGCAATACCCGCATGGCTCTCGGTGATTGCCTGGGAAATGGGTGGAAAAGGTAATTCTTTGCGGGTACGAATAGTGCGTGGCCCAACGTAAATATTGGCAGCCAGGTATCCTTGATCGATGAGGCTGCTTGCAATGTCAATAACATCGTCGGTATCCCAGTTATAGTTAGTCCCGTCATTCCCGCCGCACCCAGTGGAATAGCCTGGATACCCACGCCGCGTGCTAAACCTTAAACCTGTTAGGATAGCGTCAAATGGAAGGTCAAAGGTGCCCAAAGCTTGATGAACACGCAAAAATAGCTGACGAAACACTAGAGTAGTGCCATTTGCACGTAATAACAGATAAAGCCCTCGCTTACGTAAAAACTGTCGATGAGTTTCTACTGCATCTTGATAGCCAGAATAATCACCCGCCCTTAGATGATAGATCATGGGACCGTAGAACTGAGCAATTTCGGGGAACTGGCCTCCTAATGAAGCTGCCTGTGATGATTGAGGAAGGTACCCTAAAAGAAGGCTTGCAGGAATTAGATATTGCAATATTCTCTGCATTCGTTTGTGATCGGTACCTATACGACAATGATCAAAAGCCCACAGGAGATGCTTGCGAGCTGGTATTAGCTGATTACGTAGCAGGTAGAATCTACCTAGATAAACTCGATAAGCAACCCGCTGACTCAGAGGGAAACGCGAGAAACTCAGACGAGCAGTATGCATATTGCTAAACACGTTGGCACAAGACCACGGCTGACCCATTACAAAATACAGTTGACACAGCTTGATGCCCACCTGCAGGATAATATCCTTTTTGTAGATTCCAAAGTCCTTTTTGGAGCTTAGTCCTTGCATATCTGTACGGTCACTCCGGACACTATTGAAGAGCTTTAACAAGACAGCAGATAATCGACCAGTATTGTCTCTTCCAAGTGCCATACAATAGCGGCACACTATATTAACCCATGTCGCCACAATTCTTGTGAGAACCGCTGCACGGGCCGATGAAAAGGCCACTTGCAGGCTCGATAGGAACTCAAGATGATCTTCTCGACTACCAGTCTGCAGCATCACGAGGTAAGAGATCATAACACCATCCATAGCCAACCATTCGGAGGCAGTCACGTTTTTAGACTCAACAAGTTTGCCAATTGACTTCTTTGACATCTAAAAGATTTCCATTTTGTTAGCTCTACTCAATCCCCCCCAAGTTCAGAAATCAGCAGTAAATCCCTTACGTACATTGGCGATCTCCAAAGCTAGAGCATCGTTAGACCGTGCAAACAGAGTCTCCAACCTTTTTGGATCATTTTGCTTTAATGCGGATCCGACATTTTCGATCCATACTGAACAGCTCATCCCTATCCCCCCCGTCTGGTTTGGCCCGAGAGTTATCTCCCACCATCGCAACAAGGCAGCAGCGTAATCCCGAGTCAACAACTACGATACCCTAGGCACCAAAAACCATTAAAGCAGAGCTTAAAGGTGTTCTTAGTTAGATTTTCTTTTTCGACGATCTGATCGGGTTCTAACTACCACGATACCAAAATAAGGCTTTTAGAGCCTTTTCAAGAAGAATGTCCTCAGTAATGGTAGCGCCAGATGTAGGCAGCTGCGAGGAATTCGCGAAACCTCCGGTATGGGACACGATTATAAATTCCGTTTTGCTCATAGGAGTAGCTGGATCGTATATTCCGCAACAGATCCGGATTGTTAGGAGACGCACCGCTGAGGGAATCTCCAATGGTTATCTGGCTATCGGCACATTGTCAGCTACATTTGCCTTTATCAATATTGTCTTGCTTTCTCGTACAATCTTAGCATGCTGCAGCGAGCTGGTGAGTTCATGCGCAAGTTCTTTTTTTTTTTTTTTTCTTTGGCAATAAGCTCACAACATCTAGTCTGCAGGTTCATGTTACTCGAATTCTTTAGGAGTAGACCAGGTGTTTGCTCAGTTTGTCATGTTTGGATTTACCCACTTTTTGGCGGTCATCTACTGGCCTAGAGACCCACATCCAGCATATAAGGCAGCATTCCGTACCGGGATAGCGTGTTTTATTATGTTTGTCTTGTCCGGCTCCATCGGACTGTACGCTACTCACAATCTGAGTCCCAAGTTCACTGATGGATATGCAACTGCCATGGGGCTCTTATCTGCGGCATTGGCTGCGATTCAATACCTCCCGCAGATATATACAACTTATCTACTTGGGCATGCTGGCTCTTTAAGTATTCCTACAATGCTGATACAGACTCCTGGAGCCATAATTTGGGCAGTTAGTCTTGCACAGCGTCCAGGCACCAATTGGTCTAGTTGGCTTCCCTATGTCACAGCCGCGGTTTGTCAGGGCATTATTCTGGCCATGTGTATTCGTGCAGAGTTTTTTAAGCCCAGACCAAAACACAATTTTAACAACAATACTCTCCAAGATGAGGAAGGCATTGAAGAGCCTTTGCGAGAAAGGGCTGAAGAAGGAATTGAAGATCGTACACCAATGATCATTTGAAGTTTCAACGTCACGCGCGTTGATTCTGCGAGGCATGGGATATTATTAAGATAGAATGTATGCTTGCTTCTACTTATTTCTTTGCCTTCGTTTTTGTCGTCTTCATATTTTATGGTTGTTTTGTTTTACAGTACATTTTGGGGGGGTTTTCTTGTATGGTAAAAAGGGTGTTTTTTTACGCGTATGTTTGGTGGTTTTTAAAAAAAGACAAAGCATACTACTGTGGACGCAGAATATAGAAAATAGGCAAAACATTATTATCGGGATTTACGTAAATATTATCCATTAAACTAGTAGACAAGGTGAATAACTTCTTCCCATGTTATGCTGCCCGGGGCTACATTGCGAATTGGGAGTGATAAAGGAATGCGCGTTCCAGGAGTTCTGATTTGGAAAGAAAAAAAGAAGCAGCTTTCAATAAAGTGCAATAATTGCAGCCTACGGCAAGGAAGAAGAGCAACTTGAGATTATATCGCTTGGTATAAAGGTTTTAAATGGATCGTCGAATGAATGCCTGGTCGTGGCTTTTGCTGGGAGCCTTGTTGTTTACAAATTACGCCAGGGGGTTTTATCTGCCAGGCGTGGCTCCTACAGATTACGACGTGGACGATGAAGTCCCTGTACTAGTCAATAGGTTACGTCCATCAATAATAGTTCAGGGAGAGCAATTGAGTAGTGTTGTGCCGTATGATTGTAAGTTCACACAAGGCACCTTCTTCTTTATCACGTCTATAGTAATGACTGACTGAAAATAAAAAAACCTTTCAAGATTATCGAAGCGAATTTCACTTTTGTGAGCCGAAGGGCGGTAAGTTTATTGACAATCTGGGGCAAATTTCTATTATTATATACTGACTTGTGGAATTATTTTGACAGGAGCAAAGAAGCAAGCTGAATCCCTTGGAGCCATCATTTTTGGTGACCGTATTTTCACCAGTCCTTACGAAATTTCAATGCTCAAAAATGATACATGCAAAGTACTATGTACTGCTACCTACGATGCTGATTCGGCCAAGTTTGTAAATCGTCGGATCCGTCAAAATTATGCCTATAGCATGTTCATTGATGGACTGCCAGCTGCCCGTCCAGTTGGCGAATCCAATTCTGAAATCCCTTTTTCTGCTGCTGGATTCCCCCTTGGTGAGATGAGTGAAGATGGTAATACCCCGTATCTCAACAATCATTTTGATTTCTTCATTGAGTTTCATATAACGCGAGATGGCAAATACCGTGTTGTCGGAGTACTTGTGGAAGCCTCGTCAAGATCCACAACTTTGGACGAAGAAGGCCAAGCTGATTGCGATGCTGGTGTCGATCAACCAGTTGTCCTTAGCCGTAGTGAAGATACAAATGTCGTCTTCACGTACTCTGTTATGTGGCTTTACTCACCCACTCCCTGGGCCACCCGGTGGGACAAGTACTTGCACGTTTTCAACCCCACCATCCACTGGTTCTCACTTATTAACTCGACAATCATTGTCAGCTTCTTGGTTGCTCTTGTCGTCATTGTTATCCTGCGTTCACTTCGTAAAGACTTTGTCCAGTACAATGAGCTCGACTTGGACGAAGACGTTCAGGAAGATAGCGGGTGGAAACTTGTTCATGGGGATGTATTTCGCAGACCCAAGGACCCTCTCGTCTTGTCTTTGTTGCTTGGAAGTGGCGCTCAGCTCTTTTGTATGACTGGATCAACAATTGTATTCGCTTTGTTGGGTTTTCTTTCTCCTTCTAATCGGGGATCACTTCCAACTGTCATGATTGTCACCTATATGTTATCTGGAATTGCCAGTGGGTACATTTCTGCTCGAGCTTACAAGCTATTTGGTGGTGAGAAATGGAAACTTAACTTTCTCATGACCCCATTGCTGGTCCCAGGATTAATCTTTTCCGCCTTTGTAATGCTCAACTTTGTCCTTATTGCTTCTAAATCGTCTGGAGCTGTTCCTTTTGGAACAATGGTAGCTGTCGTGTTTATCTGGCTAGTATTATCAGTGCCTCTTTCAGGAATTGGCTCTTATGTGGGATTTAAACAAGCAGATTATAAACCTCCAGTGAGAACCAACCAAATCCCTCGACAAATTCCGTTCCAACAACCTTACCTACGCTTCGTTCCAGGTGTTCTTTTAGCTGGTCTACTCCCATTTGGATCGATCTTTGTTGAACTCTATTTTATCCTCAGTTCCATCTGGTTCAATCGAGTTTATTATATGTTTGGATTCTTGTTCCTATGCTATACAATTCTGATTGTCGCTGCAGCTTCTTCAACTATACTTCTTATATACTTTACTTTGTGCTCAGAGAATTATCATTGGACATGGCGGAGCTTTTTCGCTGCTGGAGCCACTGGTTTCTATGTATTCTTTTACTCAATTGTGTTTTGGGCTTTCAGACTTCACCTTGGTGGATTTGGATCAAACATAATCTACCTTGGATACTCATTCATGGTCAGCATAATGGTATTCCTAATGACTGGGTTTATTGGATTTGTAGCGAGCTTCTTCTTTGTCAATGCCATCTATAAGGCCATTAAAATTGACTAAGCTCCTCTTCAATATCCATGTCTTTTTTTTTCTAATGAAGAACAATCACAAGAGAGCAAAAAAAAAAAAAATAAAATAAAAGGCATGTATAAAAAGTCTGTATTTTTTTTTTTTTTATCTCTTATCTCTCAGCAGACTTCACGTCTAGCCAATACGGCAAAAAGAATTCAACTACCAAGCCACATGTGAACAATGTCTTTGCATTTGCAATCGCTTTCAGTTTTTTTTGTGTGTTTTTTTCTCATTCCTTGGTATTGTTGTTGGTAGCGCCCATATTGTATATCTGTAGTACATATATAGTAAAAATATCAATTTATCATCAAGCAGTACTGAGTGTTCAAGGGCGAATATATCAATATCCCCAAATTGAAGTTTTTGAACCTTGCTAGAAACAAGGCGGGTTATTTTTGTGACTTGGAGGGTACATTTTGATCCCATGGTTATAGAGGGCAGGAGGAACCAGCTGCTGAGCACCCAAAAGGCAGTGAGAAAGATAGCACAAGATCTAAGTGTCTGCATTAAATCCTTTAAATCACAGATATCTAGTGAAAGCAATCTTAGTGGAAATTTTAAGCAAGAGGTTGTTGGCTTAGTGGAACGTCTAGAGACTGTTTTATCTGAAAATATACAAGGAAAAGATGCTACGGAAGTCTACGATATAGCCTACAAAAAGCTCTACGAAGTTCCTTTCTATCAAGTTTCGCCTTACTGGGTCCAGGTATACGTTCTAGCTTGCCTAGTATGGTCGGTGGTGCTCATTTCGCCAAACGACAGGGGTGATGATTTAACCAACAATGTCAGTCTGGTGGAGCAGGCACTTAATCGAGTCGATTATGCTATCATCATGAGTGGATTTGTTTTCTGGCCTCAATTGATTCAAAATTTTGTACAGATTTATACCCATTTGATCCGAGATTTAGCAAATGATGATAATAGACAGTTGAGCAAGCAGCTTGGATTCTATAACGACAAGTTCGTTAATGAATCAGCGACTGAGCTTAATGCTCTTCTCCTTCCTCATCCTAAATTTCCTGTTGATGAGATTGCTTCATCTTGTAGAGATCAAATCCACAGGCAATTCGAATTGCAGCTCCATCACGAAAAGGAGGTTCGTCCATTTAAAATTAAGGGATTGGCATCGGACTGGCCTGCTACGAATCTATGGAATCGCCCGTCTTACATATTGTATCAATCATGCAGCGGTAGGAGACTTGTCCCTGTAGAAATCGGGAAATCTTACACATCCAAGGAATGGGGTCAGCAGATAATTCCCATGGGGGACTTTCTGGCAAGCTTTACGTCTGGAGTTATTGACAGTTGCGAGATTGGCCCTTGTCATGGACATAAAGAAGAGTCGGGCAATGAAAAGGAAATTCTTTATCTTGCTCAATTCAATTTATTTTCTCTTATTCCGAGTCTCCGTCAGGATGTACTGGTTCCAGATTGGTGCTACATGTTTAGTGAAAAGGATGTGATTATAAATACATGGTTTGGTCCAGAAACCACTATATCTCCGGCACATACTGATCCCCACAATAACATTCTTGTGCAAATCGTTGGATATAAATATGTGCGACTTTATCCTCCTTCATATTCTGACAGAGGAAATGAATCAGGTTACTACATGTACCCGCGTGGTAAAGAAAGCGTGTCGGGGACATCATCTTCACGGGAAATAGATATGTCTAATACATGCTCAGTTGACCTTGGAATATCAAACGAATTTCCAGATGGGCAAGTCGGCCCTGAATCGCCGTTGCAAATGTACCCTCACTTTCCCTGGCTGAAGGGATATCTTGATGTAATTTTAGGGCCTGGGGATGCATTGTTTATTCCTTGCGGTTGGTGGCACTACGTTCGAAGTTGCTCAATCTCATTTAATGTCAGTTACTGGTTCTGATTCTGGCCATTATGAAGAGTCTTAATGGGAAAAGTGGGTTTTAAATGAGATTTATGTCTGATTTAATTTGGTAATATTAAAGAAAACCCGCCAGAATCGAATCAGAAAAGAATGATGCCGCGTTTGGAGAATACAAATTGATAATAGCAAAAATGGAAATCGAGATCTAGTACAATAAAGATAAATAACGAGGGTAAATGGATGATTTATCTAGCTGAATTTAACAGTTATCTCAACAAGAACCATGGTTAAACTATCATTTAGTACGATTTGCGCCTATGGGTTAGGAATAGCAGTGAGCGGTGTTTTGGCAGTAATTAACGCCAATGTCAAAGGGATCCAATTTCAAGGCTCGCATTATGTATTTTCCCTTACAGATTACGGCGTTTGCCGTGAGTATAACCAAGAGAAATGGGATGATATCAATAAATATGAGATTTCAGGAATGCACTGTTATAGTACTCCTGATGCTTTGGAATACCATTTATGTGTATTTCGTAAACAGGATGGCAAATCTCCATGTGCTCTTCAAGAAGCGCAATGCCGCGCAATTGATGGTGTCTTGGATCCAGGAGAATTTTGCCATATTCCCTTACCAACTACAACTGATAGCTCCTTTAATACTACTGACGCTTCCCCGCAATAAGAAGATGAACATAAATTTCAAAGATATATAAATTTTGTGCTTTTGTGCTCTAGATTTTTTATTTTTTTGTGTAATATTTAATATCACGTGATTGCAACTTTTTTGTGTAATGTATAGAAGAAAGAAGATATTCGCTAAGCTTGGTTGGGCTTTGTTTTTCCTTATCCTGATTGATCCCAAAACAAATTGGAGGTTGAGTTTTTAGATCCAAAGATTTATTAACGATAATAACAACTTATCTACACTTGCCCGAGTCATGTCATGAGGAGATAAAGGATATATTTATAAATGCCGATCAATTTGCTTCATCACAAGTCATACCATGTATATAACGCAAAGAATATTGAGCGTGTAAGACGGGATGAAGAGAAAGCAGCTCTAGAGAAAAAGCAAGAGGAAGAGCAGGAAAAGCAACAAGAGAGAGCAAATCGGTTTGATATTCTACGTCGTGCTACTGAATCCTCCTCAGGTACTACTCCTGGTAGTAGTAGTACCAGTAAGCAGGTGAATCACAAGCATCAAAAGCCGTCAATTAAGGAGCACACTGAGAAGAAGGTATTATTATTTTATTTCTTATTCCATCTACACTACTAACTTTTGTTGTAAGAATGATGATACATTTGGCCGGTTTGCTGGTAAGGTGCAACTGTAACTTATGAATACTACCCCTCATATCTAAGTATTATATATAGAACGACAGAATAATCAGACTTGGTACCTTGACGCCTCAAAGGGACGACATCCGCCACCAACTCCTCCCGTTCGCCGTCATCATAACGACGGTGTGGCAACCCCGTTACTAAGGGACCCTGAAGATCCTCTGCACACCATGAAATTCTTTCTTTCCCAAAAGAGCAAGGTGCATAACGAGCAAGAGGGGCAACAACGAGCAAAACCCGAAGAACAGAGTCGTTGTCGTCGTCATCATCATCATCGTCGGACCAAAAGACGACGAATTGTATAATCAAGGTCAAGGGCGTGTCTGTGTCTAAGATCTTGGGTCAGCTTAACGCCGACTTTTCTCGGGCTACTTGTATCCTTCCATTCTACGTCTAATCCTCAGATGTTCTCCTTTAAACCTTGGTATTGTTTACCTTTGTTTCCATGTACATATTATTCATTACACTAAGTTTTATTGTATCGTATCGTACAAGAGCGCAATTTTCACGTGTATCGGATTAAAACAATGTTCAATGTTTATAGTGACGTCATGTTGTTACCCGCTTCAACCTCTTATATCCCAACGGGAGAGAAGAAAAAAACAAATAATTCTCAACCGCCGAAAAGAGAAAATAGAAAGAAATACAAAAATCCTCCAGGATCAATAAAGACTCTGGGCGGAGGAGAAAGAAAACCCCAATAGAATCCATCATATTGTCATAAAGGATTTTGATTCTCTTTTTTTTTTTCAACGCGACTGGCAGAATAGAAAAGACTGAATTCTCATCCTTTTTTTCTTCTTTTTTTTTTTTTTTTTTTCCCTTCTTTTTCTCACCCGTCGGGGAATTTCCCAATGGATAGGCAGTCAGGCAATATTACCAGTCCGCAACAATCATCACAGGCAGTGCTTCAACAGACGGATTCAATAAGTCCTGGTCATCATTTATCATCAGATGAAAATAGCAATGCATCTAATATCACGATAAATCATCATCATCAACAACAAAAATTGTCGGACCACCATCACCGACCAACGCCCCGGAAAAGTAGTGGCGGGACTACTACTCGAAGTAGTAGTAACAATATGTCCCCCAGCAGAAGACGAATGTCTAATGGTGGCAGTTCAGGTGCTTCTCAGCTTCGTTCTGTATGTTTGATTCCTTTAGGATTTTGATGAATGTCAAGGAAATGAGATCTCGCTAACCAAATATTAGACGGTCAGAGATATCGTTAGTCATCCCCAAGTTGTTGATTCTATGAAGACGTTGCCTTCAAGTAAACTTCTTCATGAACTCCGTCAGGTATATATTTTTAAAAAACATTTAGTTTTATTTTTTTTTTTTTTTTTTTTTTACTAACAAGAACGAAATTAGGCCCTTTCTTCTCAGGTTCACGAATCTCAGGCCAAAGTCAACAAAGCAGCACGATCTACTGATTACCATCACAGTGACTCGACAAGTTTTACTGAACAACCCAATACTTCAAATTCTCATAATCCTTCTCCAAGCAAGATTTCTCCTTCATCAGCACCTATACCTCAAAAGCAACAGCCAACTCATTCAAATTCCCTATCATCTCTAAACTCTCGTGCTGATGGTACAACAACTAATACCCGATTTGTCCGGTGGAAATCTGTCACCTCTGATGCAAAAGATATATCAGCTGGTGATTTTATTGGACCCAACATTTCAGATCTTTCTCTTCGACTTACACAGGATCTCAGGATAGACGCCTTTTGGTATAACTTGGTCAAAATATTTGAAGAATGTTTTTACGCTTGTAGAGCTACTCTTATTGTACCCAATGACTTGTCTGATCTTACCCATACTCCTTGGGGTGTTAAAGCAACTTGGTATGCCGGTTCATCATTACCTCCGGCTGAAGCTGTTACTGGGCTCAATAAAGATCAACAACTTACCTTTTCTCGTGAAGATTCTGACTCTGAATCTTATACAGACATGTCGGAAATCCACTCACAATCAAGCGAAGCAAATCATCATTATGAATCTACCAATAGGTCTCAAAGTACTTGCTATGATAATAATGATATGGAACAAAGCAAAACACTTCATGATTTTTATGATAAGGGAGTTTTTTTAGCCCCGGAAGATATAGAGGCAAAATCTAACGGATGTTCAAGCATCTTTGAAAGTTTACAACCTCTAGATTATGGCGATGATTACTTGATAAGTTCATCAGGAGTACGTAATGTCATGCGATCAAAGAAAGTTCAAATCTTACGAAGAGATTATGAAGGAGTATCCCCTCCAGCAAATGATAATAATAATGATGAGGATGAGGAGGAGAATAATAGGGAACTGATCTCTGGTGTCCATAGATACTATAAACCTCCTTTTGTTGATTATGAACAAGCTCCTACTTCTCCCTGGATTAATTCGGCAGCTCCATCACCTAAAATCCATACAGGCCCAGCAGACTTATACTTTCAAAAGACTAATGACTTGAACCAATCATTCGATTTAGATTCCGATGAATCCCCCTCTTCAGAGTCACCATTCTCAATAGATAGCATATCAACTGTCAAATATGATGTCCCTTATACCAGTCAACCCATAGAGTCTATAGGTTTAGAATCATCTTTTTCTGTTGTTCATATACCTTTTGTTCATCAATCTTATCAGCAATCAAGTTCAGTCATGGAAGATGGGCCAGCTCCAATTGCTATTCTTTCTATAATGGCTGATATTGTACCTTACCCTTTTGACCTCATCAGCTGTCTTCATTCTTTTGTCCCTCATTTGGCAAATGCTTATACCCTTTCCATGGGCTACACCGATCTCTTACAAAACCTTCAATCTTCTCAAGCCCTCAATAGATTATATCGTAAACGACTTTATAAGGAGAAATCTCGTTCAAGGAATCGACGACCCTCTATCAGTTCAGAAGCATCATTTGACATTCGCCGAAACAAATCCCGGAAAAGTACAGACTCATATCACCACCACCCATCTTCTTCACCTCCAGCTCATTTTGATCGGAGATCTTCTACTGGTACATTAGAAATTGCTAATACCGCTCTTCGGAATCTTGAATTGGATAAGGATAATAAGCCTAGCTTACAAGCTTTTCCCTCACCTTCTTTACCCGCAGTTGAAAGCAATCATGATAATCTCTCATTATCTCCATCACAAAAATCGGCACCTAGCCCAATGGAGAAATTATCTTGGGCAAGTGCTGATTATTACTGTGATATCCCACCGACACATTCAGCCAACACTGATGGCGATTTCAATTACTCATCTGATTACGCCTCTGAGTTTACGACTGAAGATAATAATAATACCCGCACCGGATCGGCTAATGAAGATAACCCATGTCTCGCTACAGACGATGAGCAATATGAGAATGTACCTCCTCCATTGGAACTGCTCAAAGAAATGATTGATAATATGCCTTTGCAAATGTTTGCAGCTGAACCTCAAACTGGTAAAGTCACCTGGCTAAGTAAAACGATTCTGTCATATCGGAGGAAGTCTTTTGGAGCCATTATTAAAGATCAGTTTGTAGATGTACACCCAGACGAACGACAATCAATATTTGTCACTTACTATACAGGAGTTCAAAAGGGACATACTTTTAGGTTTGAGTGTCGGATTCATCGATTTGATGGAGTTTATCATTGGTTCTCATGCTTTGTTGCACCCATCCGAGATAGAAAGGGTAGTACAGTGGTGTGGATTGGATATCTGATGGATATAAATGATGAGAGGCTTGCTCAGACTGATGCTTTCAGACGACGAGAACAACTTAATGTTGAACGAAGATATCGGGCAATGGCAGAAGCAAGCTCACTTATTGTATTTGCAATTTCTAAGGATCAAGGTGTTTCATATACAAATGAAAAATGGACACTCTATTCGGGTCAGTCCGCAGAGGAAGCTCGGGGATATGGATTTCTCGCCTATGTTCATCCACAGGATAGGGATATATGCTTATCTTTAATTGATAACCCTGATCAAGGATCAGTTACATGCGAAATTCGTATTCTAAATAAAACAGGGAATTATAGGTGGCATATAGTACGACTTACACCATTACCTGATGATGATTTAGGAGGGCCCAAGCAGTTTTCGGGAAGTGCAACTGATATTCATGATCATCGTATGCTTGAAGAGAAGCTTGAATTTTCAAAGAATCTTGCACAAAAATCGGTAGAAGATAAGGCAAGATTCTTAAGTAACATGTCTCATGAAATTCGTACACCACTCATTGGAATATCAGGAATTGTTAATTTTCTTATGGATACTCCATTAACATCAGAACAACTTGATTATTGTCAGACAATATCAAGTAGTGCATCTGCTTTAGTAACGGTTATTAATGATATCCTTGATTTTTCAAAGATTGAAGCTGGTATGATGGAACTTGAGAATAACTGGCTTGCTATCAGATGGCTCATGTCTGATATTAGTGAATTATTGACAGCACTGGTCATTTCTAAAGATATTGAACTCAACTTTTTGGTTGACAGTGATGTACCTGTAATTATCAAGGGAGATCGAATTCGAATTCGACAGATTCTTCTAAATATTGTTGGCAATGCAATCAAATTTACAAGTGTTGGAGAAGTATTTGTCCGATGTTCATTGGCTAAAAAATTTTCACGTGAGCTCAAACCTTCAGAACTTGCCCTTGAATTTGTCTGTATAGATACTGGTACTGGATTTGATACAAGATCTGCTGATCGCATGTTCAAAGCGTTTAGTCAATTGGATGCATCTACAACGCGTGAACATGGAGGTACAGGATTAGGTCTTGTGATTTCGCGACAATTGGCACAGCTACATGGGGGTGATATCGAATGTACAAGTATAAAGGGGAAGGGAAGTACATTCAAAGTCACAATTGTTGTACAGCTGCCACAGCAAGATTCTAAAAACTCTTGTCGTGTCACTTCTGTTGATAATAATATTCCAGAAGCAGTAAATGATGGTGACGGTGAATTATCTGTGTCATCTTCAAAATCTTCGCAAGTCATTAGTGATGGAAATGTAAAACAGGATCCATTTACAGTTTTGGTGGTATCAGGCCCTCTGTATAGTCGTCTTGCAATTGAACACCAAGTGCGTCAGACAATCGACAATTGTGCGCCAGCCAATATTTCTACAGCAGCGAGCATTGATGAAGCTAAAAAAGTTCTTTTGAGTAATCCACCAAATACGTTTACTGATCTTGTATACAATTCCAAGGATCCACAAGTAACGAGAGATTTCATTTGTGGTTTATTGGAAGATGAACGATATTCAAAATTACACGTTACAGTACTTACAAATCCACATCAAAAATTATACAATGAAAAAATGGTTAATGGACCATTGGCAAAAACAATTAGTAAAAGAATGTCAATTGTTTACAAGCCAACGAATCCATCAAGGTTTGTGGCAGTTTTTGGTAGGTCGGAAGCAAATAAGGAAAGTAATCGACAATTATCATCAATATTTGGTATTAGTGATGATGGAATAGGTGGAGATTTTTGCTCATCAGGAGCAGCAGTTGCTGCTAAACAACAAAAACTTTTTCGTGATGCAAGACAAGAATTTGTTGGACGTAATATACGTGTTTTATTAGCTGAAGATAATATTATTAATCAAAAAGTTATGGGACGATTTTTAACAAAGATTGGTCTTTCAGTTGATATTACATCAAATGGATCTGAATGTGTGGAAAAATATTTCAAGTCTGATGTTGGATATTATGCAATGATTATGTGTGATATTCATATGCCAAAACTTGATGGATATCAAACTTGTACACTTATTCGAGGTTGGGAAAAGGAGAATCACATGCCTCGAGCACCAATTATTGCATTAAGTGCAAATGTTATGGGTAATGTGAGAGAGAAATGTCATGAAGCTGGATTCAGTAGCTATGTGTCGAAGCCAATTGACTTTGGCCATCTCAAGGGTAAGTTTGTTTGTTTGTTTATTTTTTTTTACTTTTTATAAAGGCAGAATTAACTAACTCGAGTAATTTTAATTTATAGATACCGTCAGCGACTTTGTGTCTAAACGTGTTGAAGGATGAAATTGTTTCTTTTTTTTTTTTTCATGATTTTCAAGTCCAATGGATTTTGTGGGCCTTTTTTTTCTTTTTTTATATTAGTGTAAGATATGATTTTTTTTGGGAGGGGATGTTTTACGGTTTTCTTTTTTATTTTTTTTTTTTTATTTGATGACCAGTGTGCATTTTGGAGGTTTTTTGTCGCTGCATTTTTTGGGGGTGGAGGAAAGTATCATAAATTATCCATGTATTTGATATTTAATTAGAATTATGTAGGAGGAAATGATTTTTATTTTCTTTTAGAAATTCCACAGTAAGGAGGATAATTTTGTGCTTTGCATTATAATATGGTGGGGGTATTGTCGTGGTGTTGAGGGGGGGGTTTTTTGGTGGTCAACATCTTCCCATCAACAAAACAAACGGTGTTAAGTTAAGCCAACCTCGAGGAGGGTTTAGATGCGGGTCAAACGTGATATATGATGATGACGGAGGAATCATCTCCATTTAAACTATACTCTGCAGCTCTCGATTTATACCAAGATGGACTTACAGGATTAATTGAAGGGGTTGCAATGTATGGAGCAAATAGTAAGCAAGTACTTATACAGGCGGATCGATTAGTTATGGCTGAGGATCAATTGACCCATGCTATTGGCGAACGTATGTTGTTATTTGTTTTTGAATGGGCTTTTACTGTTTGATTATTTTTTTTTACTAACTATATATATATCTTTTAGTTACTCGTCATCAAAAGACACTGTCGAGGATACAAACATTGCAAGACGAGTCTGCAAGGCTCGATGCCACATTGCGGCAAGCACTTTCACAGTTATCCGATATAAGAGACGAACTATTAAAAGTTGACAAAAATAGTATAATAAGAAGTTCAAGTAAAAAAACTGATAATAATAATAATAATAATAATAATAAAAATTCAGTTGATTATTTAACCCTTCTTGAATATGCAATGAGAATATCAAAATATACATCTGCTCCACCAGGATTTATGGCTAATTTTCCTGGTTGGCAAGATCAGTTAGAGGCTAGCCGTGGTGGTCAACAACAACATGGGCAAAGTTCAGAAACAAGGCCACCTCCCCCTGAGGCTGATGAAGTTGATAATAATAACAACAATAATAACGTCAGTAGCCCAGCTCCAACATCTCAAGTGCTTGAGGATATGAGCCACCTGGTCGCAAACTACCCTTGGCCAAGTGAGGATGAGATGCGAAAGGGGTGTTTAGCTTTATATAATGTCAGACAACAACAACAAGGTGGTGGGGCTGGTATTGTTGGTAATGTTGCTGGTGGTGGTGGTGGTCAACAAGCCATCAAATCACCATCACCAAAGTCAGAGGAGCAACGGGCGTCATCATCACCACATTCATCAAGTCAACAACAGCAACAACAAAATTCTGCTAGTGGTAATGGGCTTTTAGAAATGGATTTATTTGATCCAGATATGAAATGAAAAAGAAAATCTTTGACATTCTCGATTTTACTGTACATTAGGGGAAAAAAAAAAAAATATTTGGTCATTTATTTTTTTGTTTTATTTATTTATTTCATATATATTTTTTCTTGCAATCTGTGTGTGTTATTTACAGCTAAACCAAATTTGCCAATTTTTTTTAGCAGAAAAAGAAAAGAAAAAGAAAACTTTATTTATGCATATGATACACTTAGGTGCGCTTAAACCATCTAGCCGGAGATAATGAGCCCACGCTTGCGATATTATTATTATTATTATTATTATTATCAGTACTTTGTAAATCACGTCCCAGCATAAGCTTTGGTGTTGTTGCCCCACCTCTTAGTGGTTTAACAATCCGTTGATGGTGTGGTGGTGATACAGGCGTTGATAGTAATTGTTGTTGATTATTATTAGCAGATGCTGATGATACCATATTTGCAGTTGCATTTCTATATGCACGTGCTTCATCTAATCTTTGTTTAAGTGCATTTAATCTCGTTTCAAAATTTTGTGATTCAGATGCTAATCGCTCATGAGATATTTGTAATACCGCTTCTAATGATTCAATTCTTTCATTTCTTGTTGCTAATTTCCTTTCAGCAATTGCAATTTCCTTCTTTAATACCGTATTTTGTTCAATTAATTGCCTTTGAACATGCGTTAATTGTTCAAGATTCCTTTCTAAAAATTGTAACCTCTTTTGTTGATGCTTCATATTATTATTCTTCATAACATTATTATACCTTTCACGTGTATCTTCAAGTGATAATTCTAATTCAACAACTCTTTCGCATCGATTTTGTAATTCTCTCATAAGTGATGTCTTCATTGCTTCAAATTCAATACCATTATCACCACCACTACTACTTGTCCTTAATCCTATATTAGATTCAAGCTGTGCAATCTCAATACGTAAATTCTCCACTTCTTGTGACTTTCTCTCCATCCTTTGACATAATTCTTCAAATTTCCCACTCTTATTACTCTTGTCATTATCATTATACTCATCACAATAACTAGACAATAGTGTAAAATCTTCTTCACGATTGCAAACAATCTTCTTCATTGTTAAAAAATTCCTTTCTGCTATCTTGATTTTGGATTGTAATGTCATTTTTGCTTGTACATTTGAAGTTGAATCACTTAGATTTTCAACTAGTGTAGATATATCCTTAAATACTGAATCTTCAAGCCCGCTTGCATCTTTAAGACTCTCAAACATCTTTCGCATCTTTTCCCTTTTCCGATCTTGTTGTATTTCTCCTGTTGATACAAATGACTTTGCACTTCCAGACGATAATGATGATGAATCAACATCACTTGAACCACTCAGCTTAAGCCTTGCTTCCATTAGCTCTTCCTTGACTTTTGATAATTGCGACAACAGATCTTTATTAGCATCCTGAAGACTATCCACTGATATTTCCTTTTCTTTTGCTTCATACATTATCTTCTCCATTTGAAGCCTCATATCTTCAAGATCTGCATCATTTCCAACTCCTCCAGATATGAATGACTTTTCTGCCTCTCTGAGAGCTTCTTGAAGACTTTCAATTTGAATATCCTTTTCTTGAACTTGCTCTTGCAACTCTTCCCGTTCCTCTATTGTTAAAAACTTGCTAGCCACTACCCCATTTCGGCTCCATGGACTATCAGTAGACCCAGTATCATCCTCATCTCCCGCTGAACTAGGAGGCTTTAATCCCAATGGGCTAATGGTGGTATTATTATTATTATTATTATTATTACGGAGCGCAACCCATAAGTCAGAAGAAGGTCCAGCTCCAGCACGCCATTGAGAAAGTTCATTCTCAAGGCGTGGAATATACAACAAGAGATCTTGAAGTTGAGCCTTTTTGGCTTTAAGTTGCTGTTTAAGCTCATCAGGTGATAGCTCACTATTAACTTTAGCTTTATTTTTAATTCGCTTAGCTCGTACACCAAATCGTAAAGTTGATAAGGTCTCTATTGCATTATAAGGAGATGGTGAGCATGCAATTATCAAACTTGTCCTACTATTACCCCCTAAAGATTCTTGAAGAATCCGGGTTAATTTTGAATCTCGATAAGGGACATGAGATGATTTTCCATCTGTTAAAGAGTTAATGACCATACCAAGAGTTGATAAAGACTTGTTGATCTTTTTTGCCTCTTCCAATGTCTGTCCTGAAGCTCCTGTCTTATTAATCTTTTCTGAACCAGCCAAATCGACAAGAAAAAGTTGCCCAGTCTTTGAAGATCCAGTCTCCAAATTTCTTTGGCCAATAACAATAACAAAGATTGCATGAGAACGGGATGATTCCTGATTCATATTGGTAGCAGCGGTCGCTCTTGCTGCTGCACCTGCTCGCATGACTTCAAACACTTCAGCCACAGTTGATACATAGGCTTCCGTTAGTCCCTTAACATAGACTCCTCTGTTTTTATCTTCGTGGATCGGGAGATTATCATTTTGTGGTTCAAGTAAATCTCGGATCCTTTCCATGTATATCTCCATATAACTAACCCGTACAGTATACTCTATATTGGAAGGGCTACTAAGGATTGAAGAGAATATCCGTTCCACGATTCTCGGGTTTATTCCTTTGCTCTCTTCGGCATCGATATCAGGTCCCTATAAAATTAAGATAATCAGATCCATACACTTTTTGCATAAGAAAAAATTAAACCAACCGTCATTGTATATGATTTTCCAGCCCCTGTCTGGCCGTAAGCAAAGACTGTGCCATTGTAACCATTTAGGATATCTTAAAAAACGATTAGCAAGGGCTTACAAAAAAAAAAAATAAGCGTACAATGTCCTTACCATCGACTGTTGACTTTATACTGTATTCAAAGACTTCCGACTGTCTGCTATTACTATCGAAAACGCGATCAAACGTAAACCGTCCAGAAAAGTCACTTGTCTAGTTCATGGCAATGTTAGAGTCAAGCATAGATAAAAAAAAATAAGAAACACTATGTTAATGTACCTCTATTTCGCAAGTATCTTGACCAACGGATTTGATGATGGAAGCCGATCCACCTTCTTTCAGTTCTATCCGATTTGCAGGCCGGAACCTTGCAATAACTATAATATTTTTTTTTTGTTAGTATAAGAGCATTAAAATAAGACAAGACTGAACAGCTAGATACCCTTGATTGAATTTCCAACGCTTGAACTTGCCAGAGAATCAGCCATCGTGGGTCAAGGCGGGATCAGATGTGGATTAAATAAGTATAATAGAAAAAAAAACAAAACGCGTCCAACAGAATAAAATATATGATGATAACGAAGAAATGGAGATGCCCAGCCTCGAGAGGTTTATCAAGTAACAAAAAAAAAAAAAAAGCCTCCGGGATAATGTGGAAACCCGATTATAAAACACGCTGCCTGCCTCGATCTTTTTAGTTTACCATTATCCGTTTACATTTAGCGGCGTGTCGTGTTAAACGTTGCTGCGCCAACCGCACCAGCACCATCTTTGGTTATCAGATAAGATTAGATCTAAATCAGGAAATATGCTTAAGTTTACAATAGACCACTAGCTGTACAGTTACACACTACTTATCACGGCGCCTGGCTAACATTATATGACTGAATATCTGGTCCATTATGTTTCCGCCGGTGTTGTTGTCGTTGCTGTTGTCAGATCTACCAGCAACGGCATATCCAAACATTATCTTGTCAAGTCTAATTCCCATTCTAAAAGCATATTAAAACATACAAAACCCCTTCTTTAGTCTGTAAAGTATGGAAGCCAGCCGAGGTTTTGCGTAGAGTCAAGTTGTTATGACACTTTATGAAGATCTTAGATGAGCTCGGGTTTGGTCCCAGCTGTAACCATCATTTCGTTCCCGGGTTTGAAAATCCTGTCATCTGTCATTGTACCCCGAGCAACCCCACATCTAACGCCCACTTCTTTCATTAGTCCGGGGAGGGGTTCACAACCAAATGCCCCAATCATCATCAGGAAATGAACAACAGCAGCAGCAGCAGGGTCTAACAAGATTCCTATCAAGGCTAAGGGTAAATACATCCCGCGACCCGAGCTTAAGTCCGAAGTCTTCACCCAGAACACCAAAATCTCCTGGTGGTGGACTAGGTGCTGCATCTTTATTATTTTCAAGCCCTACTAGACTTAAACAACCGGAAAGGGAACCTCCACCAATAGCACCACCTCAGCCACCAGATGATCCTCAGTCAAGTTCCGTCTCGACCGTTGACACTGATGTCTCTCCCTGCGATACTCGCACCCAATTGGATCCTTCAAATAATTCTCATCAAGATAATGAATCTGCTGCTACTCCGACATTGTCCAATATAGTTTCTTCAACCCCAAATCTTACGTCTTCCTCGATTGTGCTCAAGTCTGAATCCGGCAATGATACTCCTTATGATACTCCCACCGAATCACTACCACCACATGACGAAAATAATGAAAATACTCAAAATGGAGATGGAATTTCTCCCGCTCCTCCCTCGAAATCTCAGCAAGATTGGGAAAATAAGGGAGCTTCTACTATAATTAAAAAGAGTACTGACTCGTCTGGTAAAGTTCATACCAAAATTGACAAGAAAGGTGTCAAGGATTTCAAGTTTGGAGAGACTCTCGGTGAAGGATCATATTCAACTGTACGTAATCCCTCCATTCTCTACTTGTTTCTCATATTAATTCGTTTCTACAAATTCTAGGTCGTCCAAGCAACAGATCGGCAAAATCTCCACGAATACGCTATAAAGATTCTTGACAAGAGGCATATCTTGAAGGAGAAGAAGGTTAAATATGTCAATATTGAGAAGAACACTCTCAATCGGTTAGGCAATCACCCAGGTATTGTAAAGCTATATTATACATTTCAAGATGATCATAGTCTTTACTTTGTCCTCGATCTCGCTACCAATGGCGAATTATTGGGTCTTATTAAACGGGTATGCCAGAAAAAACCTCTTGCAGAATGTCTATGCTCTATAATAAACTAACTATTCTTCATCTGAAAAATCTAGATGGGAAGCTTGAATGAGGAGTGTACTGCCTATTTTGGTTCTCAGCTTCTTGATACAATCGAGTACATGCATAAAAGGGGTGTAATGCACCGGGATTTGAAACCTGAAAAGTATGTGATTTTCTTTCTTTTTTTTTTAATTTGTGGATGAACTGACAATGGTTTATCCAGCATCCTTTTGGATTCCAGTATGCATATAAAGATCACCGACTTTGGTACCGCCAAACTTGTTGATGTGCCAGAAAATGGTGAATTGTCTGAAACAGAGGAGGTCCGTGCCAATTCATTTGTTGGTACAGCAGAATATGTTTCTCCTGAACTTCTAAGAGACAAATCAGCTTGTATGGCATCAGATATATGGGCTTTCGGCTGTGTACTTTATCAAATGATTGCTGGTAGACCACCTTTTAAGGCATCAAATGAGTATCAGATATTTCAAAAGATTATGAAACTAGAGTATTATTACCCTCCAGGATTCCCACGGATTCTATCGGACCTTGTACGACGAATTTTAGTATTGGATCCTGCCAAGAGGCCTTCGATTGCTGAAATTAAAAACCACAAATTTTTTCAAGGTATTGATTGGTCAAGGCAGGCTATTTGGTCAAGAAAAGCTCCCAAGATGGCTCCATATACTCATAAACTTGGTAGCAATGTGATTCATCCCCCATCTTCAGGTTTACAATCCTCTCAGCGTAATAGTTTGGCAGCAGCTGCTGCAAAGAAGGCTAATGCAAATGTCACAAGCAGTGGTGCAGCAGCTGCAGTAGCTATGGCAAAAGCTAGTCAAATAATATCTCAAGCATCAAATAATACTTCAAGTCAACATACTCAACGACAACAACAACAACAACAACAACATGTATTTTCACAATCCCAACCAAGTGTAAATACTTACATTATACGACCAGCAATGAGCCATCGAGGTTCGCGTGCTACATTACGAACAGCTTCTGATCAGTCTCTTCCAACTAGTAATGGAACCAGGTCACTAAGCCGAAAACAACAGCCACGAACTCCAAGTTCACCGGCGATTTCAGTAAACTCACCATCCACTGATGTGTCACGGACAAGTACAAGAGTACTAGTTTCATCTCCGCTGAGACCGACAAGAACAGCATCAAACGGACAAGAGACTGAATCTGAACCTAAAAATCAAGTGACGGAACTAGCGCCACCGACTCAAATAGATATTGAGTGGTCCTGGATATTTACATCATCCAACGAACGGATTGTCAAAGTTGGCTTAGTCTCTGTAACATCACACCCTCGAACAAAGAGGAGACCATCACAATTAGAGGCTACATTGGAACTAAAACAACATGAAGATGATCAAGTACATAATCCAAAGCGATTTTCAAGAATTTTCCAAACATCCAGGTATAAAAAAAGATTTGCAGTTTTAACGAATTTTGGTAGATTTCTTATTGTTTCTACTGGAGCGACAAAACGGATCAAGGAATCAATACAACTTACTTGCCCTTCAGTAGGTGTGAGAGAACTTCCATTTAGTAAACGAAGTAAATCCGGAGCATTCCTAATTGATTCTCAAGATCGAGTATTCACAATTGATGATCCCGCTGGAACAGCTGAATGGATGCGTTCAATTAGGAAAGCCGAGAGTTTAGGACCTCAATTGGAAGTGAGTTGTCGAAATAATAATCATCATGGTCACGACGATGACAACGACGATGATGATGATGACGATGGTGATGGATCAGAGAATGGTAAAGAATCATCACATCGGGCAGCACTTATGCCAGCAGCTCAAATTTCTGGGAATGAAGGCGAGCAAAAAGAAGGTTCAGATGATAGTAATGAAGATGGTACTATAAAGGAGAAGGGAGATCAAAATTCAACATCAACGAGCAATGGAGTTAGCAAATCAGCATCACCATCCACGTCATCTTTTCCCAAAGAAACGTCAACAACATCATCATCAAGTGGACGTGGTAATGAACGATTGTCATTCTTTGGTGGGCGATCCAATGGGGCAAAAAAGGGGAAAAAACAGAGTAAATTAGGATTGTCAGCTGCGTTTTAAGCGAGACATAGGAAGGAGTCGACAGGAGAAAGAAAGTAAGGAAATAAGGAAACAAAAAAAAAAAAAAATTGAGTATTTCGGGGATGGGATCATAATGCATGCACAACGGTCTCTTTTTTTTTTTTTTTTTTTTTTTTTTAACCTTCATTCGGTGTTTTTGCTTGCTTATTCTGTAACCTAGCTGATATATGTTATTAAAAAAACTACACGACATTTTGTACTCTAAGTTGGATAACTGTATTGACTTGAGCTCTTCCTCCTCCTCTTCCCACTGTTTGTTTTTTTACTAGTTTTAAAGGAAGAGAAAAGTAAAAGTAAAATAAAATAAATAAATTAATTAAAAAATTTTTTTTTTCAATACATAATAGGTAAGATATGATTCATTAGCATTAGTCTACTGTACATTAAAAAAAATAAAAATAAAAATAAAAAAAAAAAAGTTGAAAATCAGGAAGAGGGAGGGGACAAAAGAAAAAGAGAAAAAAGTCATATATTATTTATTAACTTGCAGTAGCCTGAATCTCAGTCTCGTCAGCAGGTCTGATCTTTTTTGGTCTACCACGGCCACGACGAATCTTCTTTTCGGGTGGCGGTGCTAAATCTTGTTCCAGTGTTGGTGGTCGAATCTTCCTTGGTCGTCCTCTACCTCGAGTTGCCTTTGGTGGTTCTTGGTGTTGTTGTTGTTGTTGCTGTTGTTGTTGTTGTGGTGGTGCTTCTTCTTCTTGTGTTGTTGTTGTTGTTTGTTTATTATCGCTTGACGAAGTGGAACTATCTTCATTCGACTGCGCTAACGGAGTCTTCCTAGGCCGTCCTCTACCTCTTCGAACTGGAGCTTGTGATTCCACTTGTGTAATATTCTCTTCCTCTTGTTGTTGCTCCCCCTTTCTTGATATTGATGGTGGCTGCTGACTATCCGTGACAACAGGTGAGCTAATACCAGCTCCTGTATTCGAACTTATTGGTGGTGCAATCTCCATGTTTGTAATGAATATATATATAAAAAAGGTGTTCGTGTGATTTCAATTCAAGTCACTTGAAAAGAAGAAAAAAGAAAAAAAATTTCCAGTGATGGACGCGAAAAAAAAAAAAAAGAATTTAAATAAAATAAAAAAAAAATAAAAAAAAAAAAAATAGAAGAAAATTGGGGGAATGGAGAAGAAAATTACTAAGGGAGTTGGATCCAAGAGGGACGTGTTTTGCTGGGACTTTTCCCATTCTGGGCAACTTTTGGCTACAACAACAATTTTCATATTAAATAAGTCACGAGTTGCCTTGAAATCAAAAAAGAAAAAAAAATGTACTTGCATATTTGCTAAACTATTTAGTATTTTTTTCAGTAGATTAGCTGTTTATAGAGGGTGAAGATATTAGATTAACAACATCTTCATCATTATCCTTGTTTTGTGATTCAAATGGGGAGCTACAAAGATCTACTGCTTGCCTGGTGGGTTCAAATAGTAAACTTTTCTCTACCGGCTCATGAGGTTGGCAACTATTACGATGCTGTTGGCTCTTCTTGATCCGTTTAGATGGTGACGAGAAACAATTATCGTTTTCCTTCCCTCTACTGGGCCGTAGAAGGTCTGAAATTGATTCAAGAGATGAACTCTCAACAAAACGTTGATCTGTGTTTATTCTTTGTGTAGTAGGCGATCTCAGATAATCCTCATGCTCGTTGGAGCCTTGTTCATCATCGTCCAGAATGAGCCTCTTCAAAAGCTTTGAAGGTGTTGGAGTAACTGGTGGAGGAGACATAACAGCAGTAGTGGCCGGAGCCTTGGTTGAAGATTCTTCTTCTACTTTTGTGGGTTTATTATTTCGTCTACCGGCTCCTCCTACTCGCATGAAATTCTCAATTAAAGTCTGACTCTTGTCATCCGATATCTCCTTCGTTTTCCTTTGGTTTCTGACAATGCGACCTTTCGGTTTCGATTCTGCTTTCGCTTTTTCATAGTCTCTCCACGGTTTAGTATTCTTTAATATACTCACCAAATACCATTCTTTAAGTTCCTCATCTACCTCAAGTTTCGAGCTTTTATGACTTCTTGACTTTACATTATCGTCTGATTGTGATCCTTCGTTTTTGTCATCTTGCTCTGATTTATTTGCTTTGTCATCCATAATTTGCGATAACCGCCTTATATGCAATACTGTCTCCTCATCCAAGATATCGCAAGGCCGAAAATGTACTCTAGCAAATTCCTGGTTGTTGTCTGTTTTGACAGAATGAATGTGAAACTTCATGGCATCACCGCCACCATAATGAATATTATCTTGATCTCTTATTCGAACTCGGTATTCAAAGAGATGTTTTACATATGGACGGAGAAATCTTTTCGGTAATGGATCCCACCCTTTATTGCCATAATCTCGCCGCTCAAAAAACTTCACTGTTTCAAGTATATTGGGTACTTGGAATCTTTCATCAAATCTCTCTTTTGCATTTGATACTATAGGATGCTTATAGAGGTCAATAATTTTTAGATTAGGAAATGAATCATCAAAGACAATGGACGAATTCTTCCTCTCGAATATATTGTTTTCATTTGTCCGCAACTCTTGAATCAATGATTCTTTCCACTCTCCAAGGGAATGTGGATCGTCAACTGACTTTAATAACGATTCGCCATATCCGTTTCTCGCTGCTCGAGTAGAAAGTTTGATACCAAAGCGTCGAACACCAGTATCATAATCTCCACCGGAAAGAAGAGCTATAAGCAATAGTCCATCCGAAGACAGGCCAATGTCGGATCGATTATATATTCTCACATTAACTAGCCTTTGATTCTTGTCTGGTTCCCAGCCACATATAACATTATCACCACCAAAAACGATGCTGTCAGAGTCTGAAGTCACTAGGAAATCAACCAACCCACGTTGCTGAAGACGAACACATTCAGCTTCAGCTTCCCCAGGTGCATTATGAAGAACAAATCCGAATAATCGGATCAAATCAACTGCCAATTTCGCTTCAGCTGACATATCATCGATAGTAGATATCTCCTTGTTCCTTTTGAAAGCTGGTCTCTGCGGCCCATCCAATACAAACACAGGCCTTATATTAAATTGCAAAAGGAATCCTAATTTATGGAACAATGCTTGCAGAACTTTTGTTTTCACTGGCATGTTAGCCGTAGACATCCGTCCCTCCATAAGCCAGATATTCAAGTCTATAGCGAGAATGAGATTCCGACCTTTAGAGGCATAAAATTGACTACTGAGATGACCAAGTTCTGTAAATTATGTTAGCTACCCAGGGAGTGAGAAACGGGTATACTTGAATCATGAATTACCTTCATCTTTACCAGTGTCAGAGACTTCTTCCCATAATCTATAATTGAACGTTAGCAAATTAGAACCTCAGCAAACAACAGAAAAATACAAGACTCACCCAGGAATCCCCATTACATGCGGACTTTTCACTCCACAGACAAGTTTATATGATTCTGTTCTCACTGATGAGCTTTGATTTATTTTTATTTACTCGTTACTCACTTGGGTCAGTTTGTTCCCAATAAGGAAGTTGTCGAGGTGCCCCTTGACGCTTCTCATCGCGCTAGTCAGATCCTTATCGTAGCCACTTCCAACATTCCACAGACTAAAATTATCGTTAATGACTTGCTTCGAGTATGAAGTTGGAGATGCTCATGTCGGTCTACATTTTTTCTCTAGTCGTTTTACATGTCAAAACAGCATCTCTATATGGATCAGCCTAGGCCTAGACATACAATCTTGCACCGTAATCAATCAAAAAGATATATTGTGAAATCTAATCATCTAGCCTTTGTGATTATCCTGAATGAGAACGATGTACCAAATGCTCATGTAGCATTAGTTCACTTCATTGGCGATTTATTCATCGGCTTTAAGTATAAACACCGAAATAGATTTAGTTACCCTACCTTGAATTTTTTTTTTTTTATTTTCTTTCCTCCCAAAAACTTCGACAATTTCTGGAATCTATCTTCTCTTAACAGGCAAAAGAGAAACTATAATAATAATAATGGTGAGACGATACATAAATATATACTGTCCTTGGCTTAAGATTGCTAACAGTGTTATATAGAAAATAAAAGCGTTGAGCAGATCGTCAGATGTGTATTTACCGTCGAGAAGTACAGAGGGAGCTCGATTACCAAAAAATCTCAACCCTGAGCTACATCCTTTTCAAAAGGCTAGGGAATATACGCGGGCGTTGAATGCTACTAAGCTTGAACGAGTGTTTGCTCAACCATTTGTCGGTCAGTTGGGCGTGGGTCACCAAGACGGTGTCTATGTGCTGGCTAGGAATCCTAAACAACTCAATAGAATGCTGAGTGGCAGTGGAGACGGAATAATAAAATACTGGGACATGTCGACGCAGGAACAAGTCTTTGAAACAAAGGCACATGATGGACTTGTCAATGGTTTAACTGTTACAACAGACGGGAGGCTGCTATCGTGTTCAAATGATAAGACAGCCAAGCTATGGGACATCAACAATCCAAATGAACCTGTTTCGACCTACTTGGGTAACTATTCGTTCAATGGAATGGATCATCATCGTTCGGAAATAACATTTGCAACTGCTAGTACAGGCATCGATATTTGGAATGTCAATCGAGATAAACCCACGACTAGTATGAACTGGGGAGTGGAAACTGTTCATAGTGTTCGATTCAATCAAACAGAAACGTCTATACTTGCATCTACTGGATCTGATCGGTCAATTGTACTCTACGATTTACGGACATCTTCTCCTGTTCAAAGACTTGTGACAGCTCTCAAAACGAATTCTATAGCTTGGAATCCAATGGAAGCATTCAATTTTGCAGCTGCAAGTGAAGATCATAATATATATACCTACGATATGCGTAAGATGTCAAGAGCTACCAATGTTCTCAAGGATCATGTCGGAGCTGTAATGGATGTCGACTACTCGCCAACAGGCCAAGAGCTTGTTTCTGGATCCTATGATCGAACAATACGGATATATCGTGCCAATGAAGGTCATTCACGTGATGTTTACCATACAAAGCGGATGCAAAGGGTATTTGCAGTTCGATTTTCAATGGATTCACAATTTATCGTTTCAGGATCTGATGATGGCAATGTACGACTATGGCGATCTAATGCTTCAAGTCGTTTAGGGGTCAAATCAGTTCGTCAACGAACAAAGCTTGAATATGATGCTGCCCTAAAGGAAAAGTATAAGCATATGCCTGAAATACGGAGGGTTGCACGCCATAGACATGTTCCTAAATCAATTAAAAAATCTGGTGAAATCAAAAAGATCGAACTTGATAGTATTAAACGTAAGCAGGACAATATTAGACGACACAGTAAAAAGGGAACTGTTCCATTTGAAAAGGAACGTGAAAAACATATTGTCAAGGTCGCGAATGAAGACCAATAAAAAAAAAAGTTCTTTATTCTTTTTTTGCCAACCCAATTTTTGCTTTGTTATTTATTTATTTATCTTCTAATATCTCGGTTTGCTCAATACTATTAAGGTAGCTTTTCTCTTTTATTTTTTTTTTTTTCTCTATTCGGATAGACAACGATTCTACAAAAGAAATAATAATCTCTTTTCTTCGTGGAACCCAAATAAAATGGCTACCCGTAGCATACAAAACAAGATGTCGTCCGCATGGATGATTTACTTGATATTGACGGGGATGAACCGCTAAATGAAGAACTGTAAGCTTTCTTGAACATAAACTGAAAAAACTATGTCGGGTTACACTTACCGAAGGAAGTCGGACACGGTTAAATTTACTCCTAAACCTTTCAGAGACAAAGTCCATTTCGAGATGAGATGTGAGTGTGCGTCTAGGCATACATGAGATGCAGTGTTTGGAGTCGAGTGCTGTATCCAATGGGTCTGCACAGTGACAACCAGGAGATATACTCAAACGAATAGAATATCTCTTTGAATGAGAAGTCTCCTCACTTTCGTAGAGTTCAAAAAATATTTGCGTTAAATAATCTAGTTCAGGCAGAGCATTGCGAGCAATCTTGGTTGGAATGTTAGATTCAAAAATAATATTCAATAATGTATAAATGTGCGACTCCTTTGTGAAGTAAGTAACACATGCTCCAGAGTCGTCCTTTTTCATATATTCGAGATCAGATAGAATTTGTTCTACTAATGGCAAACTCGTCAAAAGACCAATATCAAGCTTTTCGTTATCTTCAATCCCGTATTCTTGGGGACAGATATAATCGAATAAAACTTTCACCAATCTGTAGAGCTCACGAAGTTTTGGATTAGATATTACAGACGGCTTTCTTGGAGACGATGATGACTTTTTTTCCTCTGGTGCTGACGAGCTAATCGGGGCATTAATAACAGAGCTGGCACTCGATGGGGGAGGACTTCGAATGCCGCTTCCGGGCGTGGAGTTTCCATGAGAAAGATGACCATCATAGGAGCCAGATGGATCTTTCGATGACGAGTTAGAAAAGGCTTCAGTAATCTCCTGTTCTTGTGCATCTGTAAATACAGCTTCCAAAAATTGACGGTTGTGGAGAGCATCAAATTTCATAGTATCATATAACTCAGATATCTTTGATGGATCAACCTTTTCGACATTTTCAAACTCTCCAAATAATTTATCCCATCGCTCCTTGAAGAGAATTGGAGTCTCGCCACAACACCATCTGGATTGAAAAGCATCTACATTTTTCGTTCGAAAATTATCATCCATAACTTTGCGATGATATATCATGAGCGACACAACTTCTTGCATCACAAAGAATGGTTCAGGCATCTTAGCTGGCCAAGTAAATTGAGGAGGGGGTTCTACACCTCTGCGAAGTAGAGGTTTGATCTTCTTTTTGACTTTATCCATGAGCTCTTTGGCCGCATTACTATCATCCAGAAGATCCTTGCGAATTATCAAAAAGTCAGGTGGCAATGTTTGGACATCGAGGAATGCGCAAGACCATATTTCCGCAGAAGCAATTACTCGTCGTTCAGAGCTAGTGAATACTTTGACATCATTTAAAGTTTTCTTATTAACCAAGAGAATATCTTTTCGCATTTGATCTCCTAAATCTTGAGCTTGATATCTAGCTGAATGAGTTGGTTCTCCGCCCCATTTGACAATAAGCTGAACTTTCTCTACATTACCCGTATGCTTATTGATTACAGGCTTGATTTGTATCTTGGTCCCAGCAAAATCCATTTTTTTCTCGAGGGTATACGATAATTGCTTGAGTTTAGCAGGATCTTCCTTGTTATCTGACATTGCCGTCTTGGTGGCGGACAATACCTCTTCCAGAAGGCTTCTCTCCCGTAAGATCACTTCTTCCTTATGGCCCTTAAGTAACTTCAAGAATATTTCACTTTTAAAACTGTACTTGAATTTTTGTTTCGGAGTGCGATCCGCATGTCGAATCACTGTTACAACTCCTTTGAGAACCCATTTCTGGGTCTTCTGTTCCTGAATAGGTGACATAATCCTCGATGGTTCAGTTCGCTTCCGAAATAAATAGACAGAGCAGAACATGTTTCGCAAGATGCGAGCACAGTTATCATAATAATCATTGTTCTCCTTGACAAACGAAAACCCATTGACATCTATAACATAACTGGACCCATGTACCCTCAGCAAATCGAATCCGCATATCGTCTGCTTAAATGCCCTGCTTATTGTTTGGGCTATGTGTATCTCCTGCGGGGTCAGGGTAGTAACGAATCTAATCTCTTTGCCAAATGTATTTCTTCGCACCAACCCATCGACAACGGGAGACTTTCGTGTCTCAGCGTGACAGTATGTTTGCCCAACAGTATAAGCTTTGACATCTTCAGAGTTATCAGTGCTCATAAATTGCTCATAAATGTAAGAACCTGTGGTCCGAATGTATTGAAGACTAGGATCATATTCAGATGATTTGTTTCCAACTTTACGAAACAATCGTCTCCCTCCTCCACCATCTTTTGAATGATAGTATATAAAGATATTATGATCTTCGCCGTCAACGGGCTTTTCGACAAAAGGCTTGCTTAGGCTCTTGCCGTCAACAATCAAGGTATCGTTATCGTCGGACATGTGCCATTCGGGTTCAGGAACAGGCTTGACTTCGACTCCTTGTTCGCCAAGGATAGCTTCTATCCCTGGTGAAACGCGAGGGCCACCATCTCTAGAGATTATCAGACGAGCAGGTGTGGGTACATGTGTCGCCTTAAGGACCATTAAAACTAGACGACGATCCCACAAGATCTTTTGAGCAGTCAGATCATTGATTACAAAAGGCTTTCGGATTTCGGCGTATTTAATGGCTTTGTCAAGTGGAAATCCCGTTGAAAAGAAGCAAATGAGAAAGTCGCACGTGGGCCAATTTTCGACGTCCTCATCCAAGATAACTTTGTCGCCAAAAATAATAGTTTCAAACTCGCCATTCTGAATAAGCCTATTAAGAATCGCTCGACAGGCTTTACTTCGAGCTTTGGAGTCCATAGCACATACACCTATGGTACCTACTTTTTCGACTGCTTCCGTTTTGCTATCATTCCTTTGAAATTTTCGGTCAGCTTATTTCTAACTGGTAGGTATACGAAAGATTAATACTAACTTGGAGTCGAGAGGCTTAATGGATGGAGAATGCGAGTTATAAGGCCTGAGAGGAGCAAGATCGGGCGAATCGATGGGAGTTGGCATGTTGAAGGGTGATAAGATTTGATCCTTAGTAGGGGTAATGGGAGCTTTTGGGGGACCCAGAGGGATTGCGGGTGGTGGTAGAATTCGATCTTGATTTGGAGTACTCATTATCCCTTTTGTCTAGCGATTCCCCAGCTCCTGTCTCCTACGCTATCTCGGCGGTTGAACAAATTTCAAGATCGCCCTCTGTAGGTCGTTTTCCTTTTCTCCCAACCAGAGCCGTGGTCCCAATTGAAATCTATACAGTATGGCACAGCAGCACCAGTGCAGATCCTAAGCCGAACAAACATGAAAGCTCTACAACTTGAGGCATTTACAGCTTTAAAAGATTCATTATCGCATCAGCCAATAGCTTGCAGTAAATGCATGTTCTTATTCATAAAGACAGATTCAACTCTCTTGACCTGAGCAGTTAAGACATGCGGCTTCTTAAACTCCCAACTACTGATCAGATTGTCTCAAAAGAGCGAACTGTAAGTTAGACGACAGGTTGGATATGGCGGGGCAAAGGGCGCATGTGGAATCGCGGAAAAAGGCGGGGGAACATCTCAATTACCCTTTTACGGCTAAGTCTCTGCTGGTGCCTGACTGGCAATGTCATGTTTTCAAGTAACTTAGCTTGGGCTAACTAAGCTATTTCTTAGTGGGGTGAGTGTATTCGGGGTCTTCTTGTGTTGAGGATCTGGAGAAATTCACTTTGGAACTTTAAAATGAGCCAAGCCGTATACATGGCTTAATTTTGATATTATAATCCAAAAGACAAAATTGGACGGCAAGCTTTTAGTGCTAAATATCACCAGGCCCTTTTCGGGCTGTCACTTCCTGCCCGTTCCGAAAAGCTTTGCTCTTAAAAAGATACACACCATTTAAACCTTCAATTCTGACAGGTTTCTATAAAAAAGAGCTTCTTTTGACAATAGACCGTGTTTTGTTGTCTTTTGATATCCTGCTTGATTTTTGACCTTTTTCAAGTTTGTTTCCACCTGGGATTAGATTGAAACTGCAACTTTTATTGATTATTTAGTATTACGTCATGTCTGGAATTATGTAAGTCCCGCACCACAACACAATCCGAGTATTCGCAATCACTAACTAAACACCTTACAATGTCTGTATTTTCTAGTCCTCAAATGCGATTGAGAGTGAGACGAATGTCTTCGAGCAATCTGCTCGAACTTCACCGTATCACGGATGAAGATGGTTGGGGATCCAATCCTCGAAAAGTCGCCATCTGTTTAGAAGAACTTGGACTCAAATGGAAGAGTGTCACCCATTCGGTAAGCCCCTCCTGTTTCTTATAGGAAAGATGAATAGGGAAACTAATTTTCATAAACGTTCAGCGTGCTGAGGTACGATCAGATAGTTTCAAGGAGCTGAACCCGACGCATACAGTTCCGGTTCTCTTTGATGGAGACGTCAAGATCTTTGAGTCGACAGCAGTTATTGTTTATCTGGCCAGGAAGTATGACATTACAAATAAGCTTATGGATTTCAAGAATGAACAAAATTACGCCGATAGCTTAACCTGGACTACACTTGAGGCTACCATTCTTTCACCGGCTTTCGCGGATTTTAAGACGTACGCTTCAAAATCTCCAGAATTGAAGGAGATCTTTCTGCAGAAGCTTCTTGCTCAGTACCAGGTCTTAGAAGACCGTCTAGCTCTATCGAAAAGTGAATTTATCCTTGATTATGGCTATTCACTAGCAGATATTGCATGGATTACTTACTGCGATAAGCCGAAACTGCAAGCAATGGGTTTTAGCAAATGGTCGGATAAGTTCCCAAATATTGACACTTGGGTCAAGCGAATGTATCATAAGCCCTCTGTTCAGAAGGCATATGGCCTCAAGTTAGAATAAGTTGGGCCATTCTGTCATATTTATACTGCTGGAGTCGGTACCAAACCAAGCATGAGATTGTTCTCTTATGTTATGAACTGTTTGTTGTGTATGATTCATTTGGGAATTCTTTGTCGCGGGCAAATATAAACTATATACAGTACTTATAGCCGAATAAAAATGGGGTCAATTGGAGAAATTTTATATTATCTTACTATAACGTATTTACTGTCGTAAGAGCTGTCTTGTAGACATTTCGTTTGTTTTGCTGCGCTGACTTGCTTGCTCCCCTGGTCCATCCTGATGGGAAGATGTCCGGCTGAAATTAGTTACCCGGTCTTTGGGACATTCCCCAATTTGGAATAACCCAAAGAAAAAAAAAAAAAATTAAAAAATCATCTCGAGATTACAAAGTGAAGAAGATTTCGAAAGTGAAGGACAATTAAAAGAGATGATTGATGGCGAATTAGTCAAGAAGAGGAAGATCAGGAGAGAGGAATCTCGGAGACCTGGGTCTCGAATATTTTCTCCTTTTCGGGTAAGAACATTTGAATTTTTAAGATTGATTTTTCATCCACAAGACTAATAATGCTTGTGTCACTCTATTTCTAGTCCTTAGGGCATGTAACCAATGATCTGCCATTTACCGTGACTTCTCTTGGAAAGACATTTGTTATAGCTACAAGTGTTGGGCGAAATATCCAGATATACGATGTACGTGTGTGTGTTTCAATTCACCAAATGTCTTCTTGGCGTACTAACTAATTCTCATAGGCATCTAATCTACATTTGCTCTTTGTTACGAGTCCTCAAACTCCCGAGGAGATAACTTGTATTCAGTCGAATCGGCACTTGACTTATGCTAGTTGGGGTCATTCGTTCGGAATCTTTAAGCGAGGGCGTCTTGTGAGCTCTACGGATCTATCCCTCATATCTGAAGATGAACCCTTTATTAGCCAAATTGAGGTATTTGGTGAATATGTCTGTGTTGGTACCAGTAATGTTATTTACGTTTATCGACATATCTCTCAACAAGATGTTGAATTTTATACCTCTGTAACTTTACCTCTTGAAGTCGGAGATGTTAAGCAGCTTCTTCACATGCCTACATACCTGAACAAGTTGCTTATCATGACGGAAACCCATTTGGTACTTGTAAATACTCGAACGTCCAAAATCATCTTTACTACCGAACCCTTCGAAAGCACCCTTCAGTGCGTTACTTCGGCACCCGTTTTGGATGTGGTGGGCATCGGCTGTGCCGATGGAAGCGTTATAATATATAATTTACGACAGGGAAATCAACTGTTTGCTCTGGCTGCAGGTTCCAGGATAAATAGTCTATCGTTCGGAACAGATCAATCTTCTCATCTTGCAGTTGGTTTAGCATCCGGTGATATATATTTTTATAACTTGAATTCTAAGCGACGATTATATACTTTATCGGAAGCCCATTCTCAAGCCGAAGGGGGTGTTTCATGTGTCCATTTTCTTGCTGGACAGGCAATTCTTGTTTCAACTGGAGGAGATAATTCATTGAGAGAATTTGTCTTTGATCCAGCTGTCAGTACATCGACTCAGACAATTGGGGCTCCTCCACGACCGCTGCGATCTCGAGGTGGCCACTCTTTACCTCCTACCAAAATTGAATTTGCTGATCCCTCTGGTCACCATCTTTTATCCGCATCGAATGATAGGTCCCTTTGGTCATTTTCATTACGCAAAGATGCTCAGAGTCATGTATTTTCCCAACGAGAAACCAAGACAAACGGCGCCAAAAAGACTGCAGGCCCTACATCTGGGTTCAAGGAAAAGCTTCCTGCAATCACAGCCCTAGCATATCGAGCGACTCGCCAGGGGGATTGGGAGAATATCTTGACTTGCCATAAAGAATTGTCATATGCTCACACGTGGGATGGAAGGAAAGGTAGAGCAGGGAGGTGGCATTTACGTACATTAGATGGAGCTCAAGCTAAGGCTGTCTTTGTTACAAATTGTGGGAATTTTGGACTTGTTGGTTCATCTCAGGGGTCAATTGCGGTGTACAATCTGCAAAGTGGAATACTCCGAAAAAAGTTCTCTGGTCATTCTAAAGCAATAACTGGTATTGTTGTTGACAGTTCAAATCAGTTTCTATTTTCAAGCTCACTGGATGGACATTTCAATATTTACGACTTTAATAAAAAAGTTTTGATTGCTTCTATAAATGTAGGCTGCCCTATAACCAGTCTGATACATCATAGTAGTACGGATTTAGTTGGATTGATCTTAGATAATTTTTCAATTGCAGTTATCGATACTGTGACACATCGGATAGTTCGAGAACTTTGGGGTCATAGCAATCGGATAACAGCGGCTGATTTTTCTTGCGATGCTAGATGGATCATTTCAGCATCTTTGGACTCATCTATTCGTACATGGGATCTTCCTACGGGTATGTGCATTGATGCATTCAAGTTATCGAATATTGTGACGGATCTGAAGTTGAGCAGAGATGGTGAATGGCTTGCTACTGCGCACGTGGATGGAGTAGGAATTAGTCTTTGGAGTAATCGGTCTCAATTTCGTTCAGTTGCGATCCGAGAGATTGATGAAAATGATATTCAGAGTATGGATATGCCATCAATTTCTGGTGAATCGTCAGGGTCGATGATTGAAGGAGCACTTGATGAGGATGATAAGGATTATGCTGCTGATGGCATTCAATTTGGTGTCTATAATTCGGTTGACCAGATCAGCAAAGATTTATACACCCTGAGCTTGGTGCCACGGAATAAATTCAACACTTTGGTTAATCTTGAGCGTATCAAGTTGCGGAATCGGCCAAAAGAACCTCCTGCAAAGCCAAAGCTGGCTCCATTCTTTTTACCATCAGGGGGAGATACGGTTGATGGCAGTAAAGAGGAGGTAGAGGTAGAGTCATCAATGCAGGGAATCCAGGTGTCGGATGCCGGAGTTCGATCGCATATCCAAGCTGACATGACCGTAAATGAGTTTTCTCGCCGGTTAAGAGCACTACAATCAGCTGGACTCAGTAATGTGGACGTACGCGCTCAAGAATTTGTGGATTATCTCAAGTCATTGAGTCCCTCAGCGATGGATTTAGAGATTAGATCTCTATCTTATTCAGAAAATGAATTTGTGCTTTTTGTACAATCTATGAGTGATTGCCTTGATCGTAAAGTTGACTTTGAATTAGTTCAAGCATGGATGGGTATATTCATTCAAGTGCATGGAGACGAGATTTATCAAGGTATATCTAAAAAATCTCAAGAATCACCACTTGCAGACGCTCTTCAACATTGGCAAAAACTTCAAGAAACTGCTACTGAGCGATTAAATAGATTAGTGGAGTATTGTGCTGGTGTTTCTACATTTATTCGAACTGCATAATTTTATTTTTTTGTACTTTTAGAAGAAAAAAAAAAAAAGAAAAAGCATTATTCTCTGTAATTATTGTTATACACACTTACATATACAATTTAATCAGTCTTTGACTTCAATCTTCGACTTTTTGGTATCAACATTGTCGTCGTCCACTACTTTCTCAGCAGGAATCTTTCTCTTTTTACTCTTGCTACCAGTTGCCTTAGCTTTGGGACCCCAATTTGGAGGAAGCATTGGATAACGAACGATGGAAAAGGCACGTTTGGGAGCGGTTTGATTAATAGTAAAGTCAATATTGCTCGTATCATTATTTCCCAATCTTTCAAGTATACCAGCGGCTACAGTATTTGGTTTGACTTTATCTTTATTAATTGGTGATAATTTATCAATCCACGCAAGCATGATATCCCATATTACTGAAAATGGCGCATCCGTCTTGATTGATCCTGGTTGAGCATGAGTTTCAGAAACTTTGTACCCAGCATTGACAATGGCAGATGCAATCTTGGTATATGCTGGAGTTACTGCATTAAGGCATGAAGCAATAAAATCTGGGTGAATATAAAATGGGGCATCTTCTAATTCTTGTAGGGCCACACTAAGCATTCCGTCAATACGGTTCAATGTCCCGTAAATTTCAGGATCAAGAGTTTTCCGTATCTCGAGCATTTTGGATATGAATTCTCGATTATGAATCTTTCCACTCCACATGGGACCGCCTATATGGAGGGTGAAACCACAGAATTGACATTTATCTCCATGGGGCGTTGACATAGGAGGACCAGCCGCTGGGCGATGCTTATTTTCTCTCTCATTTACCTTTGTCACTTTGACAAATGGTTGCAAACTGACAGACTGGCATCCCGAACATGTATAAGTGATCATTGAGTTATGAGCTAAAAATTTAGCCTTTGCTGGAGATGTATTGATCTTTACAAAGATTCGAACGTAGAAATCAATTGACAGGCTTACCAGCGGCTCAATTGACTTACCGTACCGAGCAGCCGAGGATGAAATTGCATGTAATACAAGCCTGAGGGCGACTTCATGAGAGAAATCACACTTTATGCTGAGTCCACCATAGTTTGCGTAACACTTTTCTGGATAGCTGCCCCCAGCCAAGACTGATACATCGGTACAAGTAACAAGTAAAAGGCCATTATCAGCAATAGTTTGCACTGCAGCATCTAAAAAGGGAGCAGCTGTACCGTAGGGATCAAGATCAATACAGTGAACGCGGGTATTACCACCAGCAAAACCTCTGCTATACATAAGGGCATTAGCATCCGCTTGAGATGCCTGGACAATCTGCTCCACTTTATTATGCTCAATATTCCTTTTGATCGACTCAACTGCAGATTTAGACAGATCATTAGCAATGATACTTCGTATCATGGGTATTTCCTTTGCATATCGAATTGCCCTTAATCCCGTAGCAGAAAGCGCTTCCAATATATTTATGTAGGGCTGCTGTAAATTTTTGTCATGCTTCTCTCTACTATTCTCATCATCATTCTTATCAGCCACCTTTTCTCCTTCATCACCATCCGTAGTGACATTTTTATCTTTGTTTCGTTTTGCTCTCTTCTTTCTGCTATTATTACTGCCATTAACTTTCCTATACTCCATCTGCTCTTTAGACCACGTCCGTATAGCAAGCACGCTCAGATCCCGGTTGAACTGCTGCACTGGATTGTAAAATACTTCATTATCTTTAGGGAAGATGATCTCTGCCTTGCCCTCTGTGAAGGATGAGAAGTTCGACGATAAATCAGAATCCGAAGACGCTGACTTTTCCATAATATGTGACAGTTCCCGCAAAGACTGCTATTCTTTAATGCAGCTATTTTTGACCCTAGAATGATAACGTAGCAGATAATAGAATACTCTTCTCCGGCCCTATTGAACTCATCGAAGACAAGAATATATATTTTTTTTTTGGTGTTCAACTTTTTGATGCGGCGTGCGGCCCTTGCCAAAAGCGTATTAGTGCCTTATTGTTCTCAAAGGTCCTCAAGGCTTGAGTCGTCTTCATAATCTTCTGAACATTGAACTGTTCATCCTCGTGTTTTCGTCCCTTTGTCTATCTATTTAGTTGAATACATTATTCTCCTTTTACGTGTTTCTGAATGCTTGAAAGCAGTGTTCGCCTTTTTTTTTTTTTTTTTTTTTTTTTGGCTCGATAATAACAGGAATTAATTGAAATCTTACACATCGCTTCGTGTATCACCCCTTAGATCGCGTCTCTGATTTCATCTAGAGTTGAATTTGCTCGATACGCAAGTTTCTGGCTCAAGAAGGGGGTAAAAAGGAAATGCTATTATGCTTATTAAAGAGAATTACACTAGATGATCCAAAAATAAAAATAAAAGGTATATACAATAAACAACAGAAAAAAAAATATTTAAATAAATGTAGAAGTTGCCTGCTGTTCAGCTATACGATCTTCAACAGTATCAGAACCAAGCGGTGGTTCATCTTTAGGGAGTAATCCAATACCTTGAAAATAATTGGCCATATCAGTAACTACATTGCTACCATCACCACCAACACTAGATGAAGGAGGTGGTGCACTTTGTTGTCCAATATCTCCTATATCACTAGATGTAGCTGATCCCTTTGATACTGGTAAGAGCGGATGATTCGATTGTTGTTGTGATGCGCCAATCCCCGTTGTTGTTGCTGATGATACTCCCTTAGGAGGTTGCTTAGTCTTTGTCGTTGTAGAAGACATTTCGTGAGTTACACCAATATCATCCGGCGGCGCCGCATGCCGATCAATGTCTGTGTCATCAAGTTCAAAGAGACCATCGTACGGTTTCTGATATTTGGTAGACGAGCGTAAGAATGGAGATCCCGCTTCTGATGTTGCATCTTCTTCAGCGTCGGATTCACTTTGTTCGGCCGCATCATCTGATCTCCGGTGTTGTCGAGGTGTCGCAAGTGTCTGTAAAGGATCGTCGTTAGTTTCATTATTGTACCCCTCATTACATTCCAAGCTTTGTCTGTACCCTTCAACATCCGTATACTGAATGGCATCTTCTTTCACAGCTTCACTATCTCTTCGTTTATCGCTATAAGGATGCAAGAAATGGTTATCCACTAAATGTTCAATTACAGGCCAACCATAGGCATTAGCAAACCTCCTTCGTACAATAATATTATTATGAGCATCAGGCTCGAGTTCAACAAGTACTTTACGCCATGACATATCCTTATGCCACTGCCGTGCAAGCTTCTCTTCAATTTTTGAAGTATCCTTCTCAACCTCTTTGACCCCATTAAACGTAAAAGTGGACCTCTTCTTTTTCCTTGGTGGAGGAATATCTTCTGGGTGATATATTCGATCGTGAATAATTATTGTTGGACGCTTTGCAGGATCAAGTAAGAACTCTTGTTTTGGTGCTGGTGGATTCATGACTGAAGATGCGGCTTCAATTAAAGAAGTAGTAGGAATTGCATCTCCCTCCAATTCTCTACTATTTGTATCTTCACCTTTTTCTTGGGCTCCTTTTGGTTTTGAATCTCCGCCTCCAGTAATAGTTTGAGTCGCTCGCATTATTTTACTCCGATGCCTTGAAGATCCCGGTGCGTTCAAAACTGTAAACAGCGATTTAAGTGGTCGTACAAAATATGAAAGTGTACTCTCCGATTCTTTTCCTGTCGTTTGCTGTACATCTTCAGCTTCTTCTGCAACTCTGGAACCACTATGAGCATTCTCATCTCCGTTTTCAGATGATTTACCGTCAAGGCTAGTTCGTGGTGAAAGGCAACTCGGTAAACATGTTGGGCTATGTTTAGATTTCTTATTATGTTCATGGTTGCTGTGATGATCTTCTCTGCTGAGAAGGCCCGAATCAGATTGGGCACTGCTTTCAGAGCCAGAACTATTAGATAATCCTTCGCTACCCTTTGATACAGGAGCAGGCGACTTTGGATCAGGATTTTCATCTTTATCAGATTTGAATGCCCTGTGTGGCTGTCTATGCCGAGCTTCCCTAGCTCTTGCTAGACCTTTCCAATCCAAATATAGCAAGCATGATGTACGAAGGGGCACAATTCCATCATTAATACAATTTGCATATAGAGTCCTCCGTTTAAATTTGACTAAAACTTCATGAGCAGGACTTGAAGGTAAAATTTCTAAAAGGGGTTTCTGACCAGGTCGCCAACTAAGGCCAATATCTTGACCAGTCTTTCCCATAACTCCCATATCTAATCCCATCTTTACATATCCAGGGTTTTCATTAGTCACCCCAAGTAATGGAGATGTAAGGCAAATGAAATTAATGGGTTCAATTTTTGTAAAAAAATCTGGATAATGAGCTTGAATATATGCAATAGCGTAAGTTTGGACAAGTCCACCTAAAGAATGACCAATAAATGATATTTTCTTCACACTAGGGTACCTGAGAGTTGTCGCAATATACCGACCAACCCTAGTACCGAGATATTTAATCCCCTTCTCAGTATGACCAGCATTATGAAAGAACCCTCTCACAACAACATTCTCTCCCGTAGTCTCAGCAGCTTTATCAATTTTCTCCTTGAGATAGAGCATGTCGGCACTTGTATTTGAGAATAGACCATGAGTTAAGACAACAAGGTGGGTATCTTCATTATGTGGGATAGCAGGAGTATTCCATATGTCAAAAGTATCTTTACGAATGACATGAACACTACTGTTAAGATAGGGCATATTTTCCTTTAAAGCCTTAGCCATGAGAGCTTTGTCGTTATTTGAATCGCCTGGTGTTGCAGTAGTCAATGATATATCAAAGGTGACACGAACACCATTTGAGAAAAGAATCTGGCTTACAACATCCACAGTCCATGTATGTGTCCGTCCAGTACCATCCAAGTGAAGATTAGCCGAGAATTTCCCACCAGCTTTGATATCTGGCTCAAAGAATGGCTCATTAACTGGATCAGTCACTTTCTTTGTCTCTGAATACCCATCTGGTCGTGCGTCGACATATATAATGAATGGACCATTAAGATAGGCTGCTCGAAGAGGTAACATCTCTTTGTTTGTGACGGTCAGCTTGAGAACATTCTGATTCTTGCTGTCAATTGATGATGATGATGATGATGATGACTTCTTTGGCGGTGTGTAACTGATAATATATCGGACAATCTGGCCCAGCTTGACCTCCCCCGAGGCAGCGTACAAAAGCATAGCTTATAGCTTGGGGAAGTTCTTCAGAAATTATCACACTTTTATTTGCTTTATTTTCAATTTCGAGGTTATTGATCCTACAGTTTGCGCGCTACTTCGCGGCAACCTAAAATAATAAACTCGTTGGGACGTTGAGAAAGGGACTTTAGAATTTGTTTTTAAAGATACAACAAACGCCATATATAGAATGAAGAAAAAGAAATGATATACCCCAAAGCATGAAATGAAAGATATAGAAAAAAACAAAATAAAAAGAATAAAAATAAATAGAAATAGAAATAGAAATAGAAAATATCAATCTATAGATAGATTTTCAAATAGACATGAGATACTCTCACCATAGTGATTTCTTCGGATACATTCCGCCAAAATGGATGAAATATTAATAATGTGTAATTTAGTTGATTTTAACTTCTTCTCGGGTGAGATTGGTAAAGAGTTTGTTACAACAATCTTGTCAATGTAAGGGCATTCTTCCATTGCTTCTAAGCTTCCATCTCCAAAGATTCCGTGAGTAGCCATAACAATTGCGCTCTGTGCGCCGCAATTTTTACGACAGTGCTCTGCAGCTGCAATAAAACTTTTGGGCTTATCTATTATATCATCAATAATGAGTACAGTACGACCTTCAACATCCCCAACAAGAGTGATGGTCTTTTCAACTGGCTGATGTTGCTCATGAGATTCAACTTCATCTTCATCGTCGGATTCGACAGCATCCACACTGCCACCAAGGGCATGATCGAGTCTTGATGATGTTGACAACATGGAAGCAGCCATAGGATCCTCATCCCGATCATCGAACTCCTCATCATCCTCCTCTTCTTCCTCTTCCTCGTCTTCAGCGAGAACATGACCCTCAACTAAGCGGGCAGTATGACAATCAGAAAATGGTCTAATTGGAGGAGAAGCAAGGCCTGAAGAGATTTCATTCTCCAATTTCTTTGCTGCAGTTTCAATATCATGTTCAATATTTTCAATACTCGAAGCAGGAAATTTGCGACCAGAAGCAAATGAGATACGTGCTCTATCGGTATGAATAAGAGCAAAATCAATTTTGAGAGCATCTGCCAGAGATGTGACCCGCTTTGCTCCACCAGGGTTTTTAGATACAACCACAGCTTCTTTCCATCCAATAACATTGAGTTTAACCCAACGAGCAAGCGCAGGACCTCCATAAAGATTATCAACAGGTTTTGAAAAGAACCCTTGCATCTGAGTGGCATGAAGATCCATAGTAATAACATGATCAGCGCCAGCCATTACCAATAGCTTTGCAATCATCTTTGCAGTTATAGCACCGCGATGCTTCTTCATTTTGCTTTGCTTCGAGTAAGGGAAGTATGGTAACACAGCTGTAACCTTATTCGCAGACCCTCCTTTGCATGCAGAAATCAATATAAGCATCTCCATGATGCTATCATTGACATTGGGACTCCCACTCTGAACAATATAGCAATCTTCCTGTCTGACACTTACGCCAATCGCAACTGAAGTTTCACCATTGGCAAACTTAGACAATGTGCAAGGAGCAGGAGGCACTAATAGCGATTCACAGATCTGTTTTCCTAGCTCAGGGTGAGATGAGCCCACAAACACCTTTGCTCTTCGCATCTTATCAGACCGTCACTAAACGGGAGAAAAAATACCAAAAAAAAAAAAGCGTATTCTAGACCCTGCTGAAAGGAAAGCGATAAAACAGTTTATCAGATCTAGTATTCAAACTCCGATTATGACTGCTGTATTATCTCTCTTTGGCTGCAAGAAAGATGGTCATAAATGGGAGAAAAAAAATTTGGACAATCAAGATTCCCAACGGTAGGGTAACAACAGGTTTTTTTTCTTTTGGGATAAGCCATCTCCGGATCTAATCATCCCAACTGGAGAAGAGAGAGAGATAGATAACTACTTCAAGCTGGGGATGCTGACAAGTTACGATACATCAAGTGAAGCTGTGGTGAGCTTAGAAGGAGAGGGTGCATCTGGAGGCTTCACCAAGGTGAAGGCACCAAGAAGGAGGAAAAACCGGAATGGAAATAATGGCTTCAGGCGATTTGTATACAAGCAACGAACAGTAGAAGATCATATTGCTCATCTCGAGAAGGCCAAGAGCCAATTGAGTACATCGTCATTTACGACGACAGTGCGTGGAATTGTGGAATATATTGCAAGGTCCAATCGTATATCGTGCATTCGATGCCTTGCGTTGGGGAAACCGACGTCAACTGAACCTGCAATGTACCAGTTGGCATTACTGCTATTATTGATTGATTTGTTTGAATTGTCTCCTTCTCAAGTATCTGCATGGGATCCAGAATTTGAAGAGAAAGATTTGGAATTGATGTCAAGACTTGGTATTAATGTTGTACCCGAAACTGGATACATAGACCCAACTATTACTTTCTACTATTTACCGCACGCTCCTGCGAGCTTAATCGACAGTGTCCTGTCAGGACGTTATTCGCCCGCAATGATGAGCCAGGAACTACTTGGTGCTCCTACATCATCACCGAAAACGGAGTCCCAACAGGTTGATGGTAGTAGCACTCCAGTGTGGATGCTTACAAACAGGGTACTTGACTATTCAATAGAAGTTGCTGGGAAACGCGAAATAAGTCAGAATTATCCTGCATTAACTAGAGTGATTGAGGGTGTTAAATCAGTTTCAGCATCCAAAATATCTTTAGAAGAAGATCATTACGATACTGAATGGATCTCATATGACGTTGAAAATAAACACTCGCGAAATCAGCCCTGGTGGCTCGCGTTTAATGATTTTAGTCTTCTTAGACATATATCTAGTTGAGGTTTGCTGTAATTTGCTGTACTAATTGGCGTTTTTTTAATTTTTTTTTTTTTTAATATAAACAAACACTTTAATGTTCAAATATAACTTTCTAATGTATTATTAATAACAGTATATATGTATGACAAGCTAGGCTATATTCACAAGGGTTGCCAAAAGAGACAAGAGCACTCCAAATTTACCAAAAAAACAAAACGAGAAAAACGAAAAAAGAAAAAAGAAAAGGAAAGGAAAGGATGGAAATTTATGATCGCTCGTAGCTGTCCCAATTGTCAATAATATTCTTGACACGCGCACTACCAGTCAAGTCATAGACATTCTGGAAGTACTCCTTTGTAATTTCAAATGGTTTAGCAGTCAAATTTGGAATATATCGATCAATTAAGTTTGCTGGTTTAATTGCAGATTTTGGAATTCTCTTCTCCAAAAATCTATGGAATGGTTTAACACCATTGCGAAGATAGCTTGAATGGAATGGTACACTAATACCTTTGAGAGGAATAACGGCAAATCCACGTTCCAAATCAATTGGTTGGGGTTTAGCTTCACTCTTTGCAGCAATCTCAGTCACAATCTCTGATAAATGCTCTCCAACTTTCTCAATGGGCATTGATTTAATGAGTCCATCCAGATCAATCTTCTTGACTTTGAGGAAATTTAAAACATTGGTCAGAGTATCAAGAGCCCTTAGATCACCTGCTGTAACATATTGAGTATTTTCAACATTGTAATTAACAATTTCCAATAGCCATTTAGTCTGTTCACTAATAAAATCCACAACATATCTGAGAGCTGCATCATTGAATGAAGGAGAAATTCGGCTTGGGTTAACAGCACACATACCATAATTGGACCTTCCGTGCTGATCACGAGGTACTGCAACTTGCATAGTCATACCTCTGTAAAAGACAACATCAACTAAACTTTCAATTGGCATAACATCACCCAATGAAGCAAGAGCAGAATATTCACCCAATGAATGACCTGCAAATGAACTGTTACTTGCAACTAAACCTTTAGATTTCATATCTTCAAAACTTGCCTTCTCCATCAATGTAAGAGCAGGTTGTGTAAATTGTGTCGCAGATAATAGACCAGTAGGTGATTTAAATGTAAAGGAAGTTGAATTTTCATCAATATCTTTGAAGATCTTCTCTGCTTTGACTTTTCCATCGGCATCAACACTTTCAAAAATCATTGAAGTGTAATTATAACGAATAGCTTTTCCACGTTCACCACCAAAATAAACTGTAAGTTCCTTAGGATTATTCTTAACAATATTGATGATGGAGAAGCCAAAGTTATTGAGAAAGTGTCTGTCAGCGCGATCCCATACATCCTTTGCAACAGGGCTTGAATTGTAAAGATCCATACCCATTCCTTGCTCTTGAGATCCTTGACCAGTAAACATATAAGTAGAGACAGGTTGATCAATCTCTGCTTCACCTGATATGACAGTCTCCTGTGTCTCCTTCTTGACTGCTTCAACCTTGACAATTTTGCGACCATTAATCATACCAACATGATGGAGATTGATTTCAATGTCATCATTAGGTAGAACCATACCAACAAATGTGCAAGTGAAAGCACGTACTCGAGCAATGTGATTCTCAGCAGCCCATACTTCAACTTGACTTCGGATTGCAGCAGAAGAGTACATGCCATGAGTGATAGTACCAGGTAAGTTGGCATATTTGGAAAACGCTCTAGACACATGGATAGGATTGAAATCTCCAGATACCTTTGCATATGGTTCATTAGATGCGGGTGCTTTAATAACAATTTCAGTACCATTATTGAGTGGAATAGAATTCTCAAACAAAACTGGTTGCTCAATCGTAGTACCACATCGTTGAAGATAGTCAATTACTGGGTTACCGTGAGAAGTGCCTGCTTCGTAATCGACGGAACCAATTTGAATAACCTCCTTAGTTGGTAATTCGAGAAGGATTTGTCCAGTTGTCTTGACTGATGAGAAAACTTTCTGATTTCGATAAGTTTCAACTGTTTCCAAACGGAATGTAAGAATTTTGTCCAAAAGGTCAAGATCTGGATCATCAAGATCAACCCATTCCTTTGCTTTGAAAACTGCAACATCCTTGGTTGTTTTGAAATTAATCTCAATGGGTGCCTCCTTCTTACGTTGAAAGGTAGTGTTGAAGTCACCATAAGTACCCCTATAAAGAAATTGTGAGACAATCTCCATAACGGGTTCCTTGCCTCTGTAAAGAATAGCAGAGACTTCCACAAGTTTACCAGCATCCTGGTTAATGACTGCGTTGATATTGGCTTTAGTAGATACAACATCACCTTCCTTGAGGGGTTCAGCACCTCCAACCATCTTGAAACTATTGGAGAGATGGACCAATTCTAGTAGATCACCGTCAATAACCTTGGGGAAGATAGCCTTGATAATGGCTTTCCATCCGACAACAATGGCAAAATCCATAGGTGCATAAGTAACTTTTCCTGGTCTTTCGACAAATGCTTCACCGCGATTACCCACAGCAAGAACAAAGTCAGCAATATCTTTTTTAGTCACTGTAGCAGTACCACCATTAATTTCAGCATCAACTTGTCCATATTCAAATGGTTCACTATCACCAAACCACAGACGCCAGTAGAATTTTTTGATTCGGTCATTTCTGCCTTCAACAATTTCATGAATGGGAGCAAATCCTTGTTCAGGGTGGTAATTGAGGAGAAGAGGAAGGCCGACAGCCCTGCCAGAAGCAGATCTCTCTTCATAGAGAGTCAAAGTAATTGTTTCACCATCCTTGTCGATTGTGACTGTAGTGACACTCTTACCACCAATCTTTTCAATGACTGAATATCTTGTTCTTTCATTATCTTGAGGATTCGAGACTTCAACAGTCAATCCAGCAGAGGGTGCCAAGATATTCTTCAAAGGGTTTGTCACATACTTGCGACCCTGGACAAAGATACTGGCATTAAATAGAGCATGTTTCCATGAAGGAGTGGAACCACCAAGGAGTTTTAGCCAACTATCAACATCTGGAAGAGCTTGGGGCGAAGCAGATTCATCAAGCTGGTAAAGTACTGAATCTCTCTCTTCAGTGATTGTAAGAGTCTCAAAGCTAAGTTTGACTTCAGGCTTAGCATCACCAAAGTATTCAATAACAGGGATACGTGATGAATCTCCATGATATACTTCCTTAAGTAGATAAGAAATATGTCCATTGTGGATGCTGTCGAGAATATCCTTGACAGGGACATCAATCTCAGTTGAATAGCGAGCAGCAACAGGGCCTTGAAGAATACATGTTCGCTGGACATCCTCACCAACGACAGCAGCAAGATCCTCAGACTGCCACAAAGAATCCTTCTTGAAGTAGAATTCGAAATTATCATCAAGAACAGGAACAAATGGCACCGGCTTTTGGGCACGGTTCAAAGTGAGATTGAGGAAATAATCCTTATCTTGAGCATTTACAAGTTGGGTAGATGCCAATGGATAACTCTTTGCAACTTTCTCAATGACAGCAAAGGGATGATCAAGTTCAGAGAAAGATTGAAGAATCGAGACTTGAGAATCGTTGTGAGCGAATCGTTCTTCAATGCGACGAATGAAATTTCCTGTAAGGTTGCGTAATGTCGGATCAATCCATCTATTTTCCTTCTTGACAAACATGAGCTCAACCAAGCGATTAAGAATCTCAATATAAGTCATATCATCAATATCACAGACTTGACCATCACTCTTACGACCAAACCATGGCTTTTGAAAGTCAGCATTAAGTTTCTTGACAATATAATCCTTCTTGTGGAGAAGAGCTGCTACACGCTTGGCCTTGGGAAGATTGAAGATTGAATTGTCGAGTTCACGCCAAAACATTACACCACGAGTTGCCAATTTGTGAATAGGTTCACCCATTTCAGACAAGACAGTAACAACACCTCCAATAGGTCCTTCGTAAGATTTTTCCCAATCAGTATCTTTGACACCGGGTGCATCCTTGATGGCAAGCTTAGCTCCATGAGATGTGTGAGCTTCCTTTGCAGTCATCATTCTACTACCAAACAAGACACCATCAAAGGGCATTGGGGGATGATCGTGAGCAACCGACCATTCACCAGTCAGATATGGATAGGTATCATCAGCACCACCGAATCCAGATCCAACAACCAAGATGATATTGTCACAGCGACGGAGTTTGCTATAAGTTTGTAAGATGGCATAGTGAAAATCTTCATATGAATGATGACCACCAGCTCGACCACCAGTCCATTGAACAACAATGGGGAACTTTGGATTATCTTTTGCAATTGAGATACATCGGTAGATAGCATCGATGGAGCCAGGCTTAAGACCTAGATATCGGAGACCTAATGTTTCAATATACTCTTTAGAAACTTCGAGAGAGGGGACGCCAGCGCCAATGGTTAGGCCCTCGATAGGGACACCCTTTGCTCTGAGTTGGCGAAGAAGCGGGATAGCCCATTGCATCATGACGGGGTTTACATAAATGAGATTGACAGTGATACCATCACCAGGTGTAGTATGGTTTTCAATATATTCAAGAGCTTGAGTCATACCAGGAGCACTGAAATAGCCACCACCAGCCAATTCGATATGATATCCAGCATTCATAGTTGCAGCAACAAAATCGGCAGGGACAGTAGTAGGAGTCATACCAGCAACCATGATGGGTGGTTGACCAAGAAGACGACTGAACTTTGTGTCGACAAAAGTATGGCCCTTTGAATTTTTGATGAGTTTAGGACTAAATTCTGAAACCCAGTTTTGTGCATATACAAGACTGTTAACATCACGATCAAAAGTCTCTGCCATATAGCCAACTTCATTAAAGGAACCTTCGAGAGCGGTAGCAATAATAATTCGGACACCGGAGCCCTCCTTGTTCTTGTGAGTGAGGACACCAAGGCCACTTGCGCCTCCTGGACCAAAATCAAGAATGTGAGTAGCCTTGCTGGAAGTAGCAGCTTGCCAATGAACAGGAAGATTAGTGATAAGATTTATGAGACGATCCAAGACAGAGTCACCATCAGTGCATTCTGAGCGTAAATCAACTCCGGAAAATGTATCAAATACAGGGATAGCAATGTTGGAAGGATCAAAGGAAATATCCTGCAAGTCATCAAGGATAGTCTTTGTAGTTTCCAACAAATAAGGAGAGTGGAAAGGAGCAGTGATGGGCAAGAACCTGTTTGTGAATCTCAGTTTACGCTGAGAATGTGGGACTCTGTTCTGATCACCCTTTTTGTCAGCCTTGAGCTTTCGAAGGGAAAGATTAAGACCATAAAGTGTCTGTGGAGGGCCCGAGACAATAAAACTGCGAGGGCCATTAACAAGAGAGATACCGACATGGCGATTTTTTGGTAGATGTTCATTTGTGATTTTAATGTGGTTATCAACCTGTTCTCGGTTAAGATTGGCGATTGCAAGCATGGGAGTAGGCCTTCCCTCAGCATGGGCGACAGAATCCTGAAGAATAGAAGGAGCAAGAGAAGTGCGGGGATAATCTTGCTGAGATCTTACGCCGATCCAGAACAATGTAGTGAGTGCCTTTGTAGTCTCTTGAACGAAAGAATCCCATGAACTGGAAGAAGCAATTGCAACAGCAGTAATGACACCTTTTGAAGGATATTAAGTTAGTGTTTTTGCAAGATTATGAAATAAATAAATAAATAAATAAATAAATACCTTGAGAATGACCAGTAGCGCCAGAGAGACTATCTCTAAATTGGCCGGGTGAAAGGCCGAGTACTGAGCAAGTAACGGCGTAGTGGGCAAACTGAGAAACAGCAATAAGAGGGAGGGAAGCAGGAGCATTCACCATATAGTCGAGATCAGGAGTTGTCTCAGGATACCTCAACCATTGCATAAGATCGAGACCCTTGGGAAAAAGTTTGTTTGCATTTTCATTTTGGGCCAAAACAAGGAGCTTATCAGACCAGATTTGAAGAATATCTTCCAAAAAGCCTTTGTATACGGAATAAATTTGACGAATTTCATCAAAGTATTCTTCAGTATTGCCTTGGCCACCAAAGATGGTTTGAACAATTGCCTTACCATTCAGGCCAGCCTGAAAAAGGGCGGATTGATGACTTCTTATAGGTCGATTTGCAGCGAGACGTGCAGCGTAATAATCTCTAATAACCCCGAGACGCTTTTCATCACTTGTATCTTGGAGTTTAGTAGCCAAAACATGGACATCATTACCATGTAAGAATCGGCTTTCAAATTCATTAAGGACCAGATTGAGAACATCGTCAAATTGATTAGCTTCCTCGTCAGATTTCTTTGCAAGGAAACCTAGAAATCTTGACAAGAGCTCAGTGACAGATGCAGGTTCATGTTCACCGGCGAGATCCTCAGAAGGAAGAGGTAAAGTTGAAAGAAACTCATCACGAACAAGACTAGCCGAGAAATAAGCAGCAGTAGAGACAAGAAGAGTATAATCTATAGGGCCATAAGAAATATTGAGTGGTCTTAAAGAGGCAGCAGTGTGGGGAGTAGAAACCCCGGTAGCGGTGCCAGAAGCAGCCGAATACATGATGCTACCAAAAGGAGACAAAAGATTTACAAGTAAAACTGACAAGAAGACGTTAATGATAAAACTGGATAGGTATTATAACGACGATATACTCACAGTTTTTGAGTCCTCCTGAAGGTGTTTTGGTCGAGAAGAAAATGATTCGAGGACGAGTTAAATCTATCTCCGTTTTAGTTGTGCAAAGTTAAAAATAAGCAACTGCACTAACAGATGCTCAACAACTCAACAAATCCTCCCAGTTGGGAAAAGTGGGACAAACTAGTAAAATTGGTGCTGGAAGAATTGGAGAAAGACTATCTACAATGCGATAAATGTGAGTGGTTTAAGCTAAATAAACAATCAGATGCACTAAAAGCCGAAGGGGTGGGGATTGTCTCTAGCAACTGTTGTGATAAGTTTCAGCCGTGCGAGAATCAGCAGTAGCAGAAATTACATTCATCGATCTATATATAATAGACAAACACAGTAACCGTATGTTACGAAATAGTACTTTTTCAACTTGGGTTTATAAGTTGTCGTGAAACGACTTTGTCTCACGATGCAGATCCCTGAAACCCGCGGGTGCAGTATTTTTTTTTTTTTGACACGATAAAAGAAGAGTCCCAAATTCGCTCCAATCCCCTCTAAGTCGCCGCACCCATTCCCAACGGAGCCCGTAAAATCTGTTGCCATGACAGCGGCCCCCACAGAAACCCAACACACCCAACAACAATAAACCATAAAAGTTAGACTAGAAGGGTTAGTTAAAAAAAGGGCTTCATCAAGTATAGATTTCAAACCAACTCCTCGGTCCTTCTCCTTCTCTTTTTTTTTTTTCTCGATAGCTGAAGACACCTCTTCCTACTTCATTTCCTTCCGTTCATACCTTCAAGACTTATCATAAACCATGCGTCCGGAAACGGAGCAGGAATTGGCCCATTTGCTCCTTGTTGAGCTTCTGGCATACCAGTTCGCTTCCCCCGTTAGATGGTAATTGAAGTGTTCTTTATTCCTTCTATATAACAGCATTACTAACTATTGCTTAGGATCGAAACTCAAGATGTCATTCTCAATGACTACAAGGCTGAACGTTTAGTTGAAATAGGTCCTTCTCCTACCCTTTCTGGAATGGCCATGAGAACTATAAAGGCTAAATATGAGACTCATGATGCCGCTCTTAATCTTCAACGACAGGTCTTTTGCTATTCAAAGGATGCAAAGGAGATTTACTACACTCCAGATCCTGCTGCGATTGAGCCTCCGGCTTCTGATGCTCCAAAGGAAGATCCCGCTGCAGCTGCTGCCGCTAGTGCTGCCGTTATGGATGCCGCTGCTGCTGCTCATATTCCTCCTCCATCTGCATCTGCCGGTCCTGCTCAAGCCATTCCTGATGAGCCAGTTACTGCTCTTGATCTTATCCGCGGACTTATCGCTCAGAAACTCAAGAAACCTCTTGATCAAGTCCCTGTCCAAAAAGCTATCAAAGATCTTGTCGGAGGCAAGTCTACTCTCCAGAATGAGATCCTTGGTGATCTCGGTAAAGAATTTGGTGCCACTCCAGAAAAACCTGAAGAAACTCCTATTGATGAGCTTGCTGCCCAATTCCAAGTAGCCTTTAATGGTCAATTAGGAAAGCATTCCACTTCTCTTATTCAGCGAATGATCTCTTCAAAGATGCCTGGTGGTTTCAACTTATCTGCTGTTCGAAAATATCTCAATGAGAGATGGGGACTGGGTGCTGGTCGCCAGGATGCTATTCTTATTTTGGCTCTCACTGAAGAGCCAAATGCTCGTCTAACCGCTGAAGGTGACGCAAAGTCTTTCTTTGATACTTTAGCCAACAAATATGCTGCAACAGCTGGAATCTCTCTCGCATCTGCTGCTTCAGGCGGTGCTGGAGGCGGCGCTGGCGCTGGTGGTGCTGTTGCTATTGATGCTGCAGCCCTTGAAAAGATTACTGGTGGACAGAATCAATTAGTTGAAAGGCAGCTTGAATTATTTGCCAAATATCTCCAAATCGACCTTCGCAAGGGTGATAAAGCATTTGTCGATCAACAGGCTGCCTCCCAAGTACTTCAAGATCAACTTGACTTATGGCTTGCTGAGCACGGTGACTTTTATGCCTCTGGTATCACTCCTTGTTTCTCTCGTCTCAAGGCTCGTGTCTACGACTCGTCTTGGAATTGGGCTCGCCAGGATGCCCTTAGCATGTTTTTCGACATTGTCTTTGGTCGCCTAAATGTTATTGACCGAGAAATCGTTTCTCAATGTATTCTCATCATGAATAGATCAACTCCTCAGCTCGTTGACTTTATGCAGTACCATATTGATCATTGCCCCGAAAAGAAGGGTAGTACTTATGCTCTTGCTAAGCAACTTGGTTACCAGCTTATTGAGAACTGTAAGGAGGCTCTAAGTGCTGACCCCGTCTATAAGAATGTCATGTACCCTACAGGACCCAATACAACCATCGACCCCAAGGGAACTCTCAAGTATGAAGAATTGCCTCGCCCCAGTGTACGCAAACTTGAACAATATGTCAAGGAAATGATTTCTGGTTATAAGATCCCTGCCGAAGAAAGTCAGAGGACAATCAAGGATGACTTGGCAAAGGTCTATGAACTACTCAAGAAGCAACCTCAGTTTGCCGCATCTAAATCCTCAGCTGATTTTGGTAAAATCTATGCAGATATTATCAAGACTGTTGACTCTGCTCCCTCTAATCAATCTGTTGAAACCATCCCTTTCTTGCATTTAAAGAGTCTTGTCGATGAAAAGTGGGAATATGATAACGGTCTCACTGAACTTTATTTGGACAGCTTGGAAAAGGCCGCCAAGGAGGGTGTCACTTATAAAGGCAAGTACGCTCTTGTTACTGGTGCTGGTGCTGGTTCCATTGGTGCAGAAATCCTTCAAGGTCTTTTGTCTGGTGGTGCCAAGGTCATCGTTACAACTTCTCGATACTCTCGTGAAGTAACTGAATTTTACCAAGCCCTCTATGTCAAATATGGAGCTTCAGGCTCATCATTAATTGTTGTTCCGTTCAACCAGGGTTCTAAGCAGGATATTGAGAAATTGGTTGAGTATATCTACGATCCTAAAACTGGTCTTGGCTGGGATCTTGATATTATTGTCCCTTTTGCTGCAATTCCTGAGAATGGCCGTGAAATCGACTCTATTGACTCCAAATCTGAGCTTGCCCACCGAATTATGCTCACCAACTTACTCAGATTACTTGGATCAATTAAAGCTGAGAAACTTGAACGTGGATATACTACTCGACCTGCACAAGTTATCTTACCTCTCTCTCCCAACCATGGAACATTTGGCTCCGATGGTCTCTATTCAGAATCCAAATTGGGATTGGAAACTCTCTTCAATCGTTGGCACTCGGAATCTTGGGGTTCATACTTGACTGTTTGTGGAGCAATCATTGGTTGGACTCGTGGTACTGGACTTATGAGTGCTAATAACTCTATTGCTGAAGGAATTGAAAAGCATGGCGTTCGTACATTCTCTCAACAGGAGATGGCTTTCAATATTCTTGGACTCATGACTCCTGCTATCACTAATTTGTGTCAAACTGGTCCAGTCTTTGCTGATCTCAATGGTGGATTACAATTTATTCCCAAGCTTAAAGATCTATCCTCTCAATTGCGGGCTGAGCTTCTTGAAACATCAGAGATCCGCCGTGCCGTCAGTACTGAGACTGCACTCGAACACAAGGTTGTCAATGGAGAAGATGCTGAACGATTCCACAATAAAGTCAAGGTCAAGGCACGTGCCAATCTCAATATTGAATTCCCTAAGCTTAAATCCTTCGAGGAGATTTCCCACTTGTCTTCTGACCTCAAAGGTATGGTAGATTTAGAAAAGGTCATTGTTGTTACTGGATTCTCTGAAGTTGGACCATGGGGTAATGCACGTACTCGATGGGATATGGAAGCTCATGGCAAGTTTTCATTGGAAGGATGTATTGAAATGGCTTGGATTATGGGACTCATCAAGCATCACAGTGGACCTCTCAAGGGTAAACCAGGTGTTGCCTATTCAGGATGGGTTGATTCAAAGACTGGAGAGCCTGTTGATGATCGTGATGTCAAGGCTAAATATGAAAAGTATATTTTGGAACACTCTGGTATTCGACTTATTGAACCCGAACTTTTCAAAGGTTATAATCCTCACAAGAAGGAATTTTTGCAAGAAATTGTTGTCGAACATGATTTGGAACCATTTGAAACTTCCAAGGAAGGAGCTGAGGACTTCAGAAGACAACAAGGAGATAAAGCCGAAGTATTTGAAATTGAAGGTTCTGATCAATGGTCTGTTCGACTTCTCAAGGGAGCATCTCTATTTGTACCCAAGGCTATACAATTCGATAGATTGGTCGCTGGACAGATCCCAACTGGTTGGGATGCCCGCAGATATGGTATCGGTGAAGATATTATTAGTCAAGTTGATCCTGTTACTTTATTCGTTTTGGTCAGTACTGTTGAGACATTGTTGGCATCTGGAATTACTGATCCCTATGAATTCTACAAGTATATTCACGTTTCTGAACTTGGAAACTGTACAGGATCTGGTATGGGTGGTTTGAATGCTCTCAAGAGTATGTTTAAGGATAGATTTGTTGATAAACCTGTACAAATGGACATTCTTCAAGAGTCTTTTATCAATACTATGAGTGCATGGGTTAATATGTTGTTGTTATCATCATCTGGACCAATCAAAACACCTGTTGGAGCATGTGCTACAGCTGTGGAATCATTGGATGTTGGATGTGAAACAATTTTGACTGGTAAAGCCCGTGTCTGTTTTGTAGGTGGATTTGATGACTTCCAAGAAGACAGTTCGTATGAATTTGCCAACATGAAGGCCACCTCCAATTCTGAGACTGAATTTGCACATGGACGTACACCCAGTGAAATGTCTCGTCCTGCTACAACTTCAAGAGATGGATTTATGGAATCTCAGGGTGCCGGCACCCAAATTATTATGACTGCAAAATTGGCACTTGAAATGGGAGTACCTATTTATGGTATTTTGGCTATGACTGCTACTGCATCTGATAAAATTGGAAGATCAGTACCTGCACCTGGAAGAGGTATTTTGACTACTGCTCGTGAAAGACGTGGTAAACTTCCTTCACCGTTGTTAGATATCAAGTACCGTCGACGACAATTAGATATTAGACGCCGACAAATTAAGGAATGGACTGAATCTGAAATTCTCTATGTTGAACAGGAAGCTGCCGCAATTGAAGGAGATGAAGAGGCCAAGAAGACATACTTGGGAGAACGACTTGAACATCTTAAACGTGAAGCTGCCCGACAGGAACGAGATGCAGTCAACGCATTGGGTAATGACTTTTGGAGAAAAGATCCTGAAATTGCTCCCATGCGTGGTGCTCTTGCAACATGGAATTTGACTATTGACGATATTGGAGTTGCATCATTCCACGGAACATCTACTCAAGCCAATGATAAGAATGAATCCAAGACATATCAAAGTATGATGGAACATATGGGCCGATCCAAGGGTAACGTTTTATACTGTGTCTTCCAGAAGTATCTTACAGGTCATCCTAAGGGAGCTGCTGGTGCATGGATGTTTAATGGTGCTTTACAAATGCTCAACACTGGTCTTGTACCTGGAAATCGCAATGCTGATAATATCGATAAGAATTTTGTTGACTTTGATCTATTGCTTTATCCTAGCCGAAGTATTCAAACAGATGGTGTCAAAGCAGTTACATTGACATCATTTGGATTTGGTCAAAAGGGAGCACAAGCAATTGCTATTCATCCAGACTATTTGTATGCAACTTTGGATCAAGAAGTTTACGAAGCTTATCAAGTCAAGGTCGCTTCTAGGTATCAAAAGACATACAGATACTTCCATTCATCACTTGTACAGAACTCAATGTTTGTTGCTAAGGATCATCCACCCTATGCTGCTGATCAAGAAGGTACAGTTTATTTGGATCCGACTGCTCGTGTTGATAATAAGCTTTCATACCCACATAAAGCTAGCAAATTTGGACCTAGTAAGGAAACGGAAGAGACAGTTGCTCATCTTACAAAACAAGCTACAAGTGGTACAAAGGCACCTAAAAATATCGGTGTAGATGTTGAAAGTCTTTCATCAATTAATATCGATAATGAAACATTCATAAATCGAAATTTTACACCAAAGGAAATTGAATATTGTCAATCTGCACCATCACCTTTATCTAGCTTTACTGGTACATGGTCTGCAAAAGAAGCTGTCTTTAAGGCATTGGGTGTTCAAAGTAAAGGTGCAGGTGCTGCATTGAATGGTATCGAAATTGTTCGTGATGCAAAGGGTGTACCAACAGTCAAGGTATGTTATTAGTTTTCTTTTTCTTTTTTTTCCTCTTCTTGGGGCTAACAATTTTTTTTTCTTTAGTTACATGGAGATGCTGCTACTGCCGCTACCAAAGCAGGTGTCAAAGATGTCAAAGTCAGTATAAGCCACGATGATTTCCAGGCAATCGCTGTTGCAGTATCAGATTCTTAGATACTTTTTTGAGTACATATCTACATCATTTTGAAAGTCACAGTTCTTTTTGTTGTTCTAGCTTTTTAGGGTTTTCATCTTTTTCTTTCTCTTTCTCTTACAGTTGTTCCTTTTTTTTTTTTTTTCTTGTTTTTTGTCCTATCAAATAGAAAGAAGATAATAATATCGTGTGTATTTCTTTTTAATCTACTTCTGTAATATCGTGCCTATACGACTCGTATCCAAAATATAATTTATATTGTATGTACTCTCTCTCTGCAGCGCCATGCCAGAACAAAATCGTATTTGTATGTATGTATGTACAGTTTGACATCCAAAAAAAAAAAAAAAAGAAAAAGAGAACAATTATTGGCACTCAAGTCGACGACTTCTTACCAGTCCGGGCATGATTATTTGCTAGCCTTACAGCTTGCCGGTGATTTTGAAACCATATTTGTACCCTACGAGGCTGCATGCCCAATTGTTGCGCAAGTTCTTCACGCCTCCGAGTCGATGGATACATGGTTCGCTCAAATTCTTCTTGTAAAACATCAGTTTGTGCTGCACTTGCTCGAAGTCTTCGCCTTCGTTGTGCTAGATATGGCCTTTCTTGATGAATTTGTAATCCACCATCCTTATCTTCTACTGTTATAGGTGAACTTATTGGAGTTATTGAAGATGCTTCACCTACAGTATTAGAGGTTAATAGCGGTGCTGTTGAATTCCCTTCTTCATTTGTATGCTGGTAATTATGCCTTTGACTAGAGCTACTAGCATATGATTGATCTTGTAATCCTCCTCCACCACTTGGCTTGACAAAAGTCGAGCTCCGTCCGCGAAGTAATATATTATTATCCTCATTTTCATCACGAAATCGCGCGCTGTTATTATTATTACTATTGTTACTGCCTAGACGTATCCGCGGAGATGCTGCTGAAGACAAATACATTGAATGCTGCTGATGTTGCGGCGGTGGTTGTTGTTGCTGCTGCTGCTGTGAATATATAACATTACTCGACTGTTGATGCTGCTGCTGTTGAGCACTGTAACTTGGTAGTGCAGCAACTGCTGGTGCCATGGACCCCCAATGATTCCCATAAGATAGCACAGGTGCTTGATTTGGTAAATAGTATATACCTGATGGTGATGTAGATGCATAAGCCAATGCCGACTGGCTAGAAGAGTTTGGTTGACCTCCAGGAGGTCCATAACCATGTTGAAGACCACCACCAGTATTTCCTCCCCAAAAATAAGATAGTTCAGCAGCCTCATTACTAGATACTAATGAGGCGGGATTATCATACTTTCCTACCAATGGCATTTGAGCGGCTCTTGGCCGCTGATCATAATTATATACATAACGTGGCTGATCTGGTGTTAAAAAAGCTGATTCAGGACCAGCAGATGTTAAATTATCATATTCATCACGGCTACTCCTTGGCCTTCGAGGTGTACTCCTACATGCACTGGTCTTCTTGTTATTATTATCTGTATTGGATAAATTCTTTCGAGTTCCCGCTGATGAAACCATTGAAAGATAATTAATACCAGATGACTGCCTATTGTGTCCAACAGTATAAGATTCGGTGAGATTATCTTCAGATGGCAATGTACTCGGATTCAAACCATAATATCCTTTGAATCCGACTACATTTTCCTCGCACTGATTGTCATTTACCCCTTTACCCTCATCGATAAACCCAGATATAGTCATTGTTGAATAAACTCACACCAATATATCTGCAATAGATTAAACAGAAAACAACTTTATGAATCCTTTATTTCGCTGCCTATGTTTCATATATAAACCACCCCCACTCACTCGACAGTGTTTCACAATTATGGATGAAGTTAGAAAAGGTGTAGATCAACACCTTTTCTAACTTCATTAAACAGAGAAAGCGATAATTATTATGTAGAGGGGAAGAGATAAGGAAAAAGGGGGGGAAGGGGAACGAATAATCTCGCTTGCTTTGCTTATTGTCAAGAATGCTGGCAATCCGTCATTGTAAAAGAATAGAATTCTCAGCATGTGGTCTCATTCGAGACGATGTTTGTGTTGAAAAGACAGCTATGGGAACAAGCATTAAACTCATATGCGTGCAAAGCCACAGACTAGAAACGCTTGCACTTCTCAACTGAGTAACTTGAAGGGAGGTATGAGCATCACAGAGTGAAAAATGCATCACCATGGACTGGGAGCGTTTCGCTAGGGGAAAAAAGCTAGAAAATAATATGGTATAAGGAGACTAAATTAGAGAAAAAAAGGGTATAGATGATATGATATCTGTTCGTAAACGGATGAAATGAAGTAACGTTAGGGTATCATTATTCACTTTTCCTGTAATCTCTCTCTGGTAACGTGTCACTTTTCTCCAATAAATACAAACTGGGAAGGTGAGAAAGCACAAGAGGGCTTTTAATGTAGGACGAATCCAGACATATTAGCCGAGCAAAATTATCTTGCTCTTGCCCAACTCAGTTCTCGCTTGCGGGCATTTTCTCCTTCTTCTCCATACTCTCGGGTAAACTGACGAATAAACCTTATAACGTAGCCAGATTAGAAACATGGTTCAATATTTAAAAAGCCAAGGAAAGAGACTTACATCAAAGCATCAAGTAAAACAATTTTTTTTAGGTAGTAGCACTAACAGCAGTAATATAGGAGTCTGGCAGTTTTAGCACTGTAATGACTTCTAGCATCTTGTGTACTGTTATTGTCGATGTCGATTCTCGATGGTGTTGGGTATTTACTTTGCTCACCACCATCAAAATCCCCGTAGAAAAAGGTTCAATTTTGACAAAAACATAGCCCTTGGGAATCATCCAGCTAGAACTCCAAATAATGAGTGATACAGAACAGGCACAACCTGTGAGTCCTCCACACGAAAGAGAGGATGTTGTTCATCAGAAGCCAAGATCATCATCGCGATCTCCATCACGATCTTCACCTCCAAGAAATGACTATCGGAGTTCAAAGAAAACTTCTCCAAGGGTAAGAAAGATTTTGTATGCCAACTTTGATATATATATTTTGCTAACTCTCGTATGTGCAATAAGATAATGGTTCAAAGTTTCCCTGCTTACGTTACTGAGGACCAAATAAAGGAAATATTTAGTGCATATGGACGTGTGTTTCGGGTAGAACTCGATATATCGCGGAGTAGGTTTTCAAAGATGATTCAAAGTTTCTTTCCTTTACTAATATATCCATCAATTTAGGAGTTCCGACCGCATTTATTACCTATGACTCTATCGAATCTGCTGAGGATGCTATTGCCTCCATGCATAGAGGTGACATTGATGGCAAAATAATTGATGTCCATGTCATCAGAACATCAATTCCATTCGAACGGTTACCGCCAATTCCGAAACCCCGCTATCAGCAATCAGGTGGTGGAGGTGGCTGGAACGATTCAAGGAGACGTGACTATAATAATTCATGGCACTCGCCTAGTACCCGTTGAACGGCGTTTTCCTTTTCACTTTTAAACAAAATTTTATTGTCTATTTGTAAAGTGTAATTATATTTATATATACATATATGTTATTTTATTTTGCAATGACAACTTTTGTATATACAAGGTTGCAGAAAAAAAAAGAAAAACTATGCAGTATACAACAACTTGGGGCTCTTTCCAAGTTTGTAGAGATTTGAAGTAAGAATGGGTAATGCCTCTGGATCGTCTTCAGTGATGGTTATTACTCTACCTCTTTCACCCGTAACTTGGGTATTGGGTCGGCACAGGCCAGATAATGTCATGAAATCTTTCGCAAACATGCACGACTGCCAACAAAGGAGATAAGTTCTACTTAATCCTGAAAACTCCAACCCTCGCAATTCAGGCAGAGAACAAATGAGGAAATCTATTGGAGATTGCTGTGATTTCTTGTCAAACAGACTCCAAAATTTGACATTCTCTCCATTGAAATCCTTGCATATAGTACCATCGCTCTCCAGATCCATAAATGTGGCTGCTTTGATTCCGTCTTCCTGAAATTGTTTTTGCAGTTTGCTCTTGGACATATATTCTGGGACAACAATGAGTCCTGGTGTTTTTCCATCTTGATTCCAGATAGCCTTGACACAGTTTAATACTTCATCTGGGGGTAATGAAGTATATGCTGGCGGCCTTGCCCTCAGCTCTTCGATCTTGGAATTGTCAAAGGAGAGCCTAGCACCCATTTCAGCATCTGAAGCAGGGAAATCAAAGTCTTTCACATCTTTTGGCTCTTGTCGATCTTTATCCCATGCAACTATATAACAATCCACATCCTGTGAAATAGAAGCCTGGGTTGTAAAATCTTCCCTCTTCATTCCTACCCGAAAAAGCTGCTTCTCTGTACTCCATTGCTTATCCACTACAAAGTCTTTTAGTCTCTTGTTGAGCCTAGACGACATAAAGGCCATGGAAGGTGGGAAATAAGCAAGGTTCTGTTGGTCTTGCTGGAATCGACGCACTCGAAGTACATGGTCTATTAGTGTAACTCCTGGTGGAGTATGCAGAGCTCTCTTTCTGAGAACTTCGGGACCTGGATTATCTGGTAATATATCTAAAATGATATCGGCTTCATCAACAATTATTGTCCGACAAGCAGCAAGGTTCACTGAATCCCTGCTTTCAGAAGCGAAAATATCCAACAGTCTCGTCGGCGTAGTAACTAATATATGAGGATCGTTGTTCTCTGAAAGGACGGCTTGTTGCTTATCCTCAATATCTTGGTCAGATCGATAGAGAATTTGGCATACCTTCTCCATTGGAAACCCTTGCTTAGTCTCTGGATTGACTAATTGACGCACTTTCTCAAGATATTGCATTGCCAACTGGGGCGTAGGTACGATAATCAGGTTTGTCAAGCCTGGATACATAGTTGGAAGTCTCGTTTGTGACAAAGCGTAGACAAGAGCTGCAAGTGATTTGCCTGCTCCAGGTGGAGCACGCGCTGATACTGCAAATCCCATATTTAAGCAACCTATTATAGCAGCCTGGAAATAATTTGGTTTGTTGCCTGGAGGCAAGATTCGGTTGAGAGAATCAATAACTACTGGCTTTAGCTTTAGCCCCTAAAATATACAAAAAAAATCCTTTATCAGTTTCAGTCTTTATACACGATCTGGAACACCCTTACCGTCCATTTGTCAATGTTGTGCAAGACCGCAGAGTACTGTGCAAGCGTACCATTGCGGGATGTTTCTCCGGCAGGTCGAATGACTTGGGTCTTATACGACCGCCTTGTAATAAGAGACTCAATCTTACAACGCCAACAGGTGATTCTTCGAATCATACAGGAGAGCGTGCGGAGTTGGCGATTTTGTCCCTTTGATCTGACCTTGTCTTTAACATTCAACTTTAGAAAAGAAAAATTATTAGAATGGAACTCCCAACACACTTAAGCTGTGGTTACCATTCTTCAATTTAAACAACTTCTCAGATGAGCAAGGAGTTTTAGATATTAAAACAGTAGATTTCGCTAGACTTAAAAGAAGGACCAACCTAAGACGTCCTAGAACAGCGAAGCTAAGGCAGCTCGGCTACAATGTCGCCCGATCGTAAAACGTCTGCGGATCCAGACTCTTCGAAGTTTCCCGGCGCCATGTATTCACATCGTACTATAATATACTCGTAATAAAGCGCAGTAGCTTCCGCATGGCCGGGACACAGGTTCTGACCCTCGTATGAACTTGATATCCTATAACGATGTTGGATTCAGGTCATACAATCGCGGAGATGGCTTGCTCAATTGGGATACCCCACGTTACCCTACTCGATGCTTTCTCCCAAGATCCGCGCTAGCTGATTGAAATTTCGGCAATAACGATAATCAAAGCCCCGGATCCGTCGAGACTTAATAGAGCCTTAAGAGGGTTGTGTTTTGCATTCCTGCTTGAATTTGGAATTTCATGTCAGAATCAGTATGGCAAGAGGAGCCTTCAGCGTCTTCTATAGCCACTTTTGCTGGGGCACTGCTTACTGAGTCGGATCGTGCTGTTCTCCCTCAAATCATATGGAAGCTATCTACTGCAGTCTTCTGGCTTATTTCCTTTATCAGCTACACCTTACCGTCCTGGGTGATTGCTCTTCTCGGTCTGAAGTTTAGTATCACTCTTTCGTTTAGCTCAATGTAAGCGAAACTGGATTTGTTCTTGAATTTTTCCTTTATATGTATCTGACATCTTCTTCAAAGAGTTATCATCTTGGGCGTACTCATAGGCATAATTTATGGTTATGTTCGCTATCGGTACCTAACTGTCTACTCTCGACTGCCCAAGGAGGTGCATCGGAGAGAGCCAAAGCTCGACCTCTTCCAAGAGACTCAAAATGACAACACTCAGAAGCGGTTCTCAACATATCTCGACGAGTTCCTCAGTGCCATCAAAGTATTTGGGTATTTAGAGCGTCCTGTCTTCCACGAATTGACTCGTCATATGCAAACTTGCAAGCTGACTGCGGGAGATACTATGGAGATGGACAAAGAGAGTGGATTTTGCATTGTAAGTGCAACTAAGTTACCTTATCATCTCACCCATCATTGACTCTTTAGGTTGTGGATGGTGCTGTCGAGATCTACGTCAGATCTGATAAGCGAAACCAACCACCTTCGGATAAAGAAAAGGTCGATCTTAGTTCATCCGATGACTATCAGCTCCTCACAGAAGTTCGCAACGGGAGTAAGCGCATATCTGATTTTTTTTTTTTTTCCTCTGTCAAATTAAGAAGCAATGCTGATTAAATTGTAGCTCCAATGTCTTCACTCTTTTCCATCATCAGCTTGTTCACAGAAAGTTCGAAAGACTCTCCAAAGACGTTCTCATCTATGAAGGGAAGTCCAGCCTTTAACGGTCGCGAGGCTCCCGAAGATGGGGCTAAAGATATAGAAACGCTACATGACTTATCCGGTTACCAAAGTCCCCAGCCTGCTAACGGTCAAAAGCAAGAAATTATCGGACATGCTCGAATCGATTCAACTATTGCCATTATCCCGGCTCAAGCCTTCCGACGTCTAAGTAAAGTATACCCAAAAGCGGTTGCTCACATTGTCCAAGTCATTCTTACACGATTCGAAAGGGTGACATTCCAAACGGGCCATTATTATCTTGGATTAACGGATGAGATTTTAAAACCTGAAATGCTGCTCAATCAGCAAGCTAAGCATGAGCTTCCTCACATTTTACCTGACGGTTCTATCGAGCGGTTGAAAGACCGTTTCAAACAACAGCAAGAAGAAGAGAAAGATAGAGTAACTGATTCGGAGGAAGATGATGATAGTGATTATTTCATGTTGGAAACCCCCACACCAAAATCTAAATTAGTTCAAGGAAGTACTGAGCTTTCACGACAAATATTTCTTGACTCTAGGTCTACGAAGCATCCTGGTGATTTAATATCTAATGTTTCTCTTTTAAGAGATACAGATGTTTCCACAGTAGATACTGATCAAGAAGATGATGGTATCAGTAGGCCATTGTCTCGCTCAACTGGTTCAAGAGCTTTTCTGGATATTGAGAGTGAAGATTCAGCCATGCGAAGAGCCATTGTCCGCTGTATATGTTCCGCATTGGGAATTGACGATATCTCAAGCCGTAGTGAAACAGTCTCAATCGCTGGGAATCATGCTACCTCTCCCGTTGGAGAGAGTGACTACTTCAATGCTAAGCATCGGACTTCTTTCAGTAGTCTTGGTGGATCCAATATCCTATCATCTGGCTTTTTTGAGACTGCTGCATCGGTAACAGATGACGATTCGAGCGTTTCAACATCTGCTGCTAACATGCATTCATTGGAAGTCGTGCAAGGAGAGCTACTCCATGATCTGGAACTTGTGTACTACAAGGCTGGTACTACTATTGTAGAAGAGGATGGCAAGAATCCAGGTTTATTCTATGTGATTGATGGTTTTATTGAAGTTTCATATACGGACAAGCTCGTCAGGAAGAAAAGATCTGTCTATACAATTGGGCCTGGCGGTATTGGAGGCTACCTAGGCACGACGCCCGGATACAAATCTTTTGTCACTTTAGAGGCAAAGACTCCACTCTATGTAGGATATCTGCGACGAGATGTTATGGAAAGGATATTGGAAAAGCATCCTCCAGTCTTACTATGCATAGCAAAGAAACTTACTAATCGTTTGCCCAAACTCATTTTGCATCTAGATTTTGCTCTTGAATGGGTCCAGTTGGACGCTGGTAAAGTTCTTTATCATCATGGTGATCAAGCTGATGCCATCTACATTGTTTTGAATGGCCGTATTCGATCAACTACTGAGACATCCAAGGGAAAGCATTATGACGAATATGGTCAAGGAGAGAGTGTCGGGGAGCTTGAAGTATTGACAATGACAAATTATGAATCTACTTTGCATGCAATCCGTGATACTGAATTGGCGAAGATACCTCGAACCTTGTTTGAAAGTCTTTCTCTCAAGTATCCGTCAATAACTGTTCAGATTGCAAAGATAATGGCAAGTAGAATTAGAAAACTTGCAGACCCGTCTGAACCTCATGATTATAGATTATTGCCTCATCAGGGTAGCACAAAAGTCAATGAAACAAGTCATTACCGCACAGTTGCAGTAGTTCCTACTACTGAGGGTTTACCAGTTGCTGAGTTTGGTCGCCGTCTTTTCACTGCATTTGAACAGATTGACCAGAATGCTATATGCTTGAATCAAGCAAGTATTTTGACTCAGTTGGGGAGACACGCATTCAATAAAATTGGAAGACTCAAATTCAGTGGCTATCTTGCTGATCTAGAAGAACGTTATCAAACTGTCTTATACCTTGCGGACTCTTCAGCTAGTTCTCCTTGGACGCAGACGTGTATATCTCAAGCAGATTGCATCTTGCTGATTGCTGCTGCAGAAAGTGATCCATCTATTGGGGAATATGAACAACTCCTTTTGGGTATGAAAACGACTGCCAGGAAAGATCTTGTGCTTATTCACCCAGAAAAATATGTGCAACCTGGTTCTACCAATCAATGGCTTCAGAATAGGATATGGATCAATTCGTATATTCATGTACAAATGGACTTTAGGGCTCCACAAGCACCAGTGACCAATATATCAGCACTCAACCGGCGAATCTCAAACATTAGAAACAAGGTACAAATCCTTCAATCTGGAATATCTCGATATGCATTAAGGAGAGGCAGGCAACATCATATTGGTAATTTCAGCAGTACAAACAAGAATGATTTTTGTCGTTTGGCAAGGATCCTTTGTGGACGAGCAATTGGCTTGGTCTTAGGTGGAGGTGGTGCAAGAGGAATATCACATTTGGGAGTTATTAGAGCTATAGAAGAGGCAGGTATTCCTGTGGATCTAATCGGGGGTACTTCAATTGGGGCATTTGTCGGTGGTCTTTACGCAAGAGATGCTGACTTGGTCCCCATATATGCAAGGACTAAACAGTTTGCTGGTCGAATAGGTAGCTTATGGCGAATGGCACTAGATTTGACCTATCCAGCGACATCATATACTACTGGACATGAATTCAATCGAGGAGTGTGGAAAGCATTTGGAGACAACAAAATTGAAGATTTTTGGATCCGATTCTTCACTAACACGACTAATATTACACATTCACGTATGGAGATTCACACTGAAGGTTACGCATGGCGTTATGTAAGAGCATCAATGTCATTAGCAGGACTTTTACCACCAATCACGGATCAAGGAAGTATGTTATTGGATGGTGGTTATGTAGATAATTTACCAGTTCATGAAATGAAACGGCAAGGAGCAGAAGTTATATTTGCAGTTGATGTTGGAAGTGTTGATGATACAACACCAATGACATATGGAGATTCACTTTCTGGTATGTGGGTACTATTTAATAGATGGAATATATTTTCACGACAACCCAATGTACCTAGTTTAGCTGAAATTCAAGCACGTCTTGCTTATGTATCATCAGTTGGTGCTCTTGAAAAGGCAAAACAAACTGATGGATGCGTTTATTTAAGACCACCAATTGATCATTTTGCTACACTTGATTTTGGTAAATTTGAAGATATTTATAGAATTGGTTATGAATATGGCAAAAGCTTTTTTGAAAATATAAAATCTTCTGGTAATTTACCTGATATTGCTGGTTATGTCAGCAATCAAACAAAGGGTAAATCACGAAAGTCTTTTACACGTCGAAATTCAGTATAAAGAAAAAATATTGGCATTTACACAAATTTTAAAAAGAGAATGTACATTATGTCATTAGAACTTATCACAGAGTAGAGCAGTAAAATAAAAAAAAAAAAATAAAAGACCTATTCTAGAAATAATGACTCGTTTTAATATTAAAATATTAAAATTCTTTCGGAGATTTGCTGCCCCCAATTGGGGCTAAGCAAGATTGTTTTTCCCTAATTTCTCTATTTTCTTTTTTTCAACCGTATCAGTGCTTATAGATGAGATCTTTGCCAGGAGTCAAGCAATCCCAAAATGCTTTTGTAAACTCCTTTTGGCCTTTGCCAGGACGCAGGGCAAGATAAATTCTCTCAGTCAAAGCAGGATCCCACAAATCGGGCACACCCCCAACTACTCTACCTCCTGCTTCTTCTAAAATTACCCATCCAGCACATACATCCCATGCGTAGCATCCACCTTCCTAAATAAAAAAAAATAAAAAAAAAAGAAAAGCATTGTCAATCCTTGAAATTTCGCCATCTACTACAATTGCAACCTACCCAATATGCATCCAAAGTGCCGCTCGCCACACAGCACAAATTTAAGGCTGCAGAGCCCATACTTCTAAATCCTTGGACCATTCCGCCATCCTTCGCAGAGAGTCTAGTGAATGCTTCAGTTTTGGCTTCAAAATTAGTACCAGAACGATCGGTGCCCCATTCAATAGCAATCAATGCATTCTTAAGAGTAAGGGATTGTTCTTCAACTCTTCTAATTGGAAGTTTTTGACCATTCAGGTAAGATCCCTGACCTGAAACTCCTGTATAGAGCTGTTTAAGGTGGGGATTATACACGACTCCCACTTTGGGACGACGATCGACTGCAAATCCCAGTGAAATGCAGCTGTGAGGAAACCCATGAATGAAGTTTGTTGTTCCTAATATAGTTTTGTCAGTCAGTTGGAGTTGCTAGTTGTGCGTGCTAATATAAAGTTTTGACATACCGTCAATGGGATCTGGTTTCCAACGTTATATTAAAGTCACTGTTAGTTGACAGGATAGCCAAAACAAGATGACTCCAAACTTACCAACAATGAAGGTAGGATCATCTGAAAGTTGAGTCTCGCCGGGTAGATAGCTTTCTTCACCCATAAACCTGTAGTTTGGATATCTTTGACTAAGTCTACCAAGGACTAATTTCTCCACTGCCTTGTCAATATCAGTCACAAGATCAACCGCTACAAATTAAACCGATCTAGTTAGCAATATAGATCATCTATTATTACATCATGGTGTTATATTTACAGTTTTTCTTGTCATCGTATGAAATCTTTCCGGTATTTCCCTGAATCAAGTAACCTGCCTCTAGGGCGACCTCTACCAGGAAGTCTTTGATCTCCTTGAGGTTATACGACATTGATTCTTTGGTGGGGTTGAAAAGAGAGAAATCGGTCAAAAGTTCCAACTTTTTGGCATCCACGTGCGGCGTGAGTCTCGCTGCCGTTTTCGGGAAGATCTATTTACCTCCCAACAGAGCGCGCGCCGTTTTCGCAAGTCACGTCCAGTCCCGTCTACAACCGCGATGGAGGGAAGATGATGATAGGAGATGAGCAGCAGTCTAGACTTGTACAGTCAATGGCCCTGATATACAAGGCACAAAATGTTGCATGTGTGTGTAGGCTTTATAACCTTAAAGACCTTTCTGGTGACTTTCCGATACCTTTTTTCAAGTTTCCAACGGGCCAAGGACTCAGTTCCAAAATAGACTAATTCGGATTTCATATATCTTTATTTGATCTGCTATACCCCACTTTTTTCACCCTTATGCTTAATTTCGTTGTTGGCGGCAGCGGATGGCAGGGCTATACATGGCATCGTACGAAAAGTACGTAATCGTTGTTAGCATGTAAGTTGGATGAAGGGGATCTACGGCATGAAAAAACAATTAGATGAGATATCCTTTGAAATTTACTGGTGGGTTTCATATGCTTGGTAACCCATGAATTTGTCGATATTATACAAAGCGGCCAGAAAAAGTCGGCGAAAGGAGGAGAGAATCGGGGATAATCAAAGAGAATATGTAATTTCTTTTCTACAGCAAATTACCGGGCACCCTATGATGATGATGAATGATGCTTGCTGAGCCCATAGATGCATTTGAAATTTAATATGAACCTAATTTGGAAGCAATATTCAGTCCGATTCCTTTTTTTTATTTATTGTATATTTTTATATTATTCCCCTTGTTTAATATTCTCCTTAAGACTATAGTTATTTGCTTCGTGGACATGGTTCTATTTTCTTTTACCTTGTGCCTAATAGTTTGATTATGGACCCTATCCGTGATAATTTGGCCCGGTCTACAAAGGACTTACCAAGGAATGAAACATATTCTTATTCCAATGAGACTGATGCTGCCGTTCAGCAAGTAACAAATTTGAATGATCTTTGCTCCGCAGGTCAAGTTTCATCTTCAATCACTTCTTATCCGGGGGACTTGAGTTCTTACAGTAGTCATTCAGACCAATTGAATCGAGGGCTCCCTCACAGACCACGCCCTCCTCATCCTATGCCTGGTCCTCCTGTGCCGTCATCTCAGCAACAACAGCAACAGCAGCAGCAACAACATCAACAAGAAAAGTCATATCATCAGACTGGCGAGGACTCATGGTTTGGAAACCACGCAGGTCAGTGGTACTACCAGCCTCAGTCTACATATCCGGCTACACCCTATCCATCACAGTCAGATGTGCTCAATTACTGTGCATTTCCTCCATCTTTTAATCATGTCTCTCTTGGAGGAATGGGCGGTAGCACTCCTCCTGTACATCAGTATCCACAATATTACCAGTCATTTCATCCAGAAGGATCTCCGCACTCTATGCAACTCCCTTCTGCATCTTCTGTTGGATCGGCCAATGTTCTGACTCTCTATCAGAAGAATCTTACCTATCAAATGCCAGCTATGCTTCAGTCGAATAATAACGATTCTTTCCGTCCAGGGCTACAATTGCAGTATCCATGCGATAATTTGAATCCAGCTACTAAACGGGACGCTGCTGTCCCGAGAAGTGAACATCGGGCACATATTACAAATACTACTACGAATACAGCGGCAAAAAGCAGGATGCCAGCATACACTGGTGCATCTACATCATCATTGAATGTACTTCCACCAACTTCAACTACAACAGGGCCTTTTCCAGTTTCTCGTAAACGGGTTAGAGCATCACCGGAACAAAATTCGCGTCTAATGCAGGAATTTTTGATTAATCGATACCCATCTACAGCTAGGCGTATCCAAATGGCTGAAGAACTACATTTAACACCACGAAAAGTACAAATCTGGTTTCAAAACCAACGGCAAGCATGTCGCATTCGCCAGAGCGAACATCATGCAACTACACTCCATTGACGAAGAAAAAATTTCCTCATTTTTTTTTTTTTTTTTTTTTTTTTTTTCAGTATATACACTTAGATAAGGCTTTGCAACCTTTTTAGTTTTTCTTTTTTCTATCTTCCGTTTGCTTGTTCTGTCTCATTTCGGTTTTGTTTGGTTTTAATATGGGGGAAAAAAAAAAAAAAAGAAAATATGAAATTTTCCTTATGAACTTCTAGACGATCGATCTAATGAAAAGAATAATAATATATGCTTATATAATAATAATAACACTAAATTTTTTATCAATACTATGTAAATAAAAAGAAATTAATCTAACATTTATTTTTAATTGACAAAAACAGGAAGAAGGAATTAAAAAAGAAAAAAAAAAAAAGAATAATTCAAGCGAAGGAGGTATATTAATTACGCACATCCCTTCGGAAAGAAAATATTGTTGAGGAAATTGAAGATTCCTGATCTTATACAGGGGGCGAGACGTTCGCCGTGCTTCCGAGTTGCATACTAGTTTGTTGTCATTATTTACCAATTTTTTTTCTTGTAGATAGCGAATATATATTATTGTTCTTCCCACACTATTCGGGAGTCTACTACTTTTTAAAGAGGCGGTTCAGTTTGAAAGGAAAGAGATTTTTTTTTTTTTTTTTTCTTTATTTTACTTGTGAATTTTTGACCAACTAGATCAGACCTAAGTAGTGTGTATTATTATTCTCCTGAGACAACAGGACTGAAAGAATGCGGCTTTTCAAAAATCAGAAGGAAAATGAAGCCTATGTCCAGTGCACTGGGTTCAACGTAAATGTGTAAGGTAAATTGTTGTTGATCCAGAGCTCAGGCTCAGGCATTAATCATGTCCATAATCGATTTTCACGAAACCAATGGACCCCACCAAGTAAACATTAAATAGCTTTGACGAAGTACATAGTTATTATTAAGGGGAGGAAAAATTCAGTCAATTAAACTCGGCTTTGTTTGTTGGAAAATAATTATTCTTTTTTTTTATCATTTTCTTTGTTTTACATTAAAAATACACGGAATAATTTATTCTAGATTGGGTAAAAAAGTTTTCAATGATCCCATATAGCGGTAGGACCTTGCTCGCTGTATTCATCTTTTGTCAAATATCCAGAATCTATAGCTCCGAATCCGGTTCCAAATACTTGGTGTGCACCAATTTCAGCACCTAAAAATCCTACATCTTCCCATCTTGCTCGCTTCCAACCAGACATGTATTCGGCAAGTTTACCCGATTTTATTGTTATAGGAGTTTGAGAATGTAGCGAATTAGCAGACATTATTGATTGTTGTAATCCACTAGCACCGGGAAATGCAGGTGATGCATATCCAGATGTAGAGTAACTAGCAGGTACATCAGAGAATGTCGATGTCTTGGTTACTAGAAAATGTTCGTGCAATGCAGCTAAAACCGCTTCTTTAAACCCCTTAACCAATGCCCCACGTCCTACAACACATAATCCACCCCAGCAATCTTGTCTCCTGGCCGGATCCTCCACATGTGAAATAGCTAATCCCACATTACAAGCTATCATTTGAATAATCTCTTCGCAACCTTGGAACCGTTCATTCCCTATCGATATTTCAGTTTTTGAATCAACGTCCCAAAATGTGTTTGTCTTCCGTTCAACATTCGATGCCCGGTTCCCATTTTGCTGCTTTTGGTTTGACCCACGCAATCCAGATTCAATTAGCTCTTTGGCGTTGTCGGCCGATACAATAGCCGCAACATCAAGTACTCCATCCTCTTCACTCTCTGAAAGATGGTCTGCATCTGGCTCACCAAAGAACTTTGTCCGAATGTCTTCATCGATGATGACTTCATAGATACCTGATTTTTTTAGATTTTCGCACTGGCTCAAACTCAGATCTGGGAGGAGTTTGTGAATATTCTCAATTATCGTCTGTCCACCGACTGAAATGACGATTCTTGCGGATTCGACAACTTCAAAATCTATCACTGGAGTAATAGTTGTAGTAGCCAATCCAACATCAATAACGCACCCACTTGAAAATCCAAATCCAAACACAGGCCCCAGCGCTTCAGGCATAATAGAAAGGGCAGGAACCTTGATGGCTTGAAAGGCGTATGATGTTATATCTTCAATCTGGCTGGAACTCCAGCTGCTCCCAGTAACAAGATATAAAGGCGCAAGGTTACCTGGTAGAAGAGACTTGGTTGTAGCTTTGTAGATTAATTTTCTATGTATGAAAAGTGTTAATTAAGGAAGACATCAACAAAATCAATTCACTGAAACTTACAGTAAATAACATAGAGCATGAACATTAACGATTTCTCCAGCATGAATTGGCTCTATTAAATATGGATGTTCGTCTGTCTTGTGAGATGAAAATCGAGCTCTGAGGGTTGTAGTAGCAGGAGTTTTGGATGACTCTTGCTCTTCTTTAGCAGATCCAGGCCCAAACAATTCATTGGCGTCGTCTAATGGTGTATTGGCGTATACTTGTGTAGGAACAACAATGTTTGGCGGAGTTAGCGTCTCTTGGAGCCCAAGTTGAACAAATGTTGTTTCCGATCCGGGCGCTACCACCTGTGCATACACATTGTGTTAGTCGAGTGAAAAAGAAAAAATAATGAAAATAATCTCCTATAGACCACAGACAAAAATCTTACCAGAATATTTTCATCGCGAAATATCGGCATCTCCGACCTAGCTTTTTATTATTTTTTGGTGTTGCCGAAGCTACAATTGCGATGCCCAAACCCCGTTCAAGTAAGGTTTTGGGAGCATATCATTCCCGTGAAGATGTCCCACCCCCTAAGAGAGAAAGAACAACAACCACCAAAAAAACGCGTCCAATACACGTAAATTGACATCAACGCGGTATACTCCGAAGCAATTGCTTATGCGACTTCTTTTTCTTTTTCTTTTTCTTTATAGTACGTGTTATTCTATATAATATAAATTATATTTCCAGCACTCTACTCTTCTTTTAAAATAAAATTATAAGAATCCAATTATTAAAACCACCCACCACCTTTAACAACATAGCCGTTCCTAATGTACAAGATGCAGGAGTAGAAAGGATAAGAAATCGTAAACCAAAAAAAAAAGAAAAGAGAAAAAGCAAACAAAAATGCTCAAAAAGGTGGTGTACTAGACAAAACAGAACAAAACAAAATCAGTCCCTCCATTCTTTTATGCAACAAGGAAATTAACAGATAAACCAAAACATTAAACAAGTATTAGTATTTTTTTTTTCTTAGTATCATGGGTCACGCATCCGGGCCATACAACACTGGCATTCAGATTCAGTTAGTCGTCCAATGTACAAACAGCGCGACGATAAAGCTTGATCAAACTTGATAGTCTGAGTATATGATCTGCTCCAACTCATATATTGCATGAGCTCTTTAACAATCTTAGCGCATCGTCTGTACCTGATGACATTGACAAGTGGTTCCTGGTCAAGTCCAATGGTATTATTATCAGGGTCAGCGGGGAGACTTGCTGGAATCTCATTGAGAGCTGTCAAATCGGCCAGGTAGACTCCAATGAATGGTACACAGCCTTTTGTCGCTGCTGAATTGTCAAGCAATGCTCTTAGTTCCTTAAAATTACCCCATGGTGATGCCAGACTTGTCATATGATCAAAAAGTACCAAGTCTTCGTTAGGCATGTGCTGCCATGTAGTCGTTAGGCGTTCAATCCTTACAGAAGACAGTGCCAGCGTAATCTGCATAAATGTCGGCAAATTGAGCATTTCCAAAGCCTCCTTTGCAATATGGATAAATTTGCATATAGTCATGACGCGCTCATTTAAATTGCGCGTAAGCAATATCTCAGACACCACCCAGTCAGATACCTAAAATCACAGCGGTTAGATAAAAAAAAAGGAAAAAGAAAAGCAAACAAGCATGAAGGATATAAAACATACCAGATTGAAGCGTGCAACAGTAAACTCTACACCATGGTTATGGCCTTCAATTATATACTGTAGCCAGTTATCACTTGTTTCTACCATGTGCTCCCAATTCTTTCCAATAAGCTGGAGCCAATCAATCTCTAGCAGAGCATCCCGTTCAATTAATGTCATTTGCTTAGCAATATCAAGTGATGAGTAGCGTAAGACAAATGGGATATGTGAATCGAACCCAAGCTCAAACTCAATAGAAACTATGTCACTTGACGAAGAATTATTATTGACATCTGGATCATGTCCATCGCTTAATCCTTCTGATAATGAACCTGCAGCTCTGTCTGTGCATCGAGAGAATGGCTGTCCGTATAGTCCCGAGAAGAATCGGTTCATGTTCTCACTCCGATCGGTAGAGTCCAGAATGTGAGAGTCAAATAGTGAATCGGGCATACCTATTTCTAATGGATTCCCCTTATATGTACCTTCAAGTTTTTTCAATGTGGCTTCCAACACGTCACCTTCAAAGTTTTCATCTGGTATTTGGGAAAGTCGTCCCAAAATATCAGTACTTATCCCTGGAAGCGGACATCGTCTACTCGCCGTTTTCGAATCGTCTGAGCTGTTGGATGGAGATGGTAAAAGATCAATTGAATAGTCTGTCGACCGGCTAAGGTGGCTCATCAATTTTTTTGATAGGGCTTCATTCACAGGAAGATCCAAAGTCGAAACAGCCTCTAGATCATTTCGGGAACTCCTCGTACTTCCCGTATCATCATTCCGGGGTTCAGTCTGGCTTTCAGATGTTTGATCTTCATATACAGCATAGCCATTCTCAAAAGCTGAGCGGTCAACTTGAGATCTTAAATCTTGAACGCTTCTTCTCTTTAGGATATAAGGAGTGCCATAATCTGGAACCGCCATTGCAGATCTATTGTAAGTTTGATCAGACAAGTCAGAGTTATACGACATGTAGGATCGATTAGATCGGTTATCACTCAAGGTACGTCCGTGTCGCTTGCTTAGATTGGAGGGAAGGTGAGCTCTTCGGAGCCAAGAAAAAGATCCATGACTATTATCCGAGAAACTATGCCCACTGATGCTAGTGCTACTACTTCTATGATTGAAATTTTCCCTGAAAGACACACCAGATGCCCGCCCATCGGGAGCAAAGGTAGATATCGACGTTGTTTCACTCACGGCTATTCGTGATAATTCTCTCAGTCTTACATCATTATCCAAATCCTCCTCCATGATTCGATCCTCATTACCATTTTCATCAAGGTTATGTTCATGTTCATTAGCATTATTAGTATTCAAATATTCTCCGCTAGCTTTGATAGCATTAGAGGAAGCAGAGGCAATTCTGTTCATCCGGTTAATGGATGATGGTTCAATGTTCTGTAATACAGCTCTGCCATTGGAGGATGAACAGGACATATCAATGAATGAGTCCCCAAACACCTCGTCAGATGGAATTGTAATGTCTGGAGATGCAAAAGAATGTTGCCCATCTGTTTGGATGCTCTCTTCATTTTCACCAGGAATATTGAAAGCAGGCTGTTCATTGTCGTTTATATTTTCATTCTGAGTTTGATCGCCCTCTATGGTCGGTTCGGCTGCTTCCTCTTCAAGAAGACTAGGATTTAAGCACAATTTTACCATGCGATCAAACTGATCGATTGTCCGTGCTGTAAGAAGATCGTAGCGATCACCAGTAACATGTGTATAACTAGAGTTTTGACCTTTTTCTTCTCTGTTACTAAATGCAACAGAGTCATGCCTCTTCTCGAGCTTATCTAATATGTCTGAAATAAAAAAATGCCGCGATCTTGATTTGATTGAGCGTAGCGATTGCCAGAGTAGCTGTAACGGTGCATTAGGTTTTGTCTCCTGATTGCCATTGTCCGAAGGTGGGTGCGAAGAAAGTTCTATCCGACTAACATTTGGTGAAGAAGGTATTACTGTAGTGCCATGAGCAAAAGACTTGACGTGTCCAGAATTTGAAGTGTCGGGCTCCCTCTGATTTAGAAAAGAGCGATCCGCAATATTATCTGGCAGCGAATGTCGAGAACGGTGAATACGCTCATGCTCATTTTTAAGAGAACCAATATTCCCTCCCGGCCATATTAGGCCAAACGCTGTTCCAGTTGTTGAACTTATGCTGCTAACAGGGAACTGCCAATACCTTGAGATCTGTCTCATCCAGCAGTCATTAATTTGGAAAAGAATTTGTTCAGAGCGCCTGGTCTCAGCCGATATAGGTAGTTTAGAGACTATCCTCGAAAGGGTTTCCATATGTTTGCAGAACCCGGTTCGCAGTCGCATTGAAGGGACAAAGTCGTCTGGGAAATAGTTCAAAAGCCAGCATCGAAGAATAACAAAACACCGAACGAGAACGACCCGGTAGAGCTGAGACTTGGCTGACTTATTTCGACAGGATTCTCTTATTGCGCATGTTATCCGAGTAAAAAGCCAGGACAGAAGTGTATGACAATCCAAAAATTCCCGGAATATGAGGAGAAAATCTGTCAAAAATGAATAATCGATCTTGGAAGGGGACGTCAGGTAAACGACGAGTTCAACTGGAAGCGCTGCAACCGGGGACATTCCATTATTTTCCAAATTATCATCGTCGGTATTTGATTTCTTTTGATTAATTCTATTCCAGCGGATTTTCTGGGGAGAATTTGCCGAGAACAGGTTCCGAAGTGAAGAATCAGTTCCCTCTCCTACATTACCTGTGGGATTCGACGGAACCATCCGGATACCCTGAAAGCTCTTTAATGAGCTTCAAAAATTATTAATATTTTCCCTCCTGTGTCGCGCAAAAAAAAAAAAAGAAGAAAAAAAAATTAAATAAAATAACAATTAATGTGGAGGGTTGTTGGTTTCCCTCTGATTTTGTCGGTTGCTATTTACATTTGTTTATGGTTGGAGCGGCGCGGGCGCGTATTTCAATCCCCATCAACAACAAATGCGCTAGTGACGTGTACCGCTCCAAAGTCAAAAATGATTTGAAACAACAACTCATACATAGGAAAGAATCTGAACGGATTATATATAAATTTGCCTTAATCAAAGCACATGTACTGATAGGAACAGCGTTCCATAAAGACAGCCCACATCTCAAAGGGAGTGTAAAATACAAGCCAGAATATACATATTGATATCACCAACACAATCAAAGAAAGTCTATAAACATTAGAGGAAGAAGGAAAAAAAAAAAAAAAAGAGAAAAAATGGAGAGAAGATACTTTGTTCTAGTAAGCGAACATAATAGTGATCAAGCGAAAATCCAGCACTTGCCACGAGAGAAGGGAGGGGAGAATTTGATTAAACTGAAGTCTGGAGTGAAAAAGAAAACAAAAACAAAAAGATAGATGAAGAATTAATCATCGCGGAAGTTTGCCCTCTGTTTGAGCCTCCTTAACTTTTTCAAATACCTTTAGCATTTTGCGCCTTGCACCGAGAGCATTAACACCGCGAGCTTCTAGGCCGGCATCATCAAGTTGAACTAGGTCTTTCCAATCCATATCCTTGAGCACATCGGTATATTTATGTAACCGTAAACTCCTTAGCCAAGCAGATATGTTACTTAAAAGGTCAAGATCAATGATATCTTCGGCAGGAGGTCTAGACCGTTCCCGAGGCCTCTCGCCTGTCCCACTTCTTGCCGGACTATTGACACGGCTAGAGTTAGGAGAATTTGTTAGACTGCCTTGGCTTAGTTCTCGCCGATGCCTATTAACAGATGCCATACCAAGCTGACTTCGTAGTGATGGGCTGCCGTTATTGAGGCGATGCTGTCGAGAAATGTCGCCAAATTCTGATTGCTGCGGGCTGGAAGCGGACTGCTGATGTTGCCAGTGATTTTGTGCCGGGAATTCTTCATCGATAGAAGCCCCAGATGATATATGCTGTGATGCAGGCCTATTATTATTAACAAGAGGTGAAGCGGTATGAATTTGGCTGCCAGCAGCGACTAGTTGAGATCTCGGGACAGACACCAGCTGCCCAGTACTATTATATAGCAAGACTGTCTCCTGAGACTGACTAGAGTTGGATATTGCAGAATTTTGCTTGCTATTAGACTGATTTGGAGCCGTATTCGATCCGCCGGCAGATTTTCGAGCAGAGGAAAGTCCTGCTCGACGAAATTTCGCTACATCTGGATCTATGGTTACAACAGGAGATCCAACAGAGCGAGGCGAACTGGTAGCCGTCTGCAAAGCTGAAAGTTTGTAGGCTGTAGCATTAATCATCATATCTGTACTGTCTAAACCACCTGAAAAGTTAGATGCAACATTTTCAGGCTTGGATCCAACCACAGGATTATTCCACACAGATGATGGATTCTCAAGAGAGAATGAATGATCAACATTATTATCAGCAGAAGAAGAAGAAGAGGCCATAACACCGTTAGTTGAAGGAGTATCATTGATATGAGGCGACAACGGAGGGTTACGCCAACCTATGTCAGCAGACCTCGGCCGAGAAATTGTTGCTGAAAATTGATTATTCCATGGAGAAGCAGGCGCAGCCCGACTCGATAAAAGAATTCCAGCGGCAGAACCGTGTATACCACCTGAGCCGACAGCATCATTACCACCACGAATCCCACTACTTGCCCGGAGAGATGCAGAGCGTGAAGCGCTAGCTGGACCCCTATCTGGAGTAAACACACCAGATGAATAAAGATTCGATTTGTTTTTTGAGAGTAGACGGCTGCGATCAGTTGATTCAGGGTTAGCTCTGTCACCAAAGACGGATGAAAAGGCAGAAGTCCGGCCAACAGAACGATTAAAGGTGGAGGAGGGCTGATTTAAATTGAGAGCTTCATTCAATCTAGATTGCATTGCTTCCTTTTCAAAGCTGGCCGGAGAGAGAACTGCAGACAGTGGGTCAGATCTGGCAAGCTGTTGTAAAACGGCGATTAAAAATCGAATCTGTACGGGGGAGGCATGCTGGAGCAATGTATATAAAGCTGCAGTTTGTTCTGCTTCATTGAGAACTTGAAACCACTGCTCAATTGAATTAATTTCAGCTTTGAAGTTGGCATCAAGGCTCGCAGTAGCCATTTCTTCGAGAGTCGATTGGTATTCTTCGAGGTCTGCGAGCCATTTTTCTGTCGCTTTATCCATTTGTTCATAGTCTGGATTGGAGGAGGTGTGCTTTAGAGGTGTCTGGGACATTACGTCCGCGAGCGGAGAGGCTCGGTAAGCAGGCGAGGAAGAATCAAAGTCCGCAGAAGCATGATAATGATGTCCAGAGCCAGCAGGACGATTCCGACTTAGGGGATTGGCGCTGTGAGGAGGTCGAGACAAGTTCATGTCTGATGAAGAGGATGAGTTAGTATAAACTAAAAAAAAATAAAAAAAAATAAAATAAAATGGAGTTTGCACGCCAAAAACAAGGACCTCTGATAAATCTAATCTCGAAAGCACTCACAAAAATATTGGAAAAGACGAGGGTTTGATACTATTAGGGAAATATTGGGGAAAAAAAGAATAAGGTGTAATAGGAGTGCCACACACTAAAGACGTGTAGGCTAAGACAGTAAAAAAAGAAGAAAAAACCCGGCTTTTCTCTTAATTAGACGGCAAGTGCTGCTATTCTTCCGGATCAATTAACTCTGACAAGAGAGAAGAAGGAAGTTAAAATGCCAGACGGCAATTATCTTTTGTTGCTGCCGAGGTGAGAAGTGTAGTATTCTCTGGATAAAGCCGATAGACCCAACTGGGACCGGCGGAAGTATGGAAGAGATGAGAAAAACGGCGGAAAAGAGCCACAAAAAAAAAATATGAACAAAATAGATCCCTCTATAAACCCGTCTATGCGAGCTGAAAAGCGAAAGCGAATGCAAAGACTGGCAGTTCAGTCACACTTGGCGGATTCTACTTTCTACCAGGTTTTAAATTATTTTTTTTTTTTTGGTCGAGGACTTGTTCGAGACACAACAGGCAGGGAGAGACTGGGACAAATGTCAACCAGGCTAGACTAAAACCGTGAATTTCATGCTTCTGACAGTTTACCCAACTGGGACCGAACAACGCGACTAAACCATCCTTGTAATGAGTGCTTGCTCCTCCATCGAGGTACCAAAACGATTGTAAAGGTACTAACTAAGGTGTGTTTTCATGGCTTTTATAGGATTGCTTTACTGACTTAATCTTGTAGGGTCTACTTGAAGACGATGTCTTATGGCTGATCAGGCAGCTAGTTCTTTACAGGAGAAGCAAGTCTCCGACCCGGAGAGCGAGTCCCTTTCTGATAATGAAGAAGGATCGCCTTTGTCGGACGTAGATGATATTGGTGAATTCTTTGATGGTGACGATGATCTCAGTGATGAGGATTTTGCGTTGGATCCTGCGTTGAGAGCTCGCAGAGAACCTTCGCCTGCCATCTCCGAGGGAAGCGAAATTTCGGGAATTAATCTTGATAAAGAAGACGAAGAGGCGTTTCTAAACTTTTTTGGTGATCTACGTGACGAAAATGAGTCCAACAATAATAATTTAAAACAAATGCTGGATGCTGGACTTCCAGCTCCGATGCCCTCAGTCTCCGTCAAGAAGAATCGAGGACGAAAAGCCCGTGCTGATCAGGAACCTTCTGAAGAAGTTAAAGGATTGCTGGGAGAAGCTAACCAAGAATTTGCTATGAATAATCTGGCCAAGGCGGAAGAAATACTTTCAAATGTCATCAGAATTGATAACCATGTAGTGGCTGCTTGGAGAACGCTTGGTGAGGTCCACATGGCAATGGGGGACAAAGTCAAGGCTGTGCTTGCTTGGATCAGTGCGGGCCACTTGAAACCTAGGGACGCTGACCTATGGAGGCTCTGTGGACAGATCAGTCAAGAAATCGGCCTGAGGAATCAGGCTATTTACTGTTTTAATCGAGCCCTGTCAGTAAACCCTAATGACCTCGAATCTTTATATGACCGTGGACTCATGTACAAACGGATGAATGAATTTATTAAAGCCCTAACGGACTTTAAAAAAATACGAAAGCTTCTTGGAAATAATCCTACTATAATACGTGATATTGCTAATGTATATGTTATTATTCATCAGACTCGACAGGCAGTTGGTCTTTACGAAGAGATTCTCACAGATGCTATGAAAGATGATCAGTGCACAAGTGAAGCCAATCCCACTGGTTATCTGGAGAAGAGAGCCGAGTTATTTGATTTTTCCGAAGTTAATATTCTAGCCGAGTTATATGGAAGCATTAAGGATTATGCTAGAGCCATTAAACTCATCAAACAGACAACACGTTGGCTTCACGGTAGAGAAAGTGAAACCTGGTGGGACTCATTCTCTGATGATTCTGAGTTTGATGATCGTAAAAAACAAAACAAACAATATCTCAAGTCGTCTCATCGATCAGCTGAAGCCTACTCTCTTCCATTAGATTTGAGAGCTAAATTGGCCCTTTATAGGCTTAAAATAGGAGAAAAGGATGAAGCTTTGTTACATGCAGGATTCATTGCCAGAGAAAATGTCGCTGAATGTGCTGATCTCTATTATGCGCTCGGAATGGCTCTTTTGGAGGCTGGAGAATATTATGTTGCTCATGAGTTCCTATCTCAACTCACCGATACCGCTGAGTACGGTACTCCACGACTCGTAATGTCTCTAGGTTTATGCTATAAAAGCCTCGAAGATTATGTTCAGGCTAAGGAAGCTTACAATTTTGTTGCTGAGAATGCAGATCCTGAAGTTTATGAAGACCTTGATCTCGATGCCCGCATTGCTTTAGCGGAAGTTTACGAGGAAACTGGTGAAACGCAACAGGCCATGAGGATAATTTCTGATGCAGGGCGGATGCGGCAACTTCGTGCTCAAGTATCTCGAGACAATCATACTAATAAAAAGCAAGAGTCTGGTGAAGATGATCTGAAGCATCTTCCTTCCTTCATTCCGAATACCCCTATAAAACCACCTGATTTTGAAAAGAAGATTAGAAAAAGTATCAGACGAACGGCTGTTGAGTCGCAGTTGTCTGATTTGTCACCTGAGGAACGCAAGGAGGCAGAAGAGAGGCTTAAGGAGGAGAAGAAAGTCATGGAGGAAAATGCGACTTCAAGCGTACAACGCCATGTTGCAGTCATGAAATCATCTTACTCTGCCGTACAAAGAGGAGATCCTACAGCTATTAGCACATTTCTTCGAAGTGCTGGTATTCTTGTCGACATGTTTAACAGTAGTCGAGGACGGGGTGCGACTGTGCGCCGGAGTGCGACTACCGCTAGCCACAGAGCCAGCAAAATGGATATATCTGAAAAGATTCAAAATCTTACCAATCGCATAAATCAAAGGCTGTTAGTTTCAGAGAGCACCGAAATTGATCCAGGAGAAATGTCTTGGAATAAATCAGACAAGTTCCGAGGGCTTACAGCTGAAGAATGGTTTAGGATTTTCATGGATTACGCTCTTGTTCTTGCTCGTTACGAAGACGTTCAAGATTCTTATTTAGTTCTTGACAGTGCTTTCAGTGTACTTGTATTTCGTGGGAACGAGGAATGGGAACGAGCTATGGCACTAGTCCATGTATCTTGCTGCCTTATAACTAGCCCTATCGATTATGATTCCCTCGCAGGAGCTCTTCGGAATTTGCAACACCTTGTAACCTTTTCACCAGATTCTTCCAGATTGTACTTGGCTTGTTTGGCTTCGGGTGATGAAGCGATCCAACGATTTACTGCAGACAATAGCCAAAAGTTTTTTCTTCGACAGATCAAGGGAATTGACTCTATAGTTCACAATATGCAAATCAAAGGTGCAGCTAAGTTCAATAAAAGGGGTGTCACTCTCTCCGTCGGCAACTCGGAGCTAATTGATCAGCAGCAGACACCGAACTCGGCATCAACTAGAACGTCTCCTGAACAGACTCCTGATCATATAGACGATGATAAGGTTTCATTTGAACTGGAACAAGCTGATCCTCACTTACTGACACTTTATGGCCATCTTCTAGCTATCTCTAAAACACATGTCGGTGCACAGCTCTACTTTGAACGTGCTCTTGAAATTTTCCCTAAAGAGCCACTAATATTACTATCCATAGGGCTTGCGCATCTTGCCCGGGCTATGAAGCGACAAGTTCTCCATCGTCAGCATCAAATTTTTCTAGGCCTCAGCTATCTACGAGAGTATTACACTGTGAGGACGGGTAGCAATACTCATGCTAGTAAAGATGATATGGTACAATTGCTGATAACCCAAGAAGCAGAATACAATATGGGAAGAGCATATCAATCGTTGGGATTGCCGTCATTGGCATTAACGCATTACGAGACTGTATTAGATATCAGCAGGAAGGCAAAACAAAGTGACGAATATGATGAAGCCCATGACATGGCAAGTGAAGCTGCTTACAATCTCCACATTATCTACTCTCTGAGCGGCAATGGCGCACGTGCTAGGGAAATAGTGGATGAATTTCTTGTATTATGAAAAAAAAAAAAAAACAGAGCCCCCTGCTTTTCTTTCCCTTCTTAGCTGTATACTATGTATATTATTTATAAATGAATAGTTTATTCGTCTAGTATTGTGTAAATATTTTTTGTCACATTCTACATTTTCACACAAAAGATATGATGAAAAACCCCAGTTTCCGATCTGCTTCCCCAATCTGAATTGGTGGGTCTGTTAAGATCGGTTGCCATGGCATCAGGCAATTTTTTCTTTTCTTTTGGTTGTTACTGCCCTCCCCCCTTGGAACCCAAGGTGGGCTGCCGGTGCAACTTGAGTGGATACACTTTGTCCGCAGCAACGCAACCAACACAAACCGCAGGCTTCTTCACCCCCTTTTGCCTTCCCATTTTAATCCTTCGCACAAAGGAAACTTTTGGGAGCCAAATAGATTCGCGTTCTTGTGCTGTCCATTTTCCTTTCATTCTTGGTGAGTTGAGAATTCTTCGTTTTTCCTTTATTCTATTTTTACTTCTGCGGGGGGTTGAGAGAAAACCCTTGTTTGATGCAAAATCCTTTTTCTATTCTTTGTCTGGTTGGTCCCCTTCTCTGTTCTATACTCCCTTGCAATCCATTCTGTTGGTTATAATTTAGAAGAATAGCTATGTTGAGCGATGGAATATTCTGGCAGGATAGCGATGCAAAATACTATCTTCTCCGGAAGTAGAGGAGGCGACTTGGAATTCTCTTATCGTATCTCATTCATCCATCTATCAATGCATCATCATCTTTTGAGATCTTTCTTTGGCATTTATGGCAGAATTTTCAGTATTTGATGGCGGCGTTCGGAATTGATGTCTTGTTGTATTGGCGCGTGGGGCAAGGGAGTGGATGACTCTCATATATCTTTGCTCTATGCCAATCGCACCGAATATGCAGTGGAACATTCATGTTTATGTTTAGTTGATTAATGAGATAATCTCAACTTGATGGTTTTTGGTTTTCTTTCAGTGTTTATTCCGTCGCCCTTGTGACATGAGATAAGCTTATTTAACAATATGCGAAGCCTGAACATTTTCTTATGCTCTTTGTTGTGTCGTCATCACCATATGGAATGCAAGTGAATATCAATGTTAAATTGATTTGAGAATTGTATAAACGTTTGAATATTTGGCCTAGGCTAAACGATTGGCTTTCTATTGGAACTAAGAGAGAATGGATCAACCAGACAATTGATTAAAAGATAAAATAAAAAAAAAACCTAAAGCATTATTTGTTCTCTTGACACTAACTACTCAAACTCTCTAGGATTTGTCGTGTTTCAGTATTGAAATATAATTGAGGCGAGGGCAATTAAAAAGTGTTATTAGCTTTGTATTTGTCATTCCGAGTTGGCTCTCACAGAATAATATTTGCAAATGACGGACAATGAGGTTGATCTCGAGTCCATCATTGATCGGTTATTGGAAGTTCGGGGGAATAGACCAGGCAAACAAGTTACCTTAGAGGAGCATGAGATAAAATATTTATGTACAAAGGCACGAGAGATTTTTATCCAGCAACCTATACTTTTAGAACTTGAAGCACCTATAAAGATATGTGGAGATATACATGGACAGTATTATGACCTTCTGCGACTATTTGAATATGGAGGTTTCCCCCCTGAAGCTAATTACCTGTTTCTAGGAGACTATGTTGACAGAGGCAAGCAATCCCTAGAAACTATTTGTTTACTTTTAGCCTATAAGATTAAATACCCAGAGAACTTTTTCATTCTTAGAGGAAATCATGAATGCGCGTCAATTAACCGTATTTATGGATTTTATGATGAATGCAAAAGGCGATATAATATTAAACTATGGAAGATATTTACAGATTGCTTCAACTGCTTGCCCATAGCAGCTATTATAGATGAAAAGATTTTCACTATGCATGGAGGTCTATCACCTGACTTGAACTCAATGGAACAAATACGACGAGTTATGAGGCCAACTGATATTCCAGATAGTGGATTATTGTGTGACCTTTTATGGTCAGATCCAGATAAAGATATTACCGGATGGAATGAGAATGATCGGGGTGTATCTTTCACATTTGGGCCAGATGTTGTATCGAGATTCCTTCAAAAACATGATATGGATCTCATTTGCAGGGCGCATCAAGTCGTTGAGGATGGGTATGAATTTTTCTCTAAACGACAATTGGTGACTTTATTTTCAGCACCTAATTATTGTGGTGAATTTGATAACTCTGGTGCAATGATGAGTGTAGATGAAAGTCTACTATGCTCTTTTCAAATCTTGAAACCAGCTGAAAAGAAGCAAAAATATGGATATGGAGCTATGGGTGGTGTAGCATCACGTCCCGTGACTCCACCTCGCAAACCAAAGAAGGGTGGAAAGTAATTATTACGTTCTTCTTTCTTTTTTTTTTTTTTTTTTTTTTTTTTCTCTCTCATAAACTATTTCCCTCTACTACTATTATGGGGGGGTGTGTGTTTTCTTTTTAACAATGGTTGGAAGGTTTGCAAAAAGATGAAAGATTTAATGAGCGCTGTTGTTTTGTCTTCATTTTAGTCATGGTTGATATATGTACACAGGAAAGGAAAAAAAAAAAAAAAAGAAATGACATTGTTCATCTGAATCCACAAGTTTTTCATTGCCATTCCACCCCCCTCTCTTTTCCACCGTTTCGCGAAATTCTGCATTTAGATGGCACGCAGTACTTTGAAATGATAACGGCGTGGTCTTTAACCTTTTTTTTATTTTATTATATTCTTTATTTTCAAGTGGACTATCCAAATCCCAACCACCCTCACAGATCATTACACTATATTATTTTTTCCCCCTTATATAAATTCTTTCATTATTTGCAAATTACTGTTTGGAAGTTGCAATTTGTTTATTTGTTTTTTGTATTTGTTCTTTTTCTTACTTTTTCATTTTGCTTCTAACTTTGATTTGATAATAATAATAAAAACGTACGAATCTTTCATTTTAAGAAAAAATTTTATGTTTTTGGATTGCTAATGCTAGATATATACACAAGTTGATGGATCAATGACGATATGGCTTTCCAGTACTTTGGGAGGATAAGGTTATGGTGGTTGTTGATTTCCATGCTTGCCAAAAACAAAAAAAGTCCGTAAGCCCTAAAGCATGTCACAAAAACGACGCAACTCAAGGTTTGAAATCCCAATTCCAACCCCCCCGACCAAGAAGTAGTTATTGAAGGTTGCTCGAAAACCACAACATCGAAACCAACATCAACAACAATGGCCAAGTCCAAGAATCATACCAATCATAACCAGAACCGAAAGGCTCACCGAGTAAGAATGAAATGCGAACCGTGATTATATATATGTGTTTTTCTTGTTTGCTTACCATTTTCTTTTTATTTCACCCAATATAGAACGGAATCAAGAAGCCTAAGAGTTTCAAGTACCCAAGTCAGAAGGGTGTTGACCCCAAGTTTCGACGAAATGCTCGACATGCTCTTCACGGTACTCAGCGGGTGCTAAGGGAAGAGCGAAAGGCAAATGCTGTATCTGCTTCAGCTTAAGACCAAAAAAAAAAAAAGGATTCAATAACATATAACAAAATATCTTTCTTTCCTCTTTCGACGAGAAATGAATATATATATATAATGAATAGATAATGTTCTTTTTTTTTTTTTTTCTGGTCAAAACAAAGGAGACGGGTGCAATACATAAAGAATAGTAGAGACCCTCCCCAAAAAAAACCAAATGTTGTGAATAATATTTTCAGTTCAATATGACTCTTGAAAGAACTACTGTCAACTAGCACATGTGAACTCGATCGCAATTTATGGAGGATCCGTAGAAAAATCTGTAATGCCTTGAAGACCTCGTCTTATTCCATCATATCGTTATATAAATTTGGGTTACCATTGTAGAACGATTAAGTAAGTTGCAAATGTTTGATCCCAAAAAGTTACCTAATATGGACTAGAAAGAAATTATTTTCTTTTTTTTTTCTTCGATATTTTCTTTTTTTTTTTTTCTTTTCTCCTTTCCAGCTCATCTCGATTTATTGATATTTATTGTTACTCTTGTCTTCTTTTTCAGGATGAGTCAACTAATTGATTGGAAGCAGGCGGAGAAAGCTACGAAAGCCCTAGTTAAACATTTGGAGAAAGAATCAGAGAGTAAGAAAAAACCCAACCTCCTTGAGAGTGATCCCGAATCAAGTGTGAATAAGACACCTATATATGTTGTTGTTTCATTGAAGAAATTTTTGACGGATCAAAGGAATTTAAAGCCGAGGCTTATTCAATTACCTCATTCATTATATGATGAGAATGATACTGCTTGTTTATTTGTTAAAGATCCACAACGAACATATAAGGATGAGCTTGAGAGTTTAAAACCAAGACTTGAGAGGATTGTAGGAATATCTAAGCTCAAGGGTAAATTTAAACCATTTGAAGCAAGACGATTATTACGTGATACCCATTCTATATTCTTAGCTGATGATCGTGTTATTCCTTTACTCCCTAAACTATTAGGAAAGAGTTTTTACCAATCTACAAATACTATGCCCATAGGTATATCACTTTCATCTACTAAGGGGGCTAAGGATTCAATCAGTGTTAAACATGTCGAGGGAGAGATCAATAAGGCATTTCAGTCTACATCTTTTACACCAGCTCCTGGTACATGCTTTACAATTAAGATTGGATATTCTACATTCTCAACTGAGCAACTTATTGAAAATTATAAAGCTGTTGTTGAAGCATTTATTGGTGGTAAGCGAAAGCCTATAATTAAAGATGGAGAAGCAGGACTTCAGAGTCTGTATATAAAATCATCTGATTCTACAAGTCTCCCAGTATATGTTTGTGATAATTTGATAACTGATGCATCACAAGATATTCTTACACCTGGAGCAATAGCGGATGCTGATAATAAGAAAATTAAATCAAAACAAGACAAGAATAATAAAAAACGGAAAGAAAGATCACAGAATGTATCTGATTCAAAACAACAAGATGATGAAAAAGATACTAAAAAGCTAAAAAAGAGTAAAGCCAAGTCGGCTAGTGGACCATTGTCAAAACACAAAGCAAAGGCCGTCAAGGCAGCTTAAAGGGAAAGTTTAGAAACCGAGCCCGACCAAAAGAGAAATGTTTGTTTCCAACTACGTGTAACAGTACGTATTTAGCATCTTAGCAGTTTTAGTATTTTTTTATCTATTTATTTATTTATTTTGTAATTCAAATGGATTAGTAGTTGATTATTTCGTCATTTACGCGTGTTATAACACACTAAAAAAAAAAAAAGAAAGAAAAAGGCTCCAAGCAACAGTAGAGATGGAATATTAAATGGTATTTTTTTCCTTGCAAGCCTAGACCATAAGCGGGGAAAAAGAACGACTAAATATTACGAGGCAACGTTACTCCGTTTTTTTTTTTTTTTTCCCTTTGAGGGGATAGGATCGGACGCGATACCAAACATGGTCTATAAAGTTGTTGAATGATATTCTTTTTTTTTTATTTTGCAAATACGAACTTTTGCACATAAATTGGCTTTTTCGTATGGGCTGTTTTCTTAGTTAAAATGTGGGGGATTTGTTTATCCCCAGCCAAAAAAAAAAAAAAAAATACAACCCGGTAAGTTAAACGCGTTAACTTCATCATGTTTTTACACAGTAATAATAACAATTGCACGTTAAAGCACATTCATATATATATACATCATACACAGGGAAAAAATTAAGATTATGATTAAAAAAAAATTAATTAAAATATAAACCAATTTGACACAAGAAAAGAAATAATTATGAAAATACAAAGACCCAACTAGTAATCAATAATTAATCCTCCATGGGTAACCAAATTCTCACAAACTGTTAATTTTTTCTTGTGCACGAGGTTAAGAATTGACATTTTTCTGAAAAAGATTAGACTTTAAGAGGAAAAAAAAGCTTATTAAATAAAGTTTTTAACTTTTTCTTTTTTCTTTTTTTCCCCTTTTCTGGTTTGAATCATAATATAGAAGAACAAATAATGACTTAGTTGCCTAGACCATAAAGGCACTAGCAATGAAAAACGAAGTGAGTATAGCAGCAAAGTAACCGTATTGAGATCCAATAGTTGATGATGAAGCTGCTCCAGAATATTGAGCAGCACTACCACTGCTATTAGATGAGTTTGAACCACCACCACCAGAAACAAGTTCAAGATTTGCACAAGCAATTCTTGTTGTGTTGTAGAGATGGACAACAACAGATCGATTTCCAATGTAAGCAACATTGTCTGGATTTGTCGATAGGTAGTCATCAATGTAAGATGCCGAAAATGGACCACTGGGGATAGTTCCCCACTTTCCGGATAAGTCACCTACTTCAGCAGTCTGAGGATTGGCTGGGTCGGCCGGTGGTTGATCACCGCGCTATTCAATGGGGTTAGTTAGTTAGGAAGAGAAAGACAAGAGAAATTTTTTGTTTATAGTTTTACCTCATAAGGGTCCAAATGGCCTAACGTAGCAGTGCAATTACCATTATCTGGTACTTTATCCACATGTACATGATAAAGGAATGGTCCACCATATGAAGGGAATCCATCAAGAGAAACATCTACAGCAACACCTGTTGCATTGTCTGGAGTTTCAAACGTGATGTATCCATTAACACCATTAGCATAATTAAATGTTGCCTTATAAACAACACCAACTGGATTATCTGTTGTAACTGGTGCATCACCTAATGCTCCAGTTACAGCGCCAACACCTTGAGTACTCAAAAGTACAATTGCAGCTGAAACGAGTGTGGACAAACTGAAATACATCTTTTATTTTCTGATAATGAAAGGGGGGAGGAAAATGAAATAGAAAGGCAAGATTTTTATTATTATATATATATATATACTATTCAGATTCCAGCCGGGGGTCTTTACTGTCTAGAATGGCTAGTCCAAGTCCATCAATGGCTCTTGATAATAAGCATTGGTGTTTCTTTTGTGATAATAAGCTTTTTTCCCCATGGTGTTGTTGTTCTTTAGGCAATTTTAGGTTAGCCTAATATGGGATATCATCATCTAAATTTGGTTTAGTGTGGATTGTTTTATCCTTTTGATTTTGATCCTCATCTTGAAACCGACTCAATTGGGTTATGTGACCGGATTTGTTTTGTTACCACAGTAGCAAAAAAAATTGCTTCTCTGCAGTAAAAGTGAGTGAAGAAGAAGAAAAACAAGTACTAGATGGGACAACAATCAAATTCGTATTAATAGCTTGGCACGTAATTTTATTTCATTCTATACTTATAGTGATTGAAAAAGTATACAAATATTTTCTTGTACAGTACAGATACCTCATAACTAGAGTATCATCGACTTCCATGAGTAACAGTATAAGGAGTGACTGCGCACAACCGTTTGTACAATATAGGGCTTCAAGGCCAAAAATGCATTTTTAAGACTACATGAAAAATATGTACAGTTAGCCAGAATGAATTGCGTCACGGGTCAAATAGGAAAGTCAAGTTCACTAATTATTTTATTCTTTACCAATTATTTCTATTAGTGATGGAAAAGAAAAAAAGGGGTATACTAAATTATTACGCTAAACTTTATTAGTTTATATCTGATAATTTAAAGTTTATCTGATTAACATTTTAAAGATTGTTATGTATGGTTGAAACCATAATGACTAGACCTGTTTTAGTTAATACAAGATTTTAGCGCCACTGAATCCCATGCATTATAAGTGATTGATTTTTTTATTCCCAATAAAGAAATTCAATCAATGATATCTCCTACACACATAACAGTATCAGCAAAAACCCCCCTAGGCCGTTACAATTTACTGGCGCGAATTGAAATATCTTGTCCTTCTTCATCAACCAACCATTGCTCTTGAGTCTCATCAAGTTGCTGTTGTTGTTGTCCTATACTGTATTTTTCCATAATTCTAATGAATTCAGCCTCAGGAATATGCATATGCTCATTATCAATCGAATCAAAGAAAATGCGACGCTCATGATCAAGTTTTGCTAATCCAATCCAGTCTTGCTTATATAATGGGGTATCCTTCATATCAATGACAGTTCCAGAATTTGGATTAAAGTCATCAAACCACTTGAATGTCGGTCAGTTCTTTCTTTTGCTTAAAAAAAAAAAGAAAACAAGAGATTTTCATAAAAGACTTACCGCACTGTCACGAGGTATGAGAGTTGTATCCTGATCAAATCTGACCAAAACTAGTTTGTTAAGCCGAGAAAAATTCTCATAGTAGGTTGAATTTTTATCATTGGTCCCCTCATTATTGACATTGGCCAAGAACACGGAATGCTCTCTATATTTATCTAATTCGCGAGGATCCTATAGCCTAAAGTTAGAGTTATATTGTAAGAAAAAAGAAAACCAATATGCAACCCTTACCCGAAAGTATTGAGCTTGCACTATATGTGTCTGAGCCCATGTGGACCAAACTTGACCAATAAGCAATCTATTTCGCCGTTTACAAGCAGAATCTCCAGGTGAGCATGGAATATCTGATATACCAAGATGAGGAGATCCAAATGTAACCAAATTTCTAATCATTGGTGTATTATATCTTTCAATGTAAGCTCTCAAGAATAACCCCCCTTGAGAGAATCCAATAGCATCAAATCCCCCTGCAAGTTCTGAAATTTCTTGTAATTCTTGATACACACAGTCAACCTATATATTGTTAGCTATATAGCATTAACATGGAGGGGTTCTTATTGCAACTTACTTGAGCATTAACTGATCCCCAAATACTAGCAGTTTTATCAGAATCTCCATCTTGTGAAAGGCGAACCACATAAATAAAACTTTCTGGTCTAATTTTTTGAATTTTTTCAACAGTATGTTGCATCCCATCAGAGAGATAACTATCGCCCATTCCATGCCATATTACCACAGGAAATGTTGCACGTATACTGCTACAATAAATAACAATAACTGTAAAAAGGGTATATAATAAAGATTGGAGCATAATCAATTTGATATCGATTTCGTTCTAAGCTGATAATGGTACTGTAAGAAATCAGTTCTTTAATTTCAATATAAAGCAACAAAAAAAAAAAAAAAGAATTTTACAACTCTAAAAAGAAAAGCCCAATAATTAGAAATTACAGTGAGAATTCCATTCAAGATGTAGCTGGCCAACGCTTGCTTTTTTTTTTTTTACCGCGATTTCGAGGTTTGGTACTGGACATTTATTACCCAACCTTAATCCCGTCAGCAGCTACCTCGAAAACGAAATCGCCGCACAGTAAAGGGCTCAGAACTTTTTTTTCCTCATGATCTGCAAGATTTGCACAGTAACGTTGTAAACAGTAAATATTGTATAAAAATGAAAACATTACATTGTAGCGCATTTATTGATATAAAAAAAAAGAAGGACAGAGAATGATGAAGAATGAAAAAAAAAAGAACTTATTTATACAAAAAAAAAAAAAAAAACATACTCTCATCCCATAGCAAGAAGCTTTAATCTACAGGTTTAACATCAAGCGCAAAAAAAAAAAAAAAAAAAAAAAAAAAAAAAAAAAAAAAAAAAAAAAAAAAAAAAAAAAAAAAAAAAAAAAAAAAGACTTAAAAAAGAAGCTGGTCAGGAGGGGGGAGTAGGAGGGTATCACTCGAAAGAATATAAAAGGTCGTCAAAACAAACTTGTAAAGTAGAGAGGAAATGTGAGCATCAAGTAACTGCAGATATAAACCTATACTAACGCATGGGCCTGCCACACATTGTCAAAAGATTTTCTGAAACTATTGAACAGATTCCGTTTGTAGAATCGAATGTAGAATCGAATTATCAGGTTTCACTTGTTCAATATTTTTTTTTTTTTTTTTTGGTTTTTTATACAGCCAAACTGCCAGTTGCTGTAGCGGTTGTAGCAGCAGCAACAGGTGCACCAGCAGCAGCCGTTGCAACTGATGACCATTGATCAAAAGTTTGTGAATGAATCATTTCAATAGGTCGTGATGATGGTCTTTCTGTTGTACCTATGCGTGTCTTCATTTTGGACGTTTGTGCAGGGGCATCTGCTAATCCATCCTTTGAATCAAGATTAGCTAGCCAATTTGGCCCACTCTCTTCTTTCAGAGTTTCCATGCGCTTTTTCAATTCAAAAGTACTAAGCCGCCGGGAATCATCACGTGGTGTTGGTATATGCTCTTCAATTACAGGAAACGTTAAGGCTTCATCAAATGTAGCTGTCTTTTCTGATGCATCGCTTGTAGAGCTTGTTTCGCTTAGTGGACTGTGTGTGCTGTCAATCACTGGAGCTAATGCAACTACCCTCTTTCTGTGTCTTGATCGTACAGTTGCCCTGATCTGAGGAGGAACAAGATTGTCCCCAGTGGGACGAAGCTGGGCCGGGGCCGGAATTTCGGACAAGTCATCTTGATGTTCTCCTGTTACCAAAGCTGGGGGTTTAACTGGTACAGGCTCTGAAGATGCTGCTACTTTGAGAGCTCGAGCAACAAGTGATCTTTGCTCCAAAATGCCTGGCCCAGAATTATCGATTCGAATATCATAATCAAAACCAGGAGTCGCCATCCTAAAAAGGTTAAAAATTGTAATACGATAATTTGATCGTTCTCTGCAAAAAGGATTATGAGCAACCCATATATCAGAAATAGAATGTGATGCAGTTACACGAATAAGTTCATCAGGATCAGTAAGTTTATTTTCACGAAGGTCTAATCGTTCCAGACTAGGAAGATTTTCAATTCCAGCCAATGAAGAAATTTTATTTCCCCGTAAGTTCAAAACCGCAAGAGATTTTACAGGCTGATATATAAATGTCCTTGTAGATTCGATAAGATTATGAGCCAATGATAATGACCTCAATTTTGTAAGGCATGAAAGAGCAGTTGGAACAGATGTGAGTAGGTTCTTTGATAAATCCAAAGATGTTAGATTATCTGCAACAGGTAAGAATGAAGGACTTGATATTCCAGATAATCCATTTTCTGTCAAAGAGAGGTGCCTTAATAAATGCCACTTTGATTTTGGTAAATCAGCTATAGCAACAGTCGATGATGATGAACATTCTGACGAACTGGAATTCGATCGATCTAGAGGTCTTGTAGACCTACCGCGTGTTGAGGATGAAGAGTTTTGTCGACTTGGGAAATGTGGTGATGAAGCAACAGCTTGAGATGGTAATTTTTGACCATCATTGAACCCATATGGAGGGTTTTCAGAGCTAGGGGATGATTCGCTAAAGTGACTTCCTGTACTGCTACCATAAACGTTATGATATGAATCCTGTGAAGCTCCAGTAGAATGCCGCCTACTAAGGACACCTTCTCGAGGACCTGGAATACTGGTTGAAGTATTTGTGCGTGAGCCTCGAGGTCGATATTGATGGCGCCTTGCAGATGATCTTCGACGCTGCTTCTCCATGTCATCCAAAACAATCGCATATAGCAAGTCGGCGGGATCTTCAAGATTAGCCCTCCGCACAACAAGAAAGCGAATCCGTTCTGCTAACTGATCCCAACCATAAAAGCTGTGAATATCAAGATCGCTAATTTCTAAAGCCATTAAATTCTTAAATGTAGTTAAAGGAACGGCAGTATCGAAAGGATATTCTTCAAAAGTTTCTATCAATCTTGCTTTGGGATCTGGCGAGAGTCGAAGACAAGGAATTTTGGTAAATGCGGAATAAATGTACTTTAAATCATTATCTGCAACATATTCCTCCTTGTTGGATAAACCTACTATATTCCATAATGAACCTATACCCGTAACATCTGCAATGCCAGACATGACACTTCGTACAGATGATACAGATCTAATAGACATTGCATCAGAATTGAGATGACGATTAGATTGATGTCCGAGAAAGGAAACATAATTTATCGGACTGTCAAGGCTATGTAATGAGTCAATTCTGACAGACATGGGACCAACAGAAATCCCAAGTTCTTCAAATCGGTGAAGCAGGTAAAAGAGATGATGAGGAGTCAAAGATAAACGCGCTCCATTCTTCGGGGGAGGAACCGGTAATGACTGCCTTTGTTTATCTGCATTGTTATTATTATTATTATTATTATTGTTATATCGCCTGTCAGAAGCTTTTGTTGATTTTCCGTTAGGCCGGTCTCTACCTCGTGGTCGGACATAAGCCAAAATAGCGTTTGCAAGCTATATCGAGGAAAAAGAGCAATTGCAAAGTGTCAGCTAAATATGAAGCTAAAAAAAGAAATGAAAAGGAAAAACATACCTGGCGTTCGTTAGTTTTGATAAAGGCAGACAAGTTCTTTACGTAGACATCACCCTCAATTGACTGAGCGTTTGTCATTGTTCATCGGGAATCCAACCAGAGCAATGCACGCACCGTGCAATGACGGCTTAGATAAGGGGGAAAAGGAAAGGGAATTTAACCGGCCGAGACCTTTGGTGGTTTTGGTAGATATGATGTCGTCAATTGAAGCCGAGAAAAAATAAAAAATATTCAAATATCGGCCCGGGAACTTGAAGAGGAGGTTTATATTACCAATTAATTAGAGGTGACAAGAGAGTTTCCTACTCTAAAATCTTGGTTTTTTTTCTCTTTTTAGGTTATGAACCGATGATTAAGCTGTCAAGAGAAACAAGAGTAAAACTGAGGATGACTCTTGCAGAGTTTAGTGGTGTGTGTGTGTGTTTTGTGTACCTTACGAATCTTATCTTGTTGTTTTGTTTACTTGTAATCCGTTTTTGATCAGCAGGTCCCAATTGCGGAAGTCCCAAGGAACATCAAAAATTAATACATTTAAGGACGAGACTAAATATATCCACTAAATTAAGTTTAAGCTTGACAGGGGAAAACAGATGATGATTCATGTTAAAGTTTCTTAGCCCTGGTCATCTGTTACCAATCTTTTTTGACATCGGGAAGCCGTTTTGGGTCATATGCTTTATTTTTATTTTTATTTCCACTTTTAACTCGTCTGTGCACATTGTATCGTTTTATCATACATAATAATAAAGATGGGGGGGCTGTACACTATCTGACTTTTTCAAGAGATGACGCAGCAACCTGGAGACCGCGATGGTGACGGTACACCTTGCGGTTTGGGGGAAGAAGATGTGCCTCGAGATGTTGTTGCTGTGGAATATGGATCGTCTTCTGCTGGTATTGGTCCCCATATTGATGGGAGACAGTAATCAGGGTTGGATTGGGCATAACTTATGAGCCTAATTTATTTATAAATCATTAATGACTATCCAACCATTATAACAACAAAACCTTTTGAAAAAAAACAACTTACATTGAGGCCGCTTCAGATGCAGGAATTCGAGGTCGATCTATGCTCTGCTTGAGAGACTTATTAGCCTGATTGATTCTTTGTAGCCGTACTTCTTGTATTAACCGCCGCTTTGAAACTGGAGACGCCATAGGACAATAAAGGTTCTTGTGTCAAAAAAAGAAAAATGGATACAGGAGGATAGTCTCCATGTTTTTTGTTTCTCGTACTATTAGCTCTGCTCTTTGTCTTGCTTCAAACAAAGAGAAAAGACCCGTGCGGCTGCATCAACAAAGGGTCCCCGAAAACAATGTAGCGGCTTTATCTCAACGTTATATAGAGGCTTAATGCAACTTACTTACGCCAACATCTCTATAATCTTTTTTTTTTTTTTTTTTTTTTTTTTTTTTGAAAAGCTCTACAGGACATATATGAATCTTGACATATTCAATTCTAGTTTTTATACATTAGACTTAGTTATAGAGAGAGGTTGCAAATATCAGTTTGACATCAGTAAAAAATTACTAAAAATCTCGGCCACCACATTGCATTCTACTAGCAACGCTTACACAAAAACATTGGATAAATTCCAAGTGCGTACTGTTAACTGTACTGCCCATAGACATGAAGGTCAAGTAGATGAAGTTTAAGACTTGGTTGTAAAGTACTCCAGTATGGAGATTACGCTGGGTTTTGACTTGGGACCTTTGGCGTAACAAGACGAGAACTCAGCAGGAGGAAAAAAAAAATTTCCTGAAAAGCAGTAGAAAGGGGAGGACATTCAACCCATCTCTCTACAAAACATTCGAGGTTCAAAGAGTCAGTTTATATATTAGAGGCTCTTCGTTTATTTATTCATTATGCCTCCATTGATTCGACCCGAGAATCTACTCAAGGTAAACTTATCTTTTTTTTTTTTTTAGCGTGCCCTTGTCTTTTCTAGCAGCTAACTCAGATCTATATAGCGTGCCGACGAGCTCATCGCTGTTGGGCAACCAACTGCAGCTCTTGAAATCTTGCATGATGTGATCTCTTCTAAACGGACACGCAATGTTCCGACCCAGGCTCTTGAGGCTATCATATTGAGATTTGTAGATCTCGCTGTGGACTTACGCAAGGGCAAGATCGCAAAAGATGGACTTTACCAGTACAAAAATGCAACACAGAATACTTCTGTCGCTAGTATTGAGGTATGCACTAATGTCAATAGGGGGGTTTTTTTTTTTTTTTAGTGCGCTAACTCTAGTCTTTATTATAGCTTGTCTTGAAACACTTTATAGATCTTTCAGAAGCTAAAGTCACTGAGGCTCAAGCTAAGGCTGAGAAGCTTACATTGGATAATATCGATGATCTAGAGGCAATTGAGACCCCTGAAGACATTCTTCTTTCTACCGTTTCAGCCGAGCAATCAAAAGATCGTACTGATCGGGCTGTCGTTACCCCTTGGCTTAAATTTTTATGGGAAACTTATCGCACAGTGCTTGATATTCTTCGCAATAATGCAAGACTTGAAATAATGTACCAGTCTGTTAGTGAGCAAGCATTCCAATTTTGCCTGAAATATTCACGCAAAACTGAGTTTAGACGCCTCTGCGAATTACTCCGAAATCATCTTCAAAATGCTTCCAAGAATGCTGGTCACCCAACCTCAATCAATCTCAGTGATCCTGATACCCTTCAGCGACATTTAGATACTCGATTCACTCAATTGAATGCTGCTGTCGAACTAGAATTGTGGCAGGAGGCATTCCGTTCAGTAGAAGATATCCATACTTTATTGACAATGTCTAGGCGGCCAGCTAAGCCTCAGATGATGGCTAATTATTATGAAAAGTTGGTACGTATATTCCTTGTGAGTGGTAACCTCCTTTTCCATGCTGCTGCATGGAATAGACTTTACCAACTTTTAAGGCAATCAAAGAGTACTCCAGAATCTCAACTTAATCGAGCTGCTACTTTTGTCTTACTTTCAGCCCTTTCTATCCCAAATTCTGGATCTTCAGCCGCTTCAGTATCTAGTCGAAACCCTAAATCTCTTGTTTCTGTTGATGAAAATAAGCACAAGAATGCTCGTCTCACTGTTTTACTTGGACTTAGTACTCCTCCTACTCGTGCTGGACTTTTGAAGGATGCTTTGTCTAAAGGTTTATTAGCACGAAGTCACCCAGGTGTACAGCAATTATATCAGATATTAGAAGTCAAGTTTCATCCTCTTAGTATCTGTGCTTCTGTGGCTCCTGTTATCTCACAGCTTTCCGATGACCCTGATTTGTCCAAATATTTTAAATCTTTACATCAGGTAATCCTTATTCGTCTTTTTCAACAATTGGCCCAAGTCTACGATTCTGTCAAGCTTGATTTCGTATTGAAGTTGGCCCAATTCCCTGCTCCATTTGAAACATCTGTCATTACTATTGAACGTTTTGTCATGACGAGTTGTAGGCGTCACGATCTTTTAGTAAAGATGGATCATGCTGAAGGTCTGATTAAATTTGAAAATGATCTCTATGGTGGTCTGGATGGTTTGTCTGCCAGTAGTGGGAATGAGAATGTATTGCAATCTAGTCCCGCAGAAATTGTTTATAGCCAATTATCGCGAGTTGCTAATACTCTCTCTTCTACTCTATTACGGGTTGATGAGGAATTTGTTGCTAAACGTGTGGCATCTAAAGAGGCAGCTTTACGTCATGCAATTTTAGGAATCGAAGAAGAGAGTAATCTTGTTAATGAAAGACTGGATATTATTAATAAGCGTGAAACATACAGAAAAACAGAAAAGAAGAGAGCTGAAGAAGAGGAACAAAAGGCGCGTCAAGCACGTATTCAGCAAGAGCAAGCTGCTGAACAAAAGCGTCTTGCAGAAGATGCTAGAAAGCGTGAAGTTGAAAGAATTCAAAAGGAACAAGAAGCAATTCGCCTAAGTGAAAATAAGAGACTTGTTGAAGAAATTCTTTCAAAGGGATCAGTTAAAGTGGATATTAAGGAAAATGTTGCAGAACTTGATGCCAATAAATTGCGTGCTATGCAACTTGAGCAACTTGAAAAGGAAAAGAATGAACGTCAAGAGATTATGCGTATTGTGAATAAGCGAATTGATCATCTTGAACGTGCATATCGCAAAGAAGAAATAGAGTTATTGGCACAAGACTACGAGAATCAAAAGAAGTTGGACCGGGAATTACATGATGAACGTAAGAGGGCTCGACGAGAAGCAGCAAAACGGCAACATGTTGAACAAGTTGCTTTGAAGCATCGATTAAAAAGGATTTTGCCTCAATACCTTGCATTTAAGGAGGAAATTGGATCTAAGCGTCAAGAGCAATTTGAAGCATTGAGACAAGAAGCTCAAGAAGAACTTGAAAAGGCAAAACAAGAAAGGATTGAATCATTCAAGCGAGAAAAGGCGCGAGAATTGGAACAAGAGCGTGAACGTGAACAACGTTTAGCAGAAGAAGAAGAGCGTCAAAGAGAAGAGGAAGAAGAAAAGGAGAGACAAAAGAAGGAGAGAGAAGAGGAATTAGCACAATTTGCACGAGAAAAGGAAGAACAACGACGTGAATTAGATGCCAAGGCTGCTATACAACGTCAAAAGGAAGAAGAAGTTGCAGAACGACGGCGGCAAGAGGCAGCCAAGCAGACGGCACCACCACCTCCAACAGCGGAAAAATGGCGGCGCAGAGGCCCTGCTGCTGCTGCTCCTTCATCTCCATCTTCAACAGAACCACCAACTTCTGGCAAGTATGTACCTCCATCTTCTGGTGGACCTCGAAGATCTGCAGCATCACCTGCTCCAAGAACGCCATCAACTTCTACACCACCACCACAACAATCAGAGCCTCAAACAAGGCAAGGTGCATATCAACCAGGTATGTTTAGAAAAATGCGGCAAGGTCAAAATAGACAAGAGGATAAATAAATAAAAAAATAATGAAATGGCATTTTCTTGCTATGTACTTTTTTGAGATTTAAGAAAAAGAATTTTATTTTATTTTTGTATTTTGTTATTTTGAAGAATCGTATTATTTAATTTTAATTTTTCTATTGGTAGAGGGGGGGTGTTGTGAGGCTAATTTCCAGCTCTTAGTGGATCACTCTTTTTATACAAAAGGAAACTTTAAAAGAAAAGACCCCCCCTCCCTCCCCTTTATAAGGTATTTAAAATCTGATGAGAAGAGAAGGAAAAAAGAAAACAAAGTTTCCACTTACTTTTGGGGTTGGAGAAGCCAAAAAAAAAAAAAACGTTATGTCCCCTCCTCCAATTCTGGATAGTGTTGCATTCATCGACTTAGTCCCAACCCTTCTTTGAACTTTAGCTTAAAGGGATCGGGATACCCAAATCGGAAATCGCTGGGAGAGAAGTACCCTCTACCTGGCCTGGTTTCGGTAAACAGGGCAAAAAACCCAACCCAACCCCCCCCCAATACAACGTGCAAAGGGACGCGGAAAAAAAAAATAATAAAAAAAAAACAGAAAAAAAAAAAAGCTGGAAAACCCTTTCCCCCAATAGAAAATTCTCTAAATATCATTCAATCCACATTTTATATTCATTCTTTGGTTGTTGTGCTATATAAGGAGAGGGGAGCAGCGTTTTTCCGTTTTACTGTCAAGGACCGCTCATAGTATTATTTGTCTTGTCATCATCTTTCAATCCTTGTTTCGCCTTTGGGAATTACTCCAAAGGTTATATTCTCATTGCGGGTAAGTCAGGTTACCTTTCTAAATTTTTTTTTTTTTTTCGGCTTTTATTTTCCCTATTTTTCCCTCTTCTCAAGGGACTTTTTCTTTTTAAAGAAACTTGAATGATTTGTTTGGTTATATAAACACCCCCAAATCCAATTCTTCGTCTTTGTTAGGAATTCATTCAATCTTTCTCTAACCTATTTCTATAGAAAACAAAACAACAACAACAACAACAACAACAACAGCAGCGGAAAAGAACTTTTCTAAGAGTTGTTTGACAAGGCAACCTGCTTTTTTCTATTTTTTTCCTTTTATTTTGATTGATCCATATTTGTCACCTTTTCTTCTTCTTTCCCCCATTATGTCCTTTGCATTATAGAACTATAGGGGCCTTCTCTGGCTGTTATTCTCTTTGACCGAGTGTTTGAGTTTATCAGACGCTTGAGTTAGTCGGAAAAATTATCCCACAGTTGTATACTTTATATTTTTTTTTTATTTTATCTGGTAATACCCCATTTCGTTTGAAATTTGCATACTTTATATGGTTGCTGGCAACACTCAAATTATGGCTGAGATGGTGGTGGCTACTGATCCAATGCTTGAGGCGTCATTTTGCAAACGCAAACTTAATACTGGGCTGACAGATTCATCACGCTGCTCATTGCTTACACGTATGCTTTCTACTCCTTCCGATCCAGGTCATACAACTGGTACATCGGATCATTGGACATCTGACTATTATCATTCATCTCGAACATCTACTCCTACACCTCCTCCTTCTGCTACTTTAGATCATGCTCCTGTGGGTATTTTACAGGGTTATATGTCCCATGAAGGTTCTGGTCATGAGACTACTTCAACTGCTGAACGTCAAAAATCTGCTTTAAAATTTGTCTGTGAAGATCGTGATCGTTCAACTCATTCAGAAAGAGATTCAAGTGATCATGGGGGTGGCAATTATAGATTTGGTCCAAATGATACGTGTGCCATTAGGAAATGGGCAATGCAGTTTGGTTCCTTGGCCAATGGCAAGACCCTCTTTACTAAGCATGCTGGAGGAAGAGCTGCCGATTTAACAATATTAGATACCAGTTCTGAAGAAGAAGAAGATGATGACGATGATAATAATGATGACGACGATGGTTTCAGCAATGACTCGTATGAAGAAGATGACAAGATTGATGTGAATGAAATTGAACAATCTACTCCAAGAGCATTTGACGACTCTGACTCTGATGATGGGAATGCCTCGGATGATGAAGCAGGATTTGCCTCTTCAGATGGGGAGGAGGAAGATTTCTTTTCAAGCTTTGTTAAGCAGGTGGATCCACCTATTGTTAATCCTAAAAAGACTAGTAACCGTCATCATAATCACTGTATTGAGTTTGGTCCATCAACACCACCTCGTCGTCTATTGCCAGATAGTACCGATTTTGTATGTGGCACACTTGATGAAGATCAACCATTGGAGGCAGCATTCTTTTGTTCAAAGAGATCATCAGTCAAGAGTGGTATGACGCTGGCTCATGAGATTGATCCATCATTTCCAGATGATGAGGAAATTGAGCATTTTAATGATGATAATGCACCCGCCAGGCGCGGGCGACAAGAATCTAATTGCATGGCTACAACAGCTAGACCACAATCTTTAAGGAAATTACCAATGGGCGCTCTTGTAAGATGTTCTTTAAGGTCGGTATCTCCTGCACCATTAGCCAATAAGAGACATCGTGGAGCTATTGATATTGTCAAGAGTTTGGAAAATAGTAATATTACTAGTGCGCCACCACGACGTAATCAACAATATATTATTAAGGAAGGGCATGTTGAACCAGGTGGTGGTCAACAACAACAAGAGGTTTCTAGATCATATGATGGTCGACGTGGACTTCGAATTAGGGTAAAGAGCGAGGATATTTTGCGTAAAACTATACGCGAAGAAGATGAATACGTAATGATGGATCAGGTTGGCGATGAGCAAACATCAACAAATATGGATGTTGACAAGAGTTGTGGTGGAAATATTATTACCCCATCATCATCAGAGCGGGTCGTTAGCATTTGAGATTATTACTTGTATTTATTATGTGCATTTTTTTTTTTTTCTTTTTCCTTTTTCTTTTGCATTATATGAGGTTTTTCTCTGGGTAGCAAGCACGCAAAGCATATATATATATATATATATATATTTTTTTTTTCTTTTTCACTCCTCACAAGCTTTTTTCTATATACAATTTGATACTTTTGAATATATACAAATGGGTGTAGATGGACATTACTATAAGCATGGAAAATTATATATATATATATTTTTTTTTTAAATTTTTTTCTATTTGTGCGCATTAAAAGAAGAAAGACCCACCCCCAATACAAAACTTACGTCCAGCACCATCACCACTAGATCCCAAAGTTTTTTGTTGTTGCAGTTTTTCCATCTTCACTTTATTTCCCCCTTCTCCCCCCCCCCTCCCCTTTACTTTACCTCGAAACTCAGCCGCACATTTTTGCCTCCCACGACCCATCTGGCAAAAGAAAACTTGATTTTTTTTTTGCTTTTATTTATTATTATTATTATAATTATCCATTTGACGAGGAATCTTCAATTCACATCTAAGGAATAAAAATAAAAATAAAATAAACAAATGTGGATTGTCAACTGGTGTAAGTAAACAAACAATGCGCAAAAAAAAAAAAAAAAAAAAGTTCACAGAGAGAAAGAGTGAGTTGGTTTTCAGTCTCGACTCGATTTTACAGATCATTGTTGCAAGGGAAAAATCAAACGCGAATTTCACATTTTATACTGAGTCTTGTTGTGGTTGGTTTGGTTCTTATGAATGACGGCGGGGGGTTTATCTATCTATCTCTCTCTCTCTCTCTGTGTGCACACTAATTTCATTTTTTTTTTTACTAACCAAAAAACAAATTATAGTCTACGATGTCCTTGCTTCACTAGGTCTGCTTAATAAGCACGCAAAGTTGCTCTTTCTCGGCTTAGATAATGCAGGAAAGACTACACTATTGCATATGCTCAAGGTTTGTCAGAACTATCTTCCCTATACCCCCTCCTTCTCCTTTTCTAAGCTAATATTCATATAACCCTTAGAATGACCGTCTAGCCACATTGCAGCCAACCCTTCATCCAAGTAAGTTATCTTATCGCTATAACTTTGTTGTTGTTTTTAACTTGCTTACTCTTTCTTTTTTTTTTTTTTAGCTTCCGAGGAACTTGCAATTGGTAACTGCCGGTTTACAACATTTGATCTTGGTGGACATGCTCAAGCAAGAAGATTGTGGAAAGATTATTTTCCTGAAGTTAGCGGAATTGTATTCTTGGTTGATGCTGCAGATGTTGAACGGTTACCAGAATCTAAAGTTGAATTAGATAGTCTTTTAGGTATTGAAGAACTTTCAAAAGTACCATTCCTTATATTGGGTAATAAAATTGATGCTCCTGGTGCAGTTTCAGAAGATGAATTAAGAGCTGCTCTTGGTTTATATGATACTACTGGTAAAGGTAAAGTACCTTTAGAGAATATTAGACCAATTGAAGTATTTATGTGCTCTGTTGTTATGAGACAAGGATATGGTGAAGGTTTCCGATGGCTCAGCCAGTACGTGTAAGGAAAAAAAAAAAAAAAGAATTTAAGAGAGCATATATTTTTCCTTTTTTTTTTTTTTTTTTTTTTTTTTTTTTCTCATGTAATCAAGGATAATTTATACTAGTCATTCCTTTAAATTTTTCATCATCGTATCAAGTCCATCTATATATACAAAAAAAAAGAATGTTTTTTTTTTCTTTTTTCTTTATTTTTGTCTCCTTATTCTATTGTTGCTTTAGGAGAGGCACCATTTCAAGTGCCTTATCAGGGCGATTCTTATTAAATACAAAAAGACCTTGTAATTGTGCAGTAGAAATTTGAGTATCAAGTGCTAAGACAGCATCAGTAAATTGTTTTGGAGTAATATTATGATGAATAATATCATCATTTGATTTTTGAACATCTTTACCATAAAATCGATTAAACATACATTTAATTTGATATGGAGTTGCCCAATTAATTTCCCATTGAGCATCAACTCTACCAGGACGAATTAATGCAGGATCAAGTCTATCTCTATGATTTGTAGTCATAAAAATGATCCTTTCTTCACTACTTGCAACACCATCAAGTGAATTTAATAAACCAGAGAATGTAACACCAGATTGGAACCCCTTTTCTTGAGATTGTTTACGGGCATTAAATGCTGCATCAATATCTTCAAGTAATAGTATACTCCTTTCTGGAATATGATTCATTAAATGATTTAACCGATCATCTGTTAAATTTGCTTCAGATAAATTTAATATACATATATTATAATCTAAATGTCCAGCAAGTGCTTGAATAAAACTTGATTTACCTGATCCAGGTGGTCCATATAATAAATATCCACGTCTATATGGAATTCCACGATCATAATACCAATTTCCGGTTGATAAAAAATCTTCAACATCTTGAAGAATTGCCTCTTTAATACCAACATCTAAAATTACTGAATTTAAAACTCTTTTCCTTCTTGGCATTCCAAATGGTCTCCATTCAGGCCCCCATGATGTATACATTACTGTTTTACCTTGTTGCATAGTTACTGCAAGTGATCTTGCTTCATCCAATAATTCTCCAAATATATGACGATCTCGGTATAATGTAGTTAATTTAATTGTCTCAAATGGTGATCCATTTGTTAAATCCATAAGTCTTCCACTCCTCTCCCTACTAAATCTTATAATTGCTTTATTATACAACATCCAATGAGTTCCTGGTCCTGGTACTAGATTAAATGTAGCTGTTGCACTCCCATTATCATGCTGCTTGTATATCGTATTAACAGAAAGGTGATGAACCCGATTAAACATGCCAGATAATCTCCCTTTAAATCCTTCTCCTAGGCCTGAACTTTTTTTGTCTTGTTGTTGTGGAATAATTGGATTTTTAGCAACTTTTTCTTTTGATCCAGGAGCCAATCCTTCAAGTTGCCGTTGATATAATATTTGCTGCTGTTGTAATAACTGCTTTTGATGTGGACCATTCTTTGCCATCCATTCTAATAACCAATTATATGATTTATCCTTTGATGGAATTTCTAAATCAACAAGCATTCGATGATATAACCAATTACTACCACGAGTTGTAATTTGACGAAGGTATGCTAAACCTACTCCAAGTCCCATTAATCCAAATCCTGCAGCAAAATATTCATTTCCACCGAGAAAATCACTTAATTTCGTCTTTACACCATTCCCTGATGCATTATGATCCTTCATACTCTTGTCGTGTTCCGCAATTAACCTTGTTGTTGGATTCTCTGCCACATCCCTGGTAATTCCTGAACCCCTATTTCCCCCATCCTTCACATTATCTGCCAGAGGAATTGAGTCCCCATCTCCTCCAGGCATTTCACTCTTTTTTTTTTTTTTCTCTTCAAATAATGATTGAAAATGCTGTTTGGTTTGGGTTTAATTTCAAGATTTTCTCCCGGGATGAATGTGCGGCTCAACGTTCAATGCGGCTTTTCCCTTTTTTGACGCGTTGGAAAAACGATTCAAGACGCGTTTTTTCTCATCTCAATTTAACGACTCCCTCGTTATAAAACACTTGGAAACTAAAGAAAATGTTTCGAAGACCTCAAAGACGACGATTACTCGACGATCGAAGAAGCAATAACGTCTCGGTTAATGGAGATACTGCAACTTTTAAACAACAAGGAGGAGGAGGTGGTGGTGGTGGTAACTACCCTACCCGGCTCAATATGTACTTGGAGCCTCCATTAGACGAAATGACTGTGGATGAATTTGAAGTATGGGGACTGGACAGATTAAGAGTACTAGGAGAACTTGAATCTTGCATGTTTCGAAATAAGACCCGAAAAGAGACTGAGGTTATTATCAAACCACTACTCGATAAGTATCTGTCCCTTAGTTCATCAACATCCAAAGCTAGTGATTGCCAAATGGAAAGGAAAAAGGATCATTATAGCCATTTCATTTTACGACTTTCATTCTGTCGATCTCCCGAATTGAGAGCACGATTTGTCAGAGCTGAATCATTATTATTCAAAATTAGGTTTGGATCTGACGACTCATTAGAACGAAGAACATTTATAAATTCTCTAAATTTTGACTGGGATATAGTCGATGAGAATGAGAAACAAGCATTATCTTCCGAGTTATGTGCTGCCTGCCAATTAAAGTCTGTCGACAATGAATCCTTCTTTAAAGTTGACTTTGAACGGGTGGTAAATCTTGTTGAAATCCGCCAGGTCTATTTACGCAATGGTAAAGCTTACGTTCCAAGCTCTCAACAGCAGTCATTGGTTTTTCTTGAATTCGAAGCAAGTCTTACAAAATCACTCGAGGTAACAGCTCGTCTTTTACCACGTCTAGATGAAGATAATCGCCTTATACCTATTCTCAACCATATGGCAGCAGGATTCACTGAACCTGAATATAATTCCTTCTCTACAGGCGATGCAGATGAAGTCACAGCCGCACAAGTAGATTCACTTGTTGGTCATTTCCCTCTATGTATGCGAAATCTTCACATGTCACTGCGCAGAGATCACCATTTAAAATACTTTGGAAGACAGCAATATGGGCTTTTCCTCAAGGGAATAGGTCTTAGTGTTGAAGAAGCACTCGTCTTTTGGCGCAAGGCATTTGACAACATAACTGATGATAAATTCAATAAAGATTACAGGTATAATATTAGACACAATTATGGACTTGAAGGAGCACGAAAGAATTATCAACCTTTGAGCTGTCAACGAATTCTTCTTGAAAATAAACCAGGACCTGGAGATGCTCACGGTTGCCCATATCGACATTTCTCTGTAAATAATTTGGTTGCCGCTCTTAATGGTATGGGAGTTAGTGATTCAGGAGTTATAGCAAACGTTAAGGAAGATGTTGCAGCAAGTCATTATCATGTGGCATGTACAAGGGTCTTTGAGTACACTCACAGATCTGCGCTTTCCAGTAAAGGATCCTCTGGAGCGGCAGATCAAGATCATACAATCACCCACCCTAACCAATACTTTGCTCGTAGTCTCCAGTTATCCCAAAAGCCGAAGGTTGAGGTCACAATGGAGAATTAAGCTCATATCTTGTTATTTATTTTTTTTTTTTTTCTTGCTTTCTTAATGAAATCTATGTACACTAAAACTACGCTTATATTATTGAATTTTGCACACAATTGTATGCACATTTATGTTGGGGAAATGTATGTTATATTACTAGACGACATGACCAATAAGATAGCAGGAATGACACAACAACCACAGGTATACCAATAATGTACAGGATAAGGGGATAAAAAAAAAAAAAAAAAAAAAAAGATATATTACGACGCAACTGTAAGAGTTTCCTCGATAACTCTGTTTTTGGTTTGGCTATTTTTTTGATTTACAACTTATTGTGCCTTGGCCCAAAAGTCCATTCATTACTCTGAACTTCTTCTGCCCCGGGAAGGTTTGGGTCATCTCGGTTGCTGTCGTCATCCACCCAATCTCAACTTCTCCTTCCTTATACAGGTATGGCCAGCAGCACCACGGAGTCATCCAATGCTGGTGAGCTAAAATCTACAGACCGACCGGATATAGCTGCAATCTATGTCGATTCACACTTTGAGCTACCTAAACCCCACAGGCCACATCCAATACAACGTAATCTGGACAACATTACCCAGCAGTTCCCGACCGGTAAAAATAAATAATGATATTAATAGCAACTAAAACTATAAACTAACATATATTTTTTGTTTTTAGTGATTACGCTTACTTCTGCTTCAGAATTAGCTCGCGTTCTTACGCGTATGGAACAGCCTGGTTGTCGTTGTGCACTAGCTATCTTCTTCAGTACTGGACCCAATACAAGTGATAGCTACAATGTTAGCCGTCAAACCCAACCTGCTTCTGATGAGCCACCGCTGCTTCTCAAGTTTTTAATGGACTTTATAGGCCCATTGGTTATATTGCCAATCGCCATATTATCCAAAGACCCTGGTCTCCTAACTAATAATGAGGATGAAGAAGATCCTGGATTGATATGGGTTAGACGAGGTGCAGTGTGCGCTATTGGACCAGAAATTTCATTAGAAACTGCTCGCAATATGTACTATATTACTTATAGTCGACATCAACGATTTATATTTCCAAATGCTCCTGAATCCTTCAGCCCAGCAAAAAAGCTCAAGAGTTTAAAGGAAGAAATCATTCTAGAACCTGAACGTAAAAGTTTTATGGATTGGATAGATGATAGAAGGATTAATACAACTGCTGATAAGGTATTGAATAGTGTGATTATAGATTATTGCTCTATACCCCAATATAAGTATGATTATACCGCACCATTGAGTGACTCAATTATATCACTTGATATTTCAACAAGACGGCAACAACAACTGAAAAAAATGATTAATTCTCGTGAATTCAGAATATGGGAAATATCAAGCGATGAACAAGTTTGGTGCGTTTATGATATTCTCTCTACTGTTTTACAACTTCCACAAATGGCACCTTTTAGATTATCACCAGGAAAGCTTTACAGACTTCTTCTCTTGATTCGATCTTCTTACAGACCATATAATTTTTATCATAATTTTCGACATGCTGTCGACGTTTTGCAGACAATGTATATATTCTTGAAGCAAAGTGGACTTTTGTCTCCATCTGTTGGTGATGGAGATTCATTTCCACAAGATTCCTGTTTGCGATTTCTTCATCCAGCTGATCCATTAGCACTGCTTCTTTCTGCCTTGGGTCATGATACCGGACACCCAGGAGTTACAAACTTGTATCTACAAACTAAACGATCACCAATTGCTCAGCTATATAATGATAGATCCATATTGGAATCTTTCCATTCCGCTGTATTTAATCGACTGCTTAGTATACACTGGCCTGCTACTCAAGATAACCATATTCGGGAAATGATCATTGATTGCATATTGGCAACTGATATGGCAAAACATTTCGACTATGTCAAAGAATTGAGTCAACTTAAAATCCTCCTAAAGGATAAGAATAGTAAAGCATATACTAATCAACAAGAAGGATCAAAGATAAGAAAGCTTGTTGGAGCACTTTTAATGAAATCAGCAGATATTTCTAATGTAACAAGACCACGTGAGATATCACAATTTTGGGGAGAAGCATTACTCAAAGAGACAGAACAAATGGAAGCTATTGATAAAACATTTGCTAATGGCCCAGAACAGTCTGGTCTCGATAATGAACCATTTCTTCAAATGACATTAGCAAGTGCTCATCGAGATAGTAGAATGAGGGAATTATCTACGATAGAAGAAAAGTCTAAACTTGCTGAATGCCAAATATCATTTATAAATATGTTTGCCGATGGTCTTTTCGAATTCTTGAGTGAATTAATACCTGATCTTGATTTTACAATTAAGCAAGTTCGTGAGAATAAAGCAGATTGGATAGCATTCCAAAAAGAAATTTCAAATTCAAGTTCTGCTAACTGAAATTTTTTTATCAGTTTATGCCACACCAAGATATACACCTATTATCGATCGGCATTTGTTTATAATTTGTCTTGTAAATTTTTTTTTTTTTTTTATTTAATTTTTTATCTTGGAGATAAGGAGTTTAATTTTCTTTTATTTTTTTTTTATTTATTCTAAGCAGCTTGTGAAATTGGGCTTTTTATGGAATTTGGAATGATGTTGTATAAAGGGATAAGAAAAAAGAAACTTATAAATTTAAAAAAAGGAAAAGGTTGTCAATGGACAATTTTAACCCCACCCCATTGGGGAGGTGCCCCCCCTTAAATGAAGTATGCTATTTACCTACTTTCATCTTCGACAAGATCGAGAAGGGCTTCAATCTTTCCGAGATCTTTTTCAACAATCTCTGCCCAATTTTGTAAATCTCCTAATAGCTATATAAAAATCATATTTTAGAACAAGGTGGGTTAGTTGTGTAATAAGTAAAAATGAGAACCCCCATAATTTCACCTACATTAAGCTTTTTCTGCCGCTTATCGAGTGACTCTTGTAATTGTTTAGTCCTCTTGACTGCGACAGTCCTGTTTGCACATAGTTCTTTTACCTGGTGTGTAATGAGAGCGTCATTCTCGTGGATTGAAATCATTCTTTAAATTTATAAGTAAAATTGAAAACCCAAAGGGCACACACGCACACCATCCATTCCATACATACTTTGATACTTGTTCTTGACTGAGGGCATCTCCAAGCTTGACTAATTCGCTCTTGAACTTTACACGGAGAGGGTCATCTCTAAAATAAATGATGTTAAAACACACTAGTTACGAAAAGAAAAAAAAGAAATCAAACTAGTATAATCTTACTTTGTACCCATTATTTATGACTTGTTCCGTGTGTCATTCATTAGGGAATGGCCGGGCCCCCTCTTATTTTTGTGACAAGTAGTTATCTATTGCTCACTTGGTTGCAATTTTAATCTCTGGTGATGAAAACTTTTTTTTACAGGGACTCGACAAACAGTGACTATACGATATATTGGGCTGGATAGCACTTGATCTATCTATCTATTTATGTCTTACATATTACGGACTATACAGACAGACAAAGAGACAGTTCCATTCAAATCTTTGAAATAAATTTCCACCAGAAATAAAGTCGGGAAATCCAATGGTGCGGCTTTTATCTCCCAACAAGTCTTGATTTTTAGTGAGGCGCTCTCCATCTCATCATCTCATGGTCTCCTTTTAGGATCTCTAAAAAACTGGTTAAGCCCCGGACCATTTTGTTTTACTCGCTTTGGAAAGCAAGATTTTCTTTTGGATTATTTAATATATTTATAGATAATAGGCGAACGATTTAAATTAAGGCTTTCTCCTTGATATGGTACACGTTGCCGACGTACGGGAGACGCTCAAGCTTCCACTTGATGAAAAATCAAAGATCTCATCAGTTTTTATTAATGGAAGTACAGTCTATGTAGGGCTATCTGATGGATCCTTGCTAGTATATGTCGTTTCAGATCTTGAACGGGCGGAATTAAAGCCACATGCATCACTCAAAACTTCACATCGCAAGATACTCCGAAGAAGTATAGATCAGATTGGTTATGTTAAGAATGCTGGCATTCTTTTACTCCTATCTGATGGTTATGTACATGTTTTTGATTCAACTTCCATGACTTTAGAAGAACGTCTTTCCAAAACAAAAGGTGCTCATCTCTTTGAAGTCTTCTCTACTGTCGTCGATCCATCTCCTCAGACTTCACTAGACAAGACACCTGCGACGCAAAACGGTCATCAACGTCGTCAATCGACTTCTTCTACCTTGAACAATCATAATAATAGTGACAACAATACAGGGACCCCTTATGCATTATCTCGGCTCTTGGTTGCTTGTAAAAGGAAATTGGTCACCTATGAATGGCGGGACTCTGAATTCAAGTCCTCAAAGGATATTCAGACACCAGATCGAATTAAAAGTATGGCATTCTTAACCCCTGATCTCGTGGTATTAGGACTCTCTTCCGACTATTGTACGCTTGATGTCACATCTGGAAGATCTTCAAGGGTTTTCTCCTTGTCTATTGCTCCTGGAGCTGGAAAAGTTTTAGCCAGCGGTAATAATTCTTCAACTGGTGTTGCAAGCTACATGGGACTTGGTGGTAAATACCCAACCCCGTTATGTGCTCGGCTTCACGATGATGTTGTCTTCCTATTAAAGGGAACAGCTAGTGGCTACCTCACAGCGAGAGGAGAATTTTTAAAGAAATCTCAACTTTCATGGCCGAGCTCACCTCAACTAGTCATTTTCCAATACCCATTTTTAATAACCCTTCACGAGGATGAAATCGAAATGAGAAGCCCTGTAACTGGATCTCTTTTACAGTCAATTGCTTTAATTGAGCCAGTTAAATTTGGCTCTGGAAAGCCAGCAGTAATTTTTTCTCAAAGACAAGTATGGAGACTTCGAATAAGCCCATTCCAAGACCAAATTCGAGAACTTGCCAAGAAAGGAGATTTAGATGAGGCAATTGCTCTGCTTGAATACCTAGAGCCTGTCCTTGTGAATGATAAGGAAGAAAGCTTACGTAAACTACGCATAGCCAAGGCAACTGAACTGTTTCGTGATGGGCTTTACGAAGACTCTATCCTCCTTTTCTCAAGAGTATCTGCTCCTCCAGAAACAGTCTTGGGACTTTTTCCAAAGAGTATATCAGGAATAGAGCAATCATCATCATCAATACAAGAGCATCTTTTTGCATCATCTGATAGTAACGGAGATGCCAGTACAAGTAGTAGCCCTACAGACAGTAAACGGGTTTCTCCGGTATCTACAAGGGATGGCGCTGTCAATCACAAGGGTAGTGACTTACCGGACGAGGAAGTTAATGTGGAAAAAGATGACGAAAAGCTCAAATCAGCTGTTCGAGCGCTTATTTTGTATTTGACTGATACTAGACGAAAATTAAGCAAAATACTTGAATCATCGAAAACTCAAACTCCTTCTAGCATGGAAAAGGATTATAGCTCTGAATTTCAACTTCTTATTCAAGATGAAGACCCTGAAAATATTGCTCGACTCGTCGATACAGCTCTGTTTAAAAGTTACATATTGATTAACCCTGGAATGGTTGGTCCATTAGTACGAGTCAAGAATTATTGTGATGCTGATGTAGTAACAGCAGCTCTTCAGGAATCTGGTAAATATAGAGAACTTATTGACTTTCTTTATAGTGAGAAGCAGCACAGAAAGGCATTGGAACTCCTTGTTCAACTTGGAAAGAAGAAAGATGATGATAAAGATGTGGATACAACTCTAATTGGGCCTGAACCAACAGTGAGATACCTTGAAAGACTTGATAGCCGATATGTCGACTTAATATTTGAATTTTTATCATGGCCGATTAGTTTGAATGAGAATTATGGAGCAGATGTCTTCATTAATGATTCTCCGGAAGCGGAATCACTTCCCAGATATCAAGTAACTTCGTACCTTAAAGGTGTTTCCATTGATTTGACACTAAGATATTTGGAATATATAACAAATGTTCTCAATGATAGGTCTCCACAGCTTCAAGAGGAACTTGCTAAAATTTATATCAAAAAGGTTACTTCAGCAAATCAAGAAACTGATAAGGCAATGATTGATGAGCTACTTGGAAAATTGCTTAAAATCGTCCAATCCTCAAACTCATTTGATCCAAAAGTTATTATTAAGGCAATCCCAAGAGGTGATGAACGATTTTTAGAAGTTTTAGCTAGCTTATATGGAAAGGAAAGGAGGTATGAAAAGGCACTTTCCTTGTTTGTCTTTACCCTCAAGGATTATGCAAGAGCAGAATCATTTGCAACTACGATATACGAGAATGCTCAGAATGAGCGAATAAGTGATAATCAAAACGATACATTTGCAGGTGAAGTTGAACTTCATGATGGATTTGATCCAACAGATCCTATCGAAATTTATCATGTATTACTTGCAATGTACCTTCGACCAGGAAAGGGTCATGAGCCGAATATTTCTAGTGCATTGGAACTACTTTCAAATCAAGGGTCACGAATCGATATGGGTGTAGCACTTGAATTACTTCCTGGTGAATCAGTAATTAGTAAATTTGAAGCTTTCCTTCGGAGTCATATTCAAAAAGCATATGGGGATCTATTTGATTCAAGAATTTTAGCTGCACTTGGTGGTGCCTCTGGTCAACGTCATATGGAAATCCTTGTAAACCTTCAATCAAGGCATTTCACTATTGATCAAAATCGGACTTGCGGCGTCTGTCTTAAACGACTCGGTACCAGCGTCGTGTCAGTATTTCCAAAGTAAGTTCCCACCCCGCATTATTAGTATGCCGAGATATCTGTCTCTAACTTTTTTTTTTTTTTTTTTTTTTTTCTATTACTAGTGGCTCCGTCGTACATTATGGCTGTGCAGATAAGCTAAAGAAGAAACTTTGACGATTACGCTTTTCTTTTTCTTTTTCTTTTTTTTTTTTCTTTTCTGATGTATTTGGCATGTGTATATTTTTACGCAGTTTTATTAAGGCGTCTTTTCCTTCACCCCACAAACTCATAATGAGGATCTTTATTTTTTTTTTTCATCAATCATATTGTGTGTTATGACTAGATTTATTGGTGTTGCATTCTTGTTGTTTGTCATTTATCACGAAAAATTATCAAACACTATGGTATTTATGCACTTGGGTTTATTTCAACCTCGAAATTTCTTGAGAGTATCCTGAGCAAAACAAATTAAAAAGAAATTTAGCAAAGAAAACGGTCGGAAATAGAGAGTTGTGTCGTTCGTTCCTCACCTTGTGTACTTGATGAATATGATGCGGCCGAATTAACTTCTCCCCGCCAGCCTGAGCAGTAGCATCCTGAATAAGCCTACATTACTCATGTAAGGTTCAAGGCTTACAAAAAAAAAAAGCAGCATTTCTCTGTTTGATCTTACTCTTGAATGAAAAGCTGATAGTTCAGATATATCTAAATAAGCGTCAGTTAAGTACAGGGCTGTATGACAACTATACTAAGTAATAAAAGACACTAACCAGCACATCTACAGATTTTGCCAAAGGGACATTCTGCCTTTCTTTGACAATTCCACGTATTTTGCTCCTCGGGTACTTCATTCGGGTATTTCCATATCAATTTGCGAGTTTTGTTTTGTATGGGCCTGGATTAGGTTAGTTGGAACCTCGACACGAGTCGCCACGGCAACGCGCCTCTCCTCTCCTTCAAACTTCTGCTCCCAACATTGTTGAGTTGTTCGACGGTTCCCGAAGTTGACCATACAGAGTGTTTATAGATAACTCTTCCTCAAAGTTATTTCTTGAACTCTTGCCTGGTTTTTGCACCTAATGGTGTTGGGCCATTGAAAGAAGGTCATCTTTTCTTTTTTTTTTTTGTTGTTTTTAAAAGAATTATCTGTGTTTATCCTCGACATCGATGTCCAACTTTGAAGGGCCTATTTTGGACCCTTGGCAGCAACAGAATGGAACGGCAAGTCATAATGAATCTTCGCCTTTTGGTGGTAGTTCAGGGAATAATGGATCTAGAGAAGGAATGATGGAATCATTCCGTTCTAAAAATCTCCGACAACTGAGTAACGATTACACATGGATTCATGAAGCTATTCAAGAGCCAAGGATTGAAACTCCCGAGAAAAGAAGTAAAGCTCAAACCCTTTTATGGCTTGCTTCATCAGTTGGTGATATTGATAAGGTAAAGGAAGCCTTGGACACGCAACTTGTTAATCTTGATCGCAAAGATCCGAATGGCGTCACGGCTCTTACCTATGCAAGCTGTTTTGGTGACAGCGCGATTTCGGATTTACTTCTCGATCATGGAGCAGACATCAACCAACAGGATAGCAATAAATGGTCACCATTGATGTGGGCTATAGCGAATGATCACCTCGATATCAGCAGGAGTCTGATCAGTCGTGGGGCGTCTATAACGTCGAAATCAGTCTCTGGACAGAGTGCTCTTGACTTTGTCTCACCAGACAGCGAATTGGAATCATTCATGAAAGATCACGGTATAACGATTCCCGATGGTGACTCACCAAAAGCTTCAGAAGTACTTAGTGACTTTTACAATGAGGGAATGAATCAAGAGCGAAGAATGCAACAGAGCATGGCTGAAAGCGAATTTGAGCGAAGAATGAAGCTTCAATCAGATTTGAACTTGGATGTCGATCTTAATGGTCTGGGACTATCCGATAGACACCATATTCGTCAAGGGTCATCAGAAACGAATAATTTGGATTACCCAACTAGTTTTGACTGGAATAGTTGTAAACCTGATCAAATGTTTGTCTTTTCAGAGAATGACATTGGGAGAATTCTTGAACTTACAGTTATCAATATTAAACCTAGGAGATCTTCTAGTGAGAAGCCAATTCCGGCTAATGTATTATTTCTGTGTGCGCGTTTTGCTCATTATTATGGAAATGCAACAATGCTTACAGATTTTATGGATTCTACATGTATAACTATCAGAGAGACTGTACATTCTCATGCTCAGGATATAGCATATCAAGCTTTCTGGCTTTCTAATATAAGTATCTTTATCTACTATCTTAAACGCGATACTGATATGGTAACTCATGTCTCTTCATATATTGCTCAACTGAGTACTATTATGCAAGAAATTTACCTCATGATTATTGGGGATGCCATGCGACGTATGGAGCATGTTCTTATACCATCGATGTTAGAGCATGAGACCATCCCAGGACTTGAAAAAGTGGCATTTAAGAATCAATGGAGATTATTCCATAGTTTACGCAAGTCTCATTCAAAGGGAGGAAATTCTCCATTGTCAATAGAGGATGCCTGCTTGCCTCCGACACCCGAGAAGAAAGCACAACCTAGCCCTAGGCTTATAACGTCATTGCTAGCGTCTGTTGAATTTGTTCTCGATTTGTACGATGTGCATCCAATAATTGTTAATGGTATTCTTCGTCAACTTTTACATTGGTTAAATGCGACTTTATTTAATAGGATTATGAGTAATAGAAGCTATCTGGCACGTACCAAGGCGATGCAAGTTCGGCTTAACGTGTCTGCAATTGAAGATTGGGCTCGAGCTACAGACCTTCTTAGACTAGAACATAATGGTGGAGCTAATACGGCAAGAAGTAAACAGACTGAGAGTGTTGTTGCAATAGCACGTTCAGAGTTAGTACCACTTATTCAGCTTCTCCAATGGCTGCAAGTTTTGACGACAATTGGAGAAGATTTTACAAGTCTCATTGATGCTGTTCAACAACTGAAATCTTTAACCCCAACCCAGCTCCTCTATACTAATACCCATTATAGACCTGAAGTTGGAGAGCCACTCCTGACATCAGAGTCTGTAACATATCTTCGCAATATGGAACGATCAATGCAGGAAGCAGCATCTGCTGAGGCACACGCTGGACGTTCAGGAGGTACTTATTATGGTGGATCGGGCCCCGGTACGCCTAAATCTGATCATGGATCAATTTCAGAAGATGAACCCAAGGAGGATTCATCAGAAGGGACGACAAAGCAGCGCAGGTCAAAGGGACATAGTTCAAAAGCTCCGCAACCGGTACGTCATAGTTTGGACGCCGCTTCACGTGGAGTCCTGTTAGATGCAAGTGATATCTTACCACTTGTATTACCGAATATGCCTCAGATGCTTTTAACTTGGTCATCTTCTGATGGGAGATCTGCTAGACGAAAGGATAAGAAGAAAAGCGAATTTGATAGCTGGGGCAATTTACAAGATGAAGGTCAAGAAGACCAAGAATCATCATCAGTTCTAGATTCATCTACTGCGAATGGGCGCTTATATATTCCATTTATACCTAGTGATTTTGTATCGAGACTTGATGGAGCCATTGTTAAGACACCATCTCATCCTCTTCCCGCACACAATATCTCTGGAGTTAATCGAGCTTGGCAAGACGAAGATAATGAATACTCTGTTGGACTTTCTGGTTCAGCTGCTGATTGGAGCTAGAGAAAAAAAAATTCTCTTTTCAAAACATCATTCATTCTTATTCCATCTGTGTTGGCTCTTTTCTTTTTTTTTTTTTTCTTTGTTTTCGCGACTGCTTACTATAATTGAGCACAAGGGGATTCTGTATCATACCAACCTTGGCCCGTTGTAATAAATGTTTTTTTTTTGTCTTGTTTCTTTGTGAGTCTTTCATTTTTTCAATTTTTTTTTTACCGCCTTTGGTTTGTATAAAGTTTTAAGGGGGTTGTTGCTATTTGTATGCAATTATAGCATTATTTCGGCTGTTTTGTATTATTTTTTTTCCTTCTCTTTTTTTCTCTGGTAAAAAGAAAAGACCTACAATAAAATTTCTTGCATTTGTGTGTAAAAATTTCTAATCTTTTTATTTATCTCCGTTCTTTACCTGTAGAAATGAAAATACTAAACTAACTGGAAAAATCAATCAAAACAAAACAAAAGAAAAAAAAAAAGAAAAAACTTAGGAACGCCAATCGTATCCAGCCCCTTCAAACCCTAATGCATGGCGGTAATGAACCTTATCGTATCGTATAGTAAACTGCCCCTCTCAAAGACGGTCGGCTCTTTTCTTTGTGCGGCCCCTCTTCATAGCTGGTGACTGATACTCCGAGGTTTTGGTTTACCCCTTGGTGGACCCATTTCAACAAATCGAATTCCATGAATTTCATTTTCCTTGCCACGTTTTATATTATTATTATCAGGGAAGCTCACAATACTATTTTTATTCTCTGTAAGAATACCATAACCATCAACTGGTGAATTTGTTTTTTGAGGTGTAATTACTCCCCCATCGTAGAGTCCATGATCACCACTAAAATTAGTCATTGATTCCCTCATTTCTGATAAGGTACTAGCTGAAGCAGATAATAAACTATTAGCATTTAAAACCAAATTGTTTGAGACACGTTTCTCCAGCTCATGTGACCTGCGCTCAAGCTGAATGAATTGCGTCTCCCTTATATTGAGCTTTTCCTCTAGTGATTTACACTCTGATTCTTGTAAAGTTTTCTTTTGCTCTAATAATGCAACCTCTTTCTTAAGTGCCCGTAATCGTTCTTCATATTCCCGAGTCTCCCTTTCTAGGGACTCCTTGTGATCACAGAGTATCTTGTCCTGAGAATCTCCCCCTTTCCTCTCTGAAAGTGCATCTAGGATTGCTTGTAATTCCATTTTACCAAGTACTTGCGGTGAAGTTCCTGACCCATTCATTTCATTGGAGTTTTCTTTCAACTCTTTGAGGAGCGTACTTTGTGCCTTTTCAATATTAGCAATACCTTGTGATTGTACAAGTTCAAGTCGCTGAATCACCGTACGTAGTTGCCTAATCTCCTCCATACCGTTAGCAACCTCATCTCGTTGCATAAGGTCCTCCATTGAAGAAAGCTTGGTATATATTCCCGATTCTAAACCGGCCACAGCATGTTTTGTAGAGACTAGTTCCTTCACAAGTGAAGATGCCTCAGATTTCGAAAATGTCGACGTACTAACAGCCGAAATTCCCTCCAAGATAAGATTCAATGTATCCTTTTCGCTAGAAACTTGTGAAACCTGTCTCCGCAAGCCTTCTAATGACTCCTTCATGGATGAAAAATATTGCGTTTGGACAGTTAACTGACCTTGCATTTCAGACTGTTGATTGAGAGACTTGGCAAGCAGCTGTGAATGGTCCCCGCTAAATCTGAGATTGCGGTCGTTAGCCTGGAGTATGACATCCACGGAGGATATGAGACACTTGAGTTGCTCTTGGAATCGTTTAAGTGAACTTTCCACAGTCAAATAAGACTCACGAACGCACGTATTGGTACCATGAGCTACATTATTAAAACTCGACTCTGACGCACGCAAAAGGAATGCTAGAGCTTGTAAACTTTTAGCATTATCTTTGGATTGGATGTTTAGGGTATCAGTTGCTGTAATAAGTTGTCTGAGTATCGTAGAATCGCCATTAGATGCTTCTCCAGCCTTTCCACTTGGATCCTTCTCTCCCATATTGAGAGGCAATTACGCAAATGAAGGTTCTTGTCCTTGTTCCAAATTCCTCTTAGCTCCAACACGAATATAACCTTAGCACGGTTTTTGCGATGAGCTTGTTTACATCCCAATTCTTGAATTGCCTAATGAAGCGAGTGTTGGGAGATGAGCATAAATAAGCTGTCACCGGGACGACGAAAGTTCCGCAAGCCCTTTTTGTGACTGCGCTTTTGGCTTGGGACTCAAACCCGACGCACAAGACTAAGATTCAGTTGTTAATTCAAGGTTTTGTTTCGAGCAAGTCGTACAAAGAACCTCGACAAGAAAAGACAACAATAATACCAAAACCAAAGAATGGGTTCCAAGTTCCAAAAGCCAGGCAAGGTTGCCATAATCGTTCGAGGACGATATGCTGGACGCAAAGTTGTCATTTTACAGACAATTGACAATGGTTCAAAGGTCCATCCATTTGGTCATGCACTTGTTGCAGGTGTTGAACGTTACCCATCCAAGGTGACAAAATCAATGGGCCAAAAGAAGATAGCCAAAAAGTCAAAGGTTAAGCCATTCATCAAGGTCATTAATTATAACCACCTTATGCCCACACGGTACTCATTCGATCTCGATGACCTCAAGAACACAGTCACCGCTGAAACTTTCAGTGAGCCAACCCACCGGGAAGAGGCCAAGAAGCTCATTAAGAAGTCATTCGAAACAAAATATCAGGTATGGTTATTCGAAAATTCTTTGACATGACAATTGATCAAGTTTTACTAACTTTGACTTTTACTTTATTGCAGGCTGGAAAGAACAAGTGGTTCTTCACCAAGTTGAGGTTCTAAAAAAGAAGAATATACATATTTTCAAAGATAATGTGAAAAAGATGAGCTCGCAAGAAAAGTTTTTGGCAAAATTCATTTAATGTATTATCACTGTAGTTATTGTCCATATCATCCAAACCTTTCTACCCTCAGTTCAACTAAGAAGTTTTAAAAATTATCGTAGTTCCATGATTTTGATTGTGAGATTCTTTGTTAATCCTACCAATAGATGTTGTTGCGGGATAAGGATCAAAGAGTAGACAAAAAAACATGTTGCTCAGCGTATGCAGAGCCCTAACGGGGACTCCACGGAGGATAGGTAACCGCATCTGCCTCACATGCCGTTCAGTCAGTATTGATTCCAAGAAGCATGAGCCAGGAGCACTTCAGTACACGTTTGACTTTCGTTTCTTCAAGGATAAGAGACACTTGTATAGAGAAAGCATTCTTCAACGAGGATTACCTGGAGATCAACAAGAATCACTCTTGACAAGTCTAGACCAAATAACGAGACTTCACGATGAATACTTGGGGATGCTATATCAGAGAAATCAGGTCCAAGCCAAACGAAGAAAGCTCACGGCATCAATAGTAAGCCTACCTGCAGAGGACAAGGCCAAAGTGATTCAGGACGCTTCTCAATATAAAGATCAATTCCAGAATCTGGATAAGACGTGCTCAGAGCTATTGAATCAAGCTAAAATCCTAGCAAGAGCTTTGCCTAATCTTGTGGATCCATCATGTGGACCACAAACTGTTGAAATCATCAACCCTCAAAGCAAAATTGAACCAACTAAAGATACCCTCGACCATTTAGAGATTGGGACACGGCTTGGGATTCTTGATCTTGCATGTGCTGCCAAAGTTTCGGGTACATCATGGTACTATTTAAAGGGAGACGGGGCTCTTCTTGAGAATGCGCTCATTCAGTATGCACTTGAAAAGGCAATAGAGGCAGGATTCAAATTTATAATCCCCCCATCAATTGTACGCACAGAGATAGCTAATGCATGTGGGTTTATGCCACGAGACACAAATGGTGAACAACAGACCTACAGGCTACTCCCCGACGGCGCGCGCACATTATGTGCAACTGCCGAAATACCACTTGCTGGATTAGGTCTAGATAAAACATTTACAACTGAGAAATCTTGTCGTGATGATGAATCACTGATATCTTCTGCAATCAAGGTGGTAGGGTTGAGTCGCTCCTATAGAGCAGAGGCAGGATCCCACGGTACAGAATCAAAGGGTCTTTACAGGGTTCACGAATTTACAAAAGTAGAACTGTTTATTTGGGTACCTACGCAAGCAGCAGCCGAGCAAGTACTTGAAACGGATCTACTTAATTTTCAGCGACAGATTATTCAAGAATTAGGTATATGCGCTCGAGTACTTAATATGCCACCAGACGATTTAGGAGCACCTGCATATAAAAAGTATGATATTGAAGCATGGATGCCTGGGCGCGGGTCATGGGGCGAAGTTACAAGCGCTTCAAACTGTCTCGACTACCAATCCAGGAGAATGAATACATCTTTCGCCCTCAGAGATGATAAAGCAACACGTAAATTTGCATGTACTCTAAATGGTACAGCTGTTGCAGTTCCAAGGATGATTATTGCTTTACTAGAGAATTTTTATGATGCTAGGCGTAATGCTGTGATGATCCCCCACGTTTTGCGCAAGTGGATGGGGAATAAAGAGCACATTGAGGCTCAAAATGACCAGTTTTAGTCGTCATTATTGTAAAATAGATGAGATATATATCGCATTATAAAGAAAAGAAGGAAAAAAAAAAAAAAAAAAAAACTAGTTTACTCCTCTATTACTGGTGCAACAGCCCCCCTCTCCCCCAAAACTAATTTACAACAATCCATTACAAGAAAGGGCCTATAATGAGCCAGTTGCAGGCCTATTCAGAAATAGGAAAATACTCTCATCGAGATTAGCCTTTTTATAAAAGTCTGATCTCCTGATCTCTTCTTGGTTAAATTCTTTATCTCCCATGATTGTCTTTAGATCTTTAGATTGACAAGACATCCATCTGTTTACAAATCCAGCTGGATCCTGAGAAAATTGTGCAAAAAAGTCTCTCTTAAGCTTAGATGCATTAATTGCTTGAACAGTTGCATCTATTGTTTGATCAGCTAAAACTAATTCTTGTCGATCACTGTACCAATTTTCAAGTATTTTAGCCATTTCAAGTCGCATTGGATCATCAACTTCGACTTGAATATCATAAGCATGAGAATCCATATGCCTCGGTTTATCCACTCGTACTTTGTAGTTGATTACAATTGGATCCACAGGGAGGAGATGTGGATTTACTAATTCTATTATCTGAGGAAATGCTAGCCGTTCAAGCCCGAATAAACGTTTAAGCCCATCGTCACATATTATAGTTCGTTTCTCGTCTAAATCCTGCAGATTATGAAATTTAACGTACTGCCACAATGCCATAATTACTGTCGGTTTTGTCGCTTCATTAAGAGCAAGCAAATCAGCAAGTCCTGGAGAAAGTCGATAATTATCTGGAAATTCATTCATATGAAGCATGATTTTCACGTCAACATCGCTATCTCCTTTGCGTTTAATATCCAGACCATCAAATTCGACTGGTTTGACATTTGGCATTGGTTTAGGTCGATGCCACTCAACAACATTACCCTCTGGGTACATATCTTGTGGCCGGTCAATATCCACCACAATACTTGATATAAAAGAGCTGAATCTTGGTCGAGTCGGCGAATCTGCTGGCTCATCGTCGACTAATCTACCTTCAATCCTTAGATTCCAAGACGGGGTGATTCCAGTATCAAAGTCAAAAAGATTAGACTCCAGTGACGTGTCCATCGTTTGCCAAGGCTGATCAGTAGTTGCATTTGACACGAATACACGTAGCGTCTTTGTTTGTCGCGCATTGCTCGTTAATGAATCTTGAAGATCCAGCTTTTTCCGGCTTATTAAAGCATCAATTGCCTTTTCCGCCTCGCATAAGTCCCGATATAACTTAGCCTCCGGTATAAGTGCCTCCAATTTGGCAGACAGTTCATGATCTGTTGGTCGTCTTACTTGAGCAAGAGTAATCGGGGGTGGTGCCTGACCTTGCGCTTGTTGGCCACCGGGTGTTCCCGCAATCCCCGGCCCTCGCCCACCCGGCCGCCCTCCACTAGGTGGTGGTGTATTTTGAGATTGGTCAGCCTTTAACCCAGGGGTTCGCGTACTGTAAGCCATCTCTCTTGGGTCTTCTTCGCCTGGGCAATTTTGGTGTTGAGCCTGCCTAAATCCTTCTTGGGACATTTTTCGCTGTTGTTTGTTGTCTAGACAACCAGATTCTCGCCGCCGCTCGATTTATACGCCAAAGGGTTGACGACGATTCACTGACCCACAAGTGTTACCAACTTGTTAGCTAAATATATCAACCAATAATGTCAGCGCAAGTTGCTTCCAACCAGGATTTTCGAGCAGAAGAAGAGCGGTACAAGACAATACTAAAGAAGGATCCGGGCCAGAATGAAAAGCTGTTGGCTGAACAGGAAGGCTCACTGATTGCCCTAGGGTCTTTGTACCGCAAGGAGCATAAGATCCAAGAGCTAGCCGATCTGATCCGCAATTCAAGATCTGTCATGTCAAATTTTGCAAAGTCCAAGACTGCCAAAGTTATAAGGCGCTTAATTGACTTATTCCCTGTGACGCCGGAATCTCTGGATACTCAGATTACCGTCATTGATGAATGCATAGATTGGGCTATCTCGGAAAAGCGCAATTTCCTCAGGCAGAATCTTCAAGTACGTCTTGTGGCAGCTTATTATGAAAAAGGTCGCTTCCAGGATGCGCTTGCTCTTATCAATACTCTTACTAGAGAGCTTAAACGTCTAGATGACAAGATGGGTCTCCTCGAGATTCAGCTTTTGGAGAGCAAAGTTTATCATTCTCTTCGCAATCTTCCAAAGAGTAAAGCAGCCCTCACCAGTGCGCGGACGAATGCCAATTCTGTGTATACGCCTTCCTTGGTTCAGGCAGGCCTGGATTTGGAGAGCGGCATTCTACATGCCGAGGACAATGACTACAAAACAGCATATTCCTATTTCCAAGAAGCTTTGGAAAATTTCCAGACAAGTCTTGTTCATGTGAATAGTCGGTCAAGGAATCAAAGACCACTGACTGTGTTTGAAGAGATATCAAATGCAAGTGCCGAGGCTAAAGCTACATCGGTCTTCAAGTATATGCTTTTATGTAAAATCATGCTAAACCTTTCTGATGATACCCAGAATTTGCTCAATGGCAAGCAAGCGCAGAAGTTTGCTGGTCGTGATATTGACGCAATGAAGGCAGTCGCTGCTGCACATGGGAACCGCAGCCTCAAAGAATTTGAAGATGCGCTCGAAAACTACCGAGCAGAACTATCAGCTGACCCAGTTATTCGTACTCATTTTTCAGCACTTTATGATACACTATTAGAGCAAAATCTTGTCAAGGTTATTGAACCATTTTCAACAGTTGAAATTTCTCATGTTGCTAATGTAATTGGTCTTGATGTTCGACAAGTTGAAGGTAAATTGAGTCAAATGATTTTAGATAAGGTCTTTCATGGAGTATTAGATCAAGGAAATGGATGGCTCATTGTATTTGATGAGCCTAAACCTGACCAGACTTATGAAGCTGCTCTTGAAACTATCAAACACATGTCAACCGTTGTAGATTTACTATATGACAAGGCAGCAAAACTTGATTAAGGATATTTGTTGTTTACGAAAATAGGTTACATCTGAATCTGATAATAGTTAATTTTTTTTATTTTAGAAATTCACGTAAAGCGAAATTCTTTTGGGCTTTCACTGTAGCATTTCTAGAGTCTTTTTTCGTATTTCATATACAAGTTTGGTCAAGTGGCAAAGCACAGGGTGATGTTAAAAATCATAATAATAATAATATAATAATAATATAATAATAATAATAATAATACACAGTAACTGTAAACTGAAATAAAAATAAAAAATAAAAAAATAAAAAAATATGATTCAATAAATATCCACTCGCTAAATTAAACGAATATATAAAACGGCGAAAAAAAAAAAGAAAAAAATTTTTGCTAAATAAAAAAAACACCTCTCTTTATGCATTCAGAGTTGACACATTTGAAGCTGAATCTAAAAATGTATGTATGTATAACACTCAACATGTGCTCCTTCTTGGTTAAATTACATATATCACAGGTCACATAATCAATCAAAAGAACAAAGGTTAGACTGTTATCTTGAACAGACCCCCCCCCCTCTTTCACTTTTTTATAAGGATTGTTGTTTATCGAAAGTATTTGACCCATTTGCGAATTATCAATTCAAGATTACCCTTTGCAGCTGGTTTCGCAAGGTAATCAGTCATTCCAGCTCGTAAACATCGCTCCCTATCCTCCGCAAATGCAGATGCTGTCATGGCAATCACTGGTATACTATTAACCCTAACAAGACTGTGAGCTCTTAACCTTATAGTAGTCTCATATCCGTCAAGTATCGGCATTTGACAATCCATCAAAATGAGATCAAAAACAGGCCGTTCTTCACCATCGGGGCCAATAATTGGTTCTGATTTTGCAATCATAGTCTCAACAAGATCGAGTGCTTCCTTACCATTATCAGCAGCTTGAACACTAAATCCCATCTTTTTAAGAAGATTAATTGCAATCCTTTGATTGATCATATTATCTTCAACCACTAGCACCGAGAGACCATTCGGTGATTTGATTTCAGCAGTTGGACGCTTATTCAATGATCTCTTTCTCTTAATCTCAGGATATGATGCTTCCAAAGCTTCCTTTCCAAACCTCATTGCCATCTTTTTTAGCTGATTCGACGTCACTGAACTGTCCTTAATGTCATCTTCACCTCGCATGTGGTCAATACTTAGATTCTCAATACCTTTTTCAACAGCCGTTTCGCAACATCGTTCAAAGGGAATTTTGAAATAAGCCGTCGTACCTCTCCCTTGTTCAGAACGTAATCCAATATCACCATTCATAGATTGAATCAACATCTTACAGATAGTAAGCCCCAAACCTGTACCTCCATACTTTCTCGCAGTACTTTTATCGCCCTGCTCAAAGGGCATGAATAGTTTATCCAAAGTCCCAGAAGCAATACCAATACCACTGTCTTTGATTTCCACTGTTAACATTATTGTTTTCTCATTGATTATCTCATATTTTGCGTAAAGTGAAATGAAGCCCTTCTCTGTAAATTTCACTGCATTTGTTAAAAGATTAATAGCAACTTGTCTAAATCTTCCTCCATCTCCCATTACCAATGGCATATCTGGCCCACACTCAATTCTGTCAATCAAATTGAGCCCCTTTTTAGCCAATGGATACGATATAACATTTAAGCTCTCCTTAAGGACTTTCATAACTGAGAAGGGAGCAAAGGAAAGCTCCATTTTACCCGCTTCAATCTTGCTAAAATCCAACACATCAGAAATGACAGTCAAGAGTGCATCGGCGCAGACTCGAATATTCTGTGCAAATGATAACTGATCGGCATTGAGATCGGTCTCAAGCAAAAGATCAGTCATTCCCACAACACCAGCAAGAGGCGTGCGAATTTCATGAGACATATTGGCAAGGAATTCTGATTTCATTCGAGAAGCTTCTTCAAGAAGCTTCATTGTCTTTACAGCAGCATCTTCTGCCTTTCGCTGATTGTCAATGTTGAACAGAGCAGCGATAAATTTCACACAAACCCCGTTATCATCAAGTAAAACTTTTCCCCGACAAACATGCCAACGGTAAACACCATCAGCATCCTTAATGAGAGTCTCGATATCTTCTTGCTTTATACCTTGCAGACCTTCCTGCACCCATTTGGAAAACTTTTGCCGCGCCTCGGGATGGAATTGATTTAAATACTGCCCATCTTGGATACCAGGTGCACTTTCACCGCAGACCATATACCAATACTGACTGATAAACTCTAAGCCATTCTTCCCTGGACTAGCAACAACAATAATACAAGGCATAGTCTCTAAAGTCGCCAAAAATCGTGCCTCAGATTCTTTGACAGCTTTCAATGTAGCTTTTTGAGATTCAATGATGGTAGCATTCGCCAACGTGGCCCGTTGAATGCTAGTGAATAGAAGAGCATTCGTCACAGAAATACCAATCTGATCGCTGAGTAATGATACCACAGCCAAATGCCTTGGGCCGAATGAATTTATCTTTCCTTCAAGGTAAATCACGCCGGTCAGCGAGCCCTTATGGACGACAGGATGAACTAAAACTGCGCAACCTTCATCATGCTTGCGTAACCAGCTAGTCGAATTCGCAGCCATGAACCGGTTATCATCCAATGTATTTGAAATGTGAATAGATTCAGAGGTATTTAAAACATAAAGAACGGGGCTAAGAAGGATTTCATTGGATAGGTCGGAAAGAGGCACCTCCTCAGTTCTAACACTATCCTGTCCGTTGGCACCGTAGGCAGCCATCACATATGAGTTCTTGTCCTTTATCAATAGAGCAGCCACTTGCGATCCCGTGATCTCGAAGAACAGTTGTATTATTTTCTTCCACAGCACTTTCAGATTGACCTCGCTAGACAAGATATGGCTCATCTTAATTATAGATGTCAGATCAATTATATCAAGGGGTAAATCGCTAGAATCAAGCTCATGAACGCTGTCTCTCTTAAGATCGTCGACGGTCATTTGTGATAAGGGAGGGACATATGCGTCAGTTCCAGTTTCTCGCAAAATCATGTCATCATTGGAGTCTGAGATACGCGATGTAGCGTCAGTCTGCATACCGATAGATCTTCTTGTTTTCTCTTTTGGCTGAGTTGAACCCAGATACCTGACAGTTATCCAGGAACTCAATGCCGTAGCACCCCAGGAGAGGTATGATTCAGTGCTTCGTTTGTACAGCAACTTTGCAGCTGTCTTTGACATCTGTTTCTCTGATATTCTAGCTAGAAGCTGATACGCTAGACCCTCTTCAAACGTAAATGAATTATCATCGGCATAGTCCAATACGGACTCCAAGAATTTTATTCCCAGCTCAAAATTGTCTTCGTACATAGCAATGGCACCACTACTCAGTTTGTACCATGCTGTATACTTCATGGATCCAAGAGACATGAATGTACGGAGTTTCTCATTGCTCGCCTGAATCATGCTAAATAGTTCTTCATCCTGCTCGTTATTCTCTCTCATACGCTCCACAGCCGAAAGATTGAAGAACAAGAAGAACAGAGCAACCCATTTAAAGGGCATTGGTTTCTCTAAAATATGAATAGACTTCTTGTAATGCCTAATCACCTCATCGTATTCACCACAGTAGAATAGCACAAAGCACTTGAGAGAGTAGAAGCATAAAGAGAAAGATCCGAGCTCATTGTTGACAATTCGCTCACTCAAATTCATATTTCCTTCAGGATCTGGAAAGTCGAAGCTCGCATCTACTTCTGGAATAAGCTGCGGTTTCAGACTTTGACTGCATAAAACATTAGAGACCAGTAAACCCAACTTGAGGCCAAATGTCGCTCCCACTGGCAGCAGTCTGCTGTTTCCAGCCTTATTGTGCTCAGTCATAAACAGTTCTGCCTTGCATGATTCATTGAATGATGCAACACTCACCTAAGAATTAGACATGAATGTTAGTAAATCAAAAAAAAAAAAAAAAAAAAAAAAGTACACAGGATAGGACCATATGAGACTTACTGATCCATTAAACAACTTATCCAAGGGAGCAAAAATATCATCCAGCTGCATCTTAAAAGCGGGAGCAAGTTGCAGATTATCAGATGCCTCAATGTCCAAAACGTTAATCGCAGATGTGTTATCTATCTTTGCCCTAGTCACGCTGTGAAGAGATACATCGATCGCAATATTCAATATACTCATTGTACTAGAGTTATGCCGATAGAAACTCAGAATTGCCAGCAGAAAGGATCTTGGAAACAAGAAAAATGTTTCGTCAGTCCTCATTCTAACTTTTAAGAAAAAAAAAAACTTATACTTACTCTATTCCAGTTTGATCATGGTAATCTCCAATCCTGTGGAGTTCGAAGAAAAGAAGAGTCACCATAGAAAGCTCTTTTCTCGGTGCGGCAGCAAAAGTCTTCAAGACTTCATAAACTTTCGCTAATACACTGAATAAATGAGATTTCTCCATATGAGGAGCATGATTCACAGTTCTGTGTTTCATAAGACCACCATTATTGATGAGCTCATCTAAACGTCTCTCACGCTCTACTTGACTTACCTTATCTGCATCACTACAGAACCCAAGCTCGCGCGCGAAATCGAACAGGATACTGCAAGTCTCTTTAAAGTTGTAAGCCGCAGAATAAAATTTTGCAAGAGTAGCATAGCTTTTTGCACGCTGAATAAGATTAGTTTCATGCTTAAGTAAGAGCTTAAGGTATTTGAGAGATTGTGTCGAGTCACCAATATAAGCATATAATTCACTGAGATTTCGATATATAACAAGAGTCTCATGAATATCCACATCCTCTTTGCTGTCATCCAGTGGGTCTGGTTGTAGGAGGTCTTCTGCACAACGACAAAGACTAAGAGCCCTTTTCATTGAATTCCTTCTGGTAGCCTTCATGCTTGCTTTCAAAAGATCTGTTCGATATTGCTTTCGATTAGAGAAACTCTTGATAACACTAGACGCTTTCAAAACTCGGTCAGCCAAATTCTCAATGTCTCTGGAGGTCTCTTCAATTAGCCTCTCATAAAATTTGTAATTCATGTAAGGAACTTCCTCTTGCTTGACAGTACTCAGAGACAGTAGATAGATGCGATGATGAGAGAAAGTAAACATGACTTCTTGTTGCGTAGTGATGATATAACCTTTCTGTAGACATATCTGTAAAGCCTGTAAGGCTGATGACCTCATGGAGATGTCGCTATTGCCCTGAGACTCAGAAGAATTATCGCTAGGCTGATCGCCGAGTGAATTAAAATTGGGCTTTGGGTCTGCTGATGAGCAATTATGTTCGTCGAGAGCTTCCGTTTGTTCCATTGCACTTCTCACTGATTCGAACGAGAAGGTCATACCAAAGACAGCAGCCCAAACAAGAAATCTCTGAACGTAAGAGGGTAAGGAACTCATCTCGTCGAAAGTCATCGTGTCACTACTTTCGGAAAGAGAATTGAAAGAGGTCAATCCCAGTCGTTTCGTGTCAATCTTCCATCTTGCTGTCGGGATGTCGAAATAAAGTATTGTCTTTGAATACAGATCTTTGATGGTATCCCGAATCGCTCTCGGAATGCCACCAGTCTGGACCTCGAGATAATCGACAAGGATAGGCACAATTTCTGACGAGTTAGGAAGGCTCTTTGCCACAAAGGTCTCGATTGATTTCCTCTTGAGCGGTTCCAACTGAATCATGCTGCAATGAGCTAGACTTGTATTTCCACTGATCAAACCATTAGATTTGTGCTTTTCATCATAGAATGAAAGAAGTAAAAGCAGTCTTAACGACGAATTAGACACTTGCTCTATAAATTGCAAAGACTCATCATCCACGAATTGAGCATCGTCGAGAAACGCAGTTATAGCTTTTATGTTTGAGAGAGCTTTAATAACTGCGAAACAGACAACAGTCTTTTTGCTAACAGAAGGCATAGTCAAAAAATCGTCATCAGGATCATCCTCTTCTGGTGATTCCCCACTATCTTCCATCCCTTTCTCATTCTCAGAACTATCACTGAACACATGGGAAAGGAGACTGTTTCCCGCTTGATCTAATCCTGTCAGAGGAAATATACTAGATAATTGCTGAGTTGACATTTCGCTAGAGTCATTAAAAGCTGTATGCAATTGCAAGTCATTTTCTGGATCCCTATTCCCAGCATTTTTTTTTTTTGCAAAGCATATCAAGTATCGGAACTCTCTGGTTTGTTTTGCCATAATCTCGAAATATCTCCAATCAGAACCCAACAAGTCTTTGAGAGAGGTATAAAAGGTTAAAATAACCTCATCATTCTCACAGAGTACTTGGCGTAGTAAAGTCGATATTAATGTCGTTATAGCAGCAAAAGGTCTCGTTCTATCTTTCTCAAATGTCGAAAACGAAAAATAGCCACGTCCTCGAGCATAAGGGCGTATGCTTTGGAGTAAACGAGTTTTTCCGACACCTGGTGGACCCCTTAACAAAACGATCATGCCCCGTCGTCTATCTGTCGTGGAATTAGACGTTGAAAAATCAAAGGAAGATCTACTAAAAGAATTATTCAACGAGATAACAGAATCTGCAGATGAATTCGCTTCGACAGTAGTCTGATGAGATGAGCTCGCGGTTGAACAGACTGACCCATAACTGGAGCCAAGTCTATTGACTATGGAGTGGAGAAAAGCTAATTCTTGCTCACGTCCTACTAAATAGGCAGGGAAAGATATAGACTGATCCACGTCCTTCTTCCCTAAAGGAAATTCTAATATGAACTCTCCATTGCAATCTCTCAGACGGCGCTGAACTTCTAAGAGATCTTCTTTCAAACCATTGCAAGTTGCATAACGATCCGTCAAACCTTTACTGCACATTTTAGCAATGATGTTACTGAGAACTATGGGAACATCAGGACGAACGTGATGAGCAAGTGGTGGACTCTTTGAAAGAACGTCACGAATAATCTCAACAGGTGTGCCAGAAAAGAGTTGCTTGCCGGTCAAAACCATGTAAAATACGGCACCTAAGGAATAAATATCCGTTCTGCTATCAGGTAGACATGCCATTCTACCTGTCTGTTCTGGTGCGATAAAACATAGTCGCCTAGCAAAACCTTTATTCCTTAGCATATCACTCCAAACCGTGCCGCTGAGATTGCTTTTAAAACTGCGAGTTCCTGATCCAACATTAATCATTTTGGCCTCGTAAGTTTCAGAATCAAAATAGAAGGCATCTATACTCAATTCGCCGTGAATAATATCGAGGGATTTATGAAGAAGCTCAACACATTCAGTAGCCTTTATAGCAAAATCCAAAAACTGAGTGACTGGTAACATATGAGTCTCAATATCCCGTAACAGATTCCTGCCCGTGACAGCAAAAATAGATATGACATTGTCATCTTTAAGTCGAATAAGATCTAAAACATCAGCGATGAGATTACCATTTGAACCAGATTGTCGAATCCTCCGGGAAAGGATCAGCTCCCGTTCAAGTCGAAGAGTATGCTTGGAAAGTCTGCCAACGACATTTTTTCTCTTCTTTCCATTTTCAGGATTTCTGTAACCATAGAAGTGCCAATTATCATAAACTGACTGGTACAGATCACCAGATGTGTCAAATGTATAGTTCCTAGCGCTTTTCAGCAATGAAGCAAGGTATGCTTTAGACGCTGAGTTTTCCTGATTCATTTCACTATTCATTTAATTTCTAATTCCTAAAATAACCCAAAACTTTAAAACATGGCAGAGTTAATTAATATAAATTGCACGCCTCTTCTGTTGATGTTGAACTCACTCGGCTAAATTATCTCGTCCGTAACTGATTGCCGCACACAGTACATCACCTTCTTGGACCCTGATGTACTTTGTACAGGCTTTCTTTGAATTTGATATCAGAGACCGAGATAACCCCGGAGAGTTAAGCAAAAGGGACAAAGTAAAAATTTCTGGAGGTGAAAATGTAAAAGTGAGATATGCTTTTGGTCCCTCCTTCTACGGCGGTTAATCAGATCTCTCTCTCTAGTTTCGCTTTGATCCCAACGGTCATAACGCTAAACCCGAAGCAGATCAATATTTCGAGAAAACAACAGATGGGACCGGAAGACAATGCGTTGTCCAAGCCAATCCCTTGCCTTAATTTTGAAATGGACTACGGCGTTGGGAAAAATTTTCTGTCCGTTAGATACCTTTTTTTCTTTTCTACACGCTATGTACGATTGATTTGTTAAATATATAACTAAGTATAGTACTTTTCGAGCGACGTCGAGTTCGAGATCATTCTTGCCCCGTTCATTCCTCAATAGATAACTAAGTGGTCTTCGGTACGCTAGTGTATAGTTTTTGTTTGTATAGTATTGTTCTGTTGCTGTAACCCCCATTTTGGGTCGCTGTAGGTAAACCAAATTGAGGGATAAGACTTAGCCAAAAGGAGAAGAGGACGCTAAGTCCAGATCATCAAAAACCCGGACCTGTTCCTTTCGATACAGTGCGTATGACCTGGTCGATCCGGTCTGATAGACACTTTCTCTTTTCCTCCACCCCGCAAATATTAACTTTTCCTCGTTGGAGATATCGCGCTTTTAATATTTTAATAACCGAAAGTTATTGAAATCATCTCGATTTCATGTTCATTTTTAATGATCTGCACAAGTCAAATCATGGTAGTTTTTTGATAATTTTTCGAGAGCTTTCTATAGAATGTTTTATTAAATAAAGAATAACAGTAAATATGGTAGTTATTATTAATTTTGCTTCAAGATTATTTTCATTAATGTCTGGCCTGATAAAGTTAATTGAACCTAAATTTCTTATCGAGGAATAATTACCCCTGAAGCTGACGGACATTAATGTCTAGACAGGAACGTTTTTTTATCTGCCAGAATCGAGAAAAGAAAACCAAAAGTTTAAACAAAATACTACTAATTCTTTTATAACTTTTTGCGCACTTGTAAATACTGTACATAAGAAATAATCCTTCAAGGGAACCGAAATGCAAAACAAAAACCGCAATTAATATTTTATATATTATACTTTTTTCTAAACAGATATAGCACTTGGAGACGGATTTAAGAGATCAAAAGTACCTGTACCAATTTTTGAAACCCTTCCAACCACTAATCGCGAACTTGGACTATCCAAAAGATCTGTATCACCATCTAAAACAGCCTTTTGTAAGAATTGGCACGTAGTTTCAAAACTCATCTTCAAGAATGGCGAGCTGTTAGCCTCAATTCCTTGCCTATTAAATGGTAGGTATGTTCCTTCTCTCGTCATCATATCGGCAATCAATTCGAGATGGCGTGGGCTCACTGCGATAGCGTAAGTACCAAAGACATTATTGATTTCATTGACAATGGTCTGACGAGCTGCCTCGACACCATATATTTTCAAGACTTGAGCAATGTCATTAGATGTAATACTATTTACATCGATGAAATCATTTTGATCCCACATTGCCTGGAAGTTGACACCCTCTGTTGTGAACCGGCGTATCTCACCAGCCTTTGCAGCGGGACGGAGACATCGTCCAATTCGTAAAACCTCTCTTACAACAACATCCTTGCAAACTTGTTCTACAATGTTAACCATCAAGAGCTTTTTGGTATTTGCCGGGTACTGCAATGTGATCTCACACCATCCGCCTTCTTCAAAGTCAAAATCAAACCGGGTGACATTGGGAAAAAGGCCTTTAATCTCCTGCTCTCGTTCCTTTGCTTGTTTAGACCGAACAGCTTTGGCGGCTTTGGAGACCTTTTCGTTTTCTTCTTCCATATCACTATCCGAATTTTCTTCCTTCTGACTATCTCCATCGAGAGCTTTGTCTGCTTCGGCTTCAGCTTCTTTTTCATCTTCTGAAGATGACTCTTCATCTGACGAGGGATCATTATCTTCAGCATCAGACGAATCAGACTTATCTGAATCAGATTCTTTATCGTAATCTCCTTGAGGTTCATTATTTTTAGGCCTTATATCATCTGACAAAGCTTTTTTCTCTTCTTTACCAATCTCCGGAACAGCAGCATCTGTTCTCGTCCCAGATTGTACCTTCTTTTGCTTGCGGATCTCTTTGGAAATGACAGAGGTTAGGTTCACCAAGAACTTGCTACTAATAACATTATCAAGGTCACTTGGATTGATGTCGTACTCGTCGCTATACTCTTTATGGGTAAAGAAATTTACTCGGATCTTGTATGTTCGACTAGGAGTGCCATCATCATTTTCAATACCCGACTTCTCCTCGACGATGACATTATCGACAAGTTCCGACATGACGACACGGGCAACACTCTTGCAGAAATTATCAGCTTGCTGGTCAGTCACATCATCAAGAATGGGAAGAGTCATTTGCGGTGTTTTTATGTGAGCACTAGCAGTCATGATAATTTCACGCATTCGGGGAATTCCGAGAGTAACGTTTGCTGCACCATGTCCTGCAAAATGGAAAGTATTCAAAGTCATCTGAGTCGAGGGTTCACCAATAGATTGACTAGCAATGATGCCAACAGCTTCACCAGGATCAATAACTGACTGCATATATTTGAGCTGCATCAAAGCTCGAAATTTTTTACCTGTAATAGCTGATTTTTTGCCCTTTTCAGATTTTTTAGCTAATAATTCGTTTGAATCAATATATTTTTCAAGCTTATCCTGAAAAGTCTCTGAGACACTTCCCAAACAAAATGATGGCTGATATTTTGAAATGACAGGATCATACTTTTCAGATCTAGCATAGGCTGGTAAATTAGCCTCCTTTGCTCGCCGTTTCCGGACCTTTTTTGCATAGGAGACTGCACTTTCTGTATCTAAATTATCTGAAACCCCTTCCAGATTATGTTTTGAAAGAAGTGAGTCAAAATTCTGAAGGCAAAAGTCAAAGTCGCTTAGATAACTCTCTCGAGTAACATCTATATCGTCTCCGCCATATAAAAACTGCAAAGAATTAAATTGTTAGTACTAATGGAAGGAAAAGATAAAAACGCACTTTAACGTTTTCGTTATCTTACCTGTATCATGGTACCATCACTATCTCGGACAGTTCCATCGTAATCTGTCTTTACTCCTTCAAGTGGCTTGATCAAACAACGTTGAAGATATCCAGAGCGACTGGTCTTGACAGCAGTATCAATTAGACCTTCTCGCCCAGCCATACAATGGAAATAGTATTCTTGCGGCTTGATCCCGGAAAAGAATCGCCCAGTGATGAACCCTCCGGCTCGAGCGTTGGTCTCAAATGCTTTGAAGGAAGGTAATGATTTACCACTAACCATTATTGGTACACGTCTACCTTCAAGAGCCTGTTGTCCAAGTAAACACATGATTTGAGAAACATTAACGTTGGATCCCTTGGCACCGGAAAGAGCCATTTCTTGCATTGAATTCCTGGGAAATTTTTTGAGTGTACCTGCTGGAATCGTCTTAGACACAATGCTAGAAGTGACAGCATTAACTCTTGATTGTGTAACCATATCGAGAACTGCCAACTTGTTATCATCTCGAAGAACATCTTGCAACCGTCGTCGCAGTTCTGGATTCTTTTCATCGGTAGAATCTTCTGGCAGGCTGACAGTTGAGAGAGCAGCTTTTAAGCCTACATCATCGGATGTATTGAGGATGTCGCTCCGCCACTTATCTCCATCAGTGCTCAAGTGTAAATCGTCCATGCCACAAGTAAAACCAATTGACTGTACATATTTGGTAAATAGTCGACCAAGAGATCCCAATAGTCTGCCGGCTGTGTCAGGGCCGTATATTTCGTGTATGGCATGTACCATACCATGATCAGTTGCACCGAATTGAGATTTGTCAAGTACACCACATAGAAGCTTACCGTCCTTGAATAAAACAGTGTTTTCCTCTGAACTACTGCCCCAGTAGTCATCTTTGATTTTGTTCTTTCCTGTCAAATTTAAACCGGGACGATCTAATGGCTTAAGATTTTCTAATATAGTTGAGATGACCTGTTTTCCAGTCCACATGGGGACGGGCTTGATAACGGATGGAGGCACAGTTATAATCTTGGAAGACTGGATAAACCCATCCTCAGGACGAATCGCTCCATATATGAGCTGCTGGTACTGCTCTCTAGTAAGAAAAGTATCCTTATTCGTAAGCCATACACCAGTACTAATATGATCTTGGATCAGGCCTCGAAGGGGTTTGCCTGAAGTAGGAGTAAGATACTGACTATCAGTATTAGCCAACCACATGGCTTCAGCTCTAGCATTTTCATTCTGGGGAAAATGGAGATTCATCTCGTCTCCATCAAAATCTGCATTGTATGCACCAGTATTTGCATAATGGAGACGTAGAGTTTTCTCTCCTGGTAAAACTCGTACACGATGACCCATCATGGACGCTTTATGTAGTGTAGGTTGACGATTCATAATGACCACATCGCCATTCCGAATGTGTCGGAGGACCTTTTTATTTACAACACCACTACTGCCATTGGTAGGAGTTTGTAATTGGTTTGCTAAAGCAGTTCTTTGTTCAAGACTCATACTGTGAAGAGCTATCACGGTACCATCTTCTCTTTGAATAGCGGTTGCACCAGGCCATGTAGTTGGACCATTTATAACGGCCGACCGTAGCTCTTGTGCATTGTAAGGAGTAACTGGTTCAGGGTAGGTTAATTTCACAGCAAAGACAGGGGGAAGACCAATCTCGTAAGTCTCAATATTAGGGTCAGGCGAAATAACAGATCGAGCAGCAAAATTGACTCTTTTCCCCATCATGTGCTTGCGGAAGAGGCCCTCTTTCTTTTCAAGTGTTTGCTTTATACCAGGAGGAGGTACACGTCCTTGAGCTACTTGTTGTGAGTTTTTACTGCTGTCTATGAACACATTAACATCATTCTGTATTGTGACAAATGCATTCATTAGTCGACTGAACAATAAGGCTTGCTCTTCAGTGCGCGTCTGTTGCTTAAGTAGGCTAAGTTCCTCGACCCTTTCATTCAGATCTCTGATTAATAAATTGGTATTAAGGATTTTAGTGAGGAGTTCATTTTGAATGTTTTCGTGTATCTCGTCACCAAGCTTTGAAGCAGGCCTAAATCTTGTTGGAGGGACTGCAAGGTATTTTATAAAGAACATGTCGGCCGAGCATTTATTATTCTTGCTAGATTTGAAGTGGAAAACCAGGTTAAGGATTCCATTCTCTTTTTTAAACAATAATTGAAGATGTCGTTGGACATCTGTTGAGAGAACATAGTGAGATGCACTTGAAGTCTTCGTCTGTTCCTCTCCATCGACTTCGGGGATGGATTCGTCTTTGGGGGCCGGTTTCTTAGTATTATGATGAGCTGAAACTGAGAGATTAGCAGCTCCCTTTATCCGATTATTCATCTGTTGTCTATCGGATAGATTTCCGGCAAAAAGCTTTGTAAATCCATCTTTACGGAAAGGAGGTGAAAAGACACCACAGTTGTCGCACTTTGGACGCGAAAGTAACACACGCATGAGCTCATGTATCACTTTTCTTCGTTCTTCAGTGACTGTGGCACTTTTGGGATCGTTATCTCCGATAACCAAGGCTTCCTGAATAGCATTGCGGACATAGTCTTCTCTTCGCTTTATGAGATCTTGTTCAGATTGCACATTAACCTTTGATTGCCCTTTATTTGTGGTAGTATCATCTTCTTCAATTTCCATAGCTTCATCATCGTTGTCTGTACTTTTGACGGATTGGAGATGGAAATCGTCAACTTGATTAGATTCCAAGACGAGGCCATGTTGCAAAAGTTGAAGTTTACAACTGTATCGATGAATTTCCAGGCCTTTGAGTTTGAATTTATGGCAAAATAGACACATACTCCTTAGAAGACTAAACATTTGCGAGAAGAAAAGAGGATTGTATACAGGAATAGGCAATTCAATGTGTCCCATATGGCCCGGACAGAACCGGTCATCCAGCCTGCATGTTGCACATCTATAGAGATTTAGTTAGCCGAGAAATGCACAATTAGAGACCACAAGAGCTTACGGATGTCGAAGAAAAGCTCCAAGGCACAAATCATATAAACCACCAGAGATGGGGTGTCCAAAGCTGTCAAGGATCTGAGGATTTGTGATTTGCTTGACAGAGAGTTTTCTTATATCGGCAGCCTTAAAAAACCCGAAATCTACACTGGAGATTTCGCTCCCTACAGGCCGAGCAATATTCATCTCCTCGCTCTACTGTCTGGTTGTTTGCTCCTTAAACCTGAATTTCTTTTCCTTCACTTTGGAGTTGAAAAAAAAAAAAAAAAAAAAATTCGAAGATTGATGGGAGTAATTCCATATTTGGTTACTTACCCGGCCTTCCTATTTGGGTCAGCCTTCCCGTAGAAAGCAATCCCACTAAAGCTCCCATCGACCTGTCAGAAGTCTTGAGGGACCCTGAAGTTCGTTCAGTTTAGAGCTTTTTGTATCAAGGATTGACAGATTGGGTTTCTTTTTCTTCTTTTGGTGTTTTTTGACAGTGGTTACACTTGATAGTTGAAGCGTCTTAGGAGAAGAACAGTTTTCTGAATTTGTCGCCCTTTTCTGCTGAGTCCACGTACAAGTGCAAGAGTGGTCACGGAGCCAATAACCCATCAAGCCACTCAGACCGAGTTAGACCTAAAGATCGGAATTGAGTCATGCAACAACGTACGATGCCGTCCCAGCAAGAACCCGTGCAGGTATTCTATGCTGAACCCAGCAAACGGGAAAAGAGACGGACCAACCTTCAGGAACGGTTGTTAAAGATCAGCTATGAATTTGAAAAGAACAGGGAGTATCATTATCGGGACATGATCACGAGGTTACAGACAGATTTACAATGCCTTCACACTGATACGAGTCTGCCAGAGTTTAACGAGCAATTAATCGATATGGAAGAGATGCGTGATCGAGAACTTGTTAGGCTTGACCTTTTTCAGAGTTATATGCTGGAGAGATGTGAGCAAGAATATGAACGGGATATGAAAGCGATTCAAGGAGAGCATGATCGACTAGTCAAGGCTATTCGAGAGAAGCTGATTTCGAGACTTGAAATTCAGAAAAGGCGACTAAAAGAAGACAAGGATCTTCTCGATATTGCCAATGATCACTCTTTACTCCTTTCATCGGCAGCTTACAATAACGGACCTGGATCTCCTGGACGAGTGGACAGTGGATCCTTAGGTAACTTTGTCGACCGAAGGAATCTGAGACGACGAGGCGAGAATAATCAAACGTATAATTCCGAATTTGAAAATAGTGGCCTTTTCAGTTCTGGAAAGCGCAAGCGGAAAGCTACTACGGCATATGGGAGTGGAGCAGAGAGAAATGGTCGAAATCTGGATGAGATTTCTGCATTTTGGAGTGATCGAGATCATTTTCCTATACACCGAGAAGACGCTCGTATCTCCAACAAGTCATTTGCAGGTGTTTCAAACCTGAAATTGGAAGAGGCTCTCGAGGATATTGCACAAATTCGCAGAAAGTCAAAAAGACGTTAAGCACAATTCTTTATTATTATAATTAGTGCGTGCTTATTCACTAAAACAAATCATCCAAAGACTTTTCTGAATCTTTACGAATAAGCTCCTTCATTCCCTTTATCCCCCAAAAAAACTTTATCAGCAATAATAACCTTGACGTTTATGTCATTTCTCAGACTTACCTGTGGCATGATGGGGTCTCCATTGGAGTTCTTAACATAGCGGAATGGCATCTCGACCCTTTCATGCTTCCCAAACTTGAGCTCTGGGAAATCTACAAACGGTATATCCGAGAGATGCTCTGTGCGAGCGGAGTTTCTGGTAAGTACATCTCCAAAATAAAATATGAAAAAAAAAAAAAAAGAAAAAGATAATGTTTAGGGAGTCCCTACTTCTGTCTTGCACAACCATTTTGGTTACTCGAACTGCAGTGTCGGTTGTCATTTGAACCTTCTCGAGATTCCTGCCAGTAAATCCTAAGCAGATAATTGTTAGTTCATTTTCTTTTCTCTTAAAAAATTTTCTCCCTGCATACCGTATTTCCTGAGCTCGGCAGTACGATCTGCTTCCGTTATTAGCAAAAATATATTCACTCTTCGCGACATTATTCTTTTTTACACAACAACGTCTTCACCTCTTGGAGGATGGTCACCTTTTTTAATGGGTCAATTAGTACCGAGATAATGTTGAGATTCATTTCATTTTCTTACTTACCTAGAATGCCACCAAAGACAAAGACATCAAAATTTATGCCATCGTCCGGGTTCATTGGGATATCTGCAGATGGATCCAAAAGACATACTCTGGAAGGATCAATCTTTTTACCCCCGATATCAAGATTAATTACCTCAGTTTCTGTACATTTGATATTCTTCAATTCTGAAGGTACATTTTCAATGAGATCGGGAGAAAGAGATGTCAGATAGAAATTTGATCCAGCTTCACTTAGTTCCTTTTGAATGGTTTTATACTCGAGCTTCACCCAGTCGGAAAATCCTTCTTCCATATGCTCGACGACATAGGTTTTGCAAGAGCTTGTCATGATTCAACGATATGCTACGATACCGATTATTTCTTCCGTATAATTTCACCTTTCTATTTTCTACGTCCCAATCTGCCTGCCTACTGCCAAAAAAGAAAGAAAAAAAACTATTCATAAAGTCAACATCATCGTAAGACTATTCATATCTGCGTTCATTTATCAAGGGCTCCAAAGAAGCCCTATTTTATTGTTCTTCTTTTCTTTACTCGTTCCAGGCAATCAAAAACATCATGCCAGCGCCGAGAAGAAGGCATATTGTCTGCTTGAAAAGTCTCGAAAGCTCACCCACTTTTGAAGATTTATCTTGTAATTCTAGGATTTCTGGTACTGCTCCAACTGTCGCAATATACAGAAAGCCACCTGCCGTAAACGGTAATACTAAATCACTAAATTGAACTGAAGTATTCATAATACCGGGAGATGCAGAGAAATGGGCGCTATCATGACCTGAAGACTGAGATATTCTGTTGATGGTGATGCCAATAATTGTCCCCAAAAATGCTCCAATTGCTGTAACAAACTGCGCACCTAAAGCACGACTTTTTGAGAAGCCACCCTGGATTAGTAAGGCGAAATCTCCAACTTCATGAGGTACTTCATGGACAAAGACAGCAAGACATGTCGTAGCTCCCACGGATTTGCTCACATAGAAAGACGCAGCAATGGCTAATCCATCTGTTATATTGTGAGAGAAATCCGCAATCATGTTTAGATAAGCTGATAGCTTGATTGACACAGTGGGAGTAGTCGTAGTCGTCGAAGAATTGTCATTATCAATCTCTTTACCGTTACCTGCTGTCGCCGGTACCTTTCGACGCTTGATGTCACGGTCATCCTGCAAATCTGTTGCTGTTGACGTAGCAGTAGCCGTCGCGTCAGCATGGGAATGAGAATGTGAGTGAGAATGTGAATCAGCTGTATCCTGGCGGAGGAATATTCGCATCAACTTGTCAATCAAGATGAAAATCTATTAAAAAGTGTTAGCTTATCCTCAATTAAACCACGCAGAAGGGGAAAACAAGAACCGACCCCAAATCCGACCAGAATAGCAAACCCGAGAATGCTATTTCTCTTTTCATCGACAAGCACAAATCTAGCTCGTTCTTCATGGCTCTCGCCGAGAAATGTCTGGGGCATGAGATGAAAGAAAACATCACCTAGTAGACCTCCGATCGCAAAGGCAATCAATGAGGAGAGACTTGATGGATCGATATTCGCGGGCATCTAATAAGCATAGGGTAAGATACTGCGAATAGGAAAATTTCAATATGAGATAGATCGACATACCAATGCGAGAATAAGATTTGGAGGGCCAGATATATAGGCAGTAGCCAACAAAGCATTTGCACCAGGGCCTGAATCAACATTAGAAGACGTCTCTCTCGAAATCATATAAATATAACATCCTTACCAAACGGGAAGAGATATCCAAAAGCTCTTTGGGTTAAACTCGTAGATGATTCGCCCTCTTCGTGATTGACGAGATCGTTTACGCGTTCCACGACAGGACATTTCTAAAAATACGTCAGAAAGCAGTCTAAAGAGACAAATGACACAAATAAATACCTGAAGTTCTCGATCTAAAATTTCGAGATCAATGACACCAAATTGGTTAACGAGAGAGTCCTTGTCATGGTGTTTGGCATCAACTTCTAAATTCGGCTCCTGTCCAGCAACTGCCAAGCTCCAGTTAAGAACAGAGAAAAGCAGCAGGACCGCCTTGACGCACTGTGTTGACCATTTCATCTCTACAAAGGGGTGGATTTCAATTCGTCGTGGAGTAGCGATTTGGACCTAAGCCTGGCATAGTTTTGATCCCAACCCAACGCCAGCCTTAAAGCGACTGACTGAGCAGTTCGAAATCTCGGACCATTCCTTTTAAAAAGGCCAATAGCTTATGCAGGGGAGAGGGCGGGACTTGAAATAAGATATGGAGTTTGTATCAGGTCTTCTCTCGCAGGCTCAGCCCAAGCAGCAACTTGCGTCTGAGACAATCATCAAGCTATGTGACAGGCTACTTCACTCTACACTACTAGAAGATAGACGTGCAGCAGTCCTTGGACTAAAGGGATTTAGCCGAGATTATAGAGAGCAAGTTGTTACTGGGGGGCTTCGAGGCCTTATTGCTGAGCTTAAGCGAGATCGACAGGATGTCGAGACTGTCAAGGCTACTCTCGAGACTATATTGGTTCTTTTCATGAGAGAACATGATGTGAGTCTGTTTTTGCTTGCTTCTTTGTTATAATAACTGACTGATTTATATTGTCTAGCATATTGAAGAAATGGATTATATATCTCTATGGGTGACGGATGAATTGACTCAGGTACGGGAGATGTTTGCCTTTTCATGAATGGAATCTGACTTCTTTGAATCTAGAAAGAAGACAACCTTGGAGTCCTGATTGAACTTCTCGATAGTCATGACTTTTATGTGAAGCTATATACCCTTCAGATCTTGCAAGCCTTACTGGTCAATAGAAAGACCAAGGCTCAAGAATGTATACTACATACAGCATTTGGCATATCACGACTGGTTTCATCTTTGGATGATCGAAGAGAAGCGATACGTGACCAGAGTGTTGTGGTTCTTTCACATCTTGCAGATGGAAATCACGATGTGCAAAAACTTGTGGCATTTGAAAATACGTTTGATAAACTCTTGACAATTGTTGAACAAGAACAGGATGAAGAGCAGGGAATAATTGGTGGAGTTATTGTTGAGGATGCACTTCGGCTAATTGCCAATCTCCTTCGACAAAATGTTTCGAATCAGAATATGTTCCGCGAAACTAGTTGTATACCTAGACTATCAAATTTACTAATTGAAGCTGAAGAATGGGATATCCAAAGTACAAGGGCAATCAAAGTCACACTCGAGATATGTCGCCTTTTTGTTGTGCCAGATGCATCGGGTACAAAGGATAATCAGAATGCATTATTTGGTGCTGGTGTCCTTATGCAGGTATTGAAACTTGCCTTTTCCGAAATTTCTACTAGTACTGTTCGAGCAGGAGCTCTGGAGACGGCCGGAGATTTAATTCGTGGAAATCATGCAATTCAAGAGAAGTTTGCCAGTATTGATGTACCAGATATCAGTATATCATATCCGAATGATATGAAAAATGATCAAGACGAGAACTTGCTCCCTGTAATTCAAGCTTTACTCAATTGGGCCCTGAGGGAAGGTTCAATTCATATATTTGATTTAAGGGCTGGAGCATATCAATGTTTGGAAGCCTATCTCTACAAAAACACTGATACAAAATCCGAGCTACTCAAGCAATCAATTGATGGATTTTACGCATCAAGAATGAACGACTTGCAAGTTCTTGAAAATGGGGAGAATATTCTCCGGGCAACACTCGATTACAGAACAGATAATAGGACAGATCCTTACAAAGTATGGTTTGCTTCAGCTTTAATACTTGACATTATAGATGGTGGTGGAGAGCTGAAAAATAAGTTACAATCTGTGGTATTAGGAGAAGAAGATAAAGGAGAAGAAGTTATTACTGCACTGCAATCAATATTAAGCAATCTGGTGTCTGCTTTTGAAAATCAGCGTGATGCTAGAATTATTGTTGCATATGCTATGCTTTTGAGTGTATGGTTATTTGAAGATTTACAAGCTGTAAATGATGTTCTCGAGGAGGGTTCAGCTATCCAATCACTCATTACTAATGTGGCACGGCCCTTGACTAACCACCCGCTTGTAATTGGTACATGCACCACTCTATTGGGTATAATATATGATTTTACAAGTAAGGATTCTCCAATTTCACGATCATCTCTTCACCAACTGCTAGTAAATCGAATTGGGAGAGATCAGTATGTATTTGCGGTTCAAGCACTACGTGAACATCCGTGTTTACGAGATTTTAATGAATCGACCAATTTTTCTGCAGAGATTGAAAAGGAAACGGGTCTTCCCAATGTATACTTTGATGAATTATACGTTGATTTCTTCAAAGAGTGCTTTCCTCGTATTATTGGAGCATTTGATCGCAAAGCAGAGCAGGAACCACTAATTTTAGGAGCTCATACAAAGACTGAAGCATCAATTCAAGCTGTTGAGGCACTAGAACTCAAACTAAATCAAGTCCAAGAACAATTAGACAAGGCCTTGGCTCAATTATCTGATAGTCATAATCAGCATTCACAGTATAGTGAGGAGGCATCAACAAAGATTGAGAGATTGGAAAAAACAGTTGAATCCCTTAGAGAGGAACTTGACGAGAGTAAATCAGCAGCACATTCTTTGCAGACTGAATATGATCATGTAAAGCGGGAGCTCTTACAAATCAAGAACCGTAGCGAGGAACTTCATAAGAAAGTTAATGAGCTTGAATCGATTAGGGCACATCTAATTGAAGAGAATACTAATCTTGAACGGGAGAGAGATAATGTGAGGTTTGAAAGTGAAAAACAATTGAGTGCATGGACAAAGAAGTATTCAGAAACAGATCAAAATTATTCAAATTCACTTAAAGATTTAGCGACTGTCAAGAAGATTCGTGAAGAGACTGATAAGCGGTTGATGACAGTTACAGGAGAAAATAAAGAATTGAATAAGGTTTATAGGAATTTACAAGACCAATTTACTAAAGTTAAGCAGCAATTTGGGCAAGTAGAAGATCAACTCAAGGCTGTTAATAGTGAACGACAAGAATTGGTACATCAACTGGAGCAAGAACGTCAACAACGAGAATCTGCACAAGGTGAAATTTCTTTACTCAAAATTGAATTAGGGAGAGGCAAGAAAGTGCGAGAATCATTACAAGACAAGATTCAAAATTTTGAGGATCAACAGAGCCAAGGAAAGCAAGAGTTGGAAAAGCTATCCGCAGAAAGTGAGGGACAAATTAAACAGTATAAAGATAAGATTGAAACAATGGAGTCTGAATTTGAAAAGAAAGTGGAGCAAATCCAACAAGAGAAATCATCTGCACTGCAAGAAAAGGATCAACAACTTTTAACAAGGGTTAAAGAACACGAAGTGCAACTTGAAGAGATAAATAAAAGACATGAGCAACAACTCGAGCAACAAAAACAGCAACTCAAGGAAGTACACGTCAAGGATATGGTGGAGAAATTAGGAGCAGCAAAAGAAGCACATAGAGAAGAGATTGATTCTCTCAAGGCAAATGGAATGCCAAATGGTACTGATAATAAGAATGATAAAACAAATCAATTACAATCAGAACTTGATGATCTACTCCTTGTACTATCAGATCTAGAAGATAAACACCGCAGTGATAAGGAAAAGTTAAAATCACTAGGACAGGAGGTTTCAGATGATGACGAGTAAAAAAATTAAGATAAAAAAACCTACAATAAATTTACATAACTGTACATTAGTAATAAAAAAAAACCCATTTATTAAAAAATTCTCAATCTTCTATGATTCTAGTCTAGCAATACTCTTCGCTAATGACCAAAAATTATCACAATTATAACGACTTAACATTTCTCTAGCATCAATTTCAGTCTCTGTTGAATTTGTAGACCAACGTTTAAAATTATGTTGCTTAATCTCACCTTGCCAAATAAGTTGACATTTATTATGTGAAAGATCTTTATCATTTTGTATATTTACATCATCCTTTAATGGTGCTGCTGCTTCATTCCATTTAATTCGATTAAGCATTAGCTTCTTATAAAAGTTAATACTCTTATGACCACCTTCAACAATGACAATATTAAATTTTGGATTAAGTAATGTAATCCCCTTGAGGTGCGCTTGTTGAGCATTTATACTCACTTTATATCGATGCTGCGGGTGCCACAAGTAGTCAATTAAAAATACTGCACAAAATATACCTTTATTTTCATCCTCTTGCGCTTTGATAATATCTTTTTCAGTCCGTTCTTCAGATGTTAATTTCCGATTAGCATTATCCAACTCATGCTTGAGTTTTCGCTCTTCAACTTCTTTTCTTACTCGAGCTTCTACAAGAGTTGGATCCTTAATGGCTTCATTTGTTAATACACTCATCAAATTACTTAATTTGACTTTTGGAGGCGGTGCAGGATCGAGTCCCAGCCTGACACGATCCTGTTGCTCCTTAAATCGCTCAGATCGATCAGTTTTCCGAATTCGCTTCATTTCCTTTTTTGTAAGATGTGGTGGTTTCGGTGTAGGCATATGCCTTTCCCACGGTGCTGGAATTGGTACTGGATGTTGCACGTATAAAGTAACAATTGAATCTGGGGTATCAACCTTGACCAATTTTTCATCATCTAAATCATCGTATGAATTATTTGTCACAAGAGCTTCATCCCACCATTCAACTGCTGGGGGTTCTTCCTTTTTAAATGCTCGCTCAGTAATGTCGAATTCAGACTCAATCCCCGCAGATTTAGATGCCTGTTGAATCTTACGTTTAAGCTCTTCTAACTTAGCTTGAGCTCTCAGAGCTTTAGCTTGCTCAATGTAGACACCCTTTTGGTGAAATACTAGGCTCCTTGGTTTCCGTTCAGGCAATGCTTTGACGCTAAGACTTGCATCATAGTATGGATTCTTCGTTTCGTCCTCTTGAGGAGTACTAAGATCCAGTGGAGTCCTTGGACTTTTCGTTCTCGTTCTTTGGCCGGGGCTGGCTCCTCTAGCAGTAGGCCTATTACCGCCAGTTGACAATGAGCTAGCATCACCAGCTAGAAGAGGGTGTACGCCAACATTGAGCCCCCCTCTTGGCCTATACTGAAAATCATCCTCCTCTGCACGACTGGGAGACGCTCTCTCTTGTCGTTGCTGGGACGATGCAAGCGCAGCTTTTCGCTGCCGTATCCGATCTAGAAGACCGCTCGATGAGCCTGAGACATGTTGCTGTTGTTGTGGTGGTGGAGCAGTAGTAGGAGATGCTTGTTTAGGCTGATTACCGGCTAAGACCCCTGCAGCTTTTGCATCGGCTATTTTTTTCGCCACTATTTCTGCTTTCCTCTTTGCCGCTGCTGCCTTGGCTTTAGCAATGACATCTTGATTATTGAATCCAGCAGGCTTGTTTTTTTTTTTAATAGTTAGCCAAAGAAGAATCAGAATAAATTCAAAAACCACGCACACACTTACCGCACTTGACTGCTTCTGTCTCTTTGATGAAGAACCGTCTCGATCCTCTGAAGAGGGCCGTTTCATTGCCTCAGACATTTGGGCATCTCTAAGCGTAATGCTTGGTTAGTTGGTGGTGAATTTAATGATGATGGGTTCAAAGTCCCAAAGCAAGACAAGATGAGAAATAAGATGGATGTAAATCAAATGCAATACTAATTAAGAAGTTTGTGGTATTATTACGAGAAACAAAATGAAATCAATTTTTAAACGTATATCATAACTTTATGTTCAAACAAGCTACAATAAAAATGAATTATTTCCTTTAGATAACATACGCTTCTCCATTTCGGTATGGAAATCCAATTCGACAGTTTGATCCATATCATTGTAGACATCCTGCCAATCTACCATGGACTCTCTATTTAAAAGAATATCTCTATGGATATTTCCTGGTTGTTGACCGAGTATATTAGGATACATACTTCCAGGTCCACCCAAGTCGGTATGATTGATAATTTCCAATTCCATTGCCCTGCGTACTGGTTCACCAGGTCCGTATACTCGACCATAGTGTTGAAGCCGTGTTTCAAAGTCGGCTTTACCAACAATTCCAGATTCAAGATCCAAACTATCATTGAGCGCACTCACTCTTTGTAGAGGGTGACGTGTCTCTATTGATGGAACAATTGTCTCTGCTAGAGGCGCAGGTGCCTCCTTCTCTCTAACTGCATCTCGAATGGCTTTATTAGAAGGTGCTCCCTTTGGGTCCTCTGTCGTCGCTAAATCAACATATCCCAAAGAGTTGATTGTCTCTGTTTCGGGCGCTTGCCGGGTTGAATTCAAGTTGAGCGATGCCTTTTTTTTTTTCAACACATAATCAGTAAACTTAATGGAAAGCAGACGGTACAATAAAAATGCTATTAGGACTCACCATTCTAGTATTGCTCTTCTCCTCTGTCGCAATGTGGATTGTACAGTAAAAGTTGTTGTAGGGTACGTTTGTGCTACACCAAGCTGTTGGGTGGATTACGTCTCTTCCCAACCACCTTTACTCATCATTCTACTGTTAATTGTTTACAACTAAACTCGGAAAATAAAATAAAATAAAATAAAATAAAAATAAAATAAAGTTATACAAGAAGTATATGATGACTCAAGATTTCAGATGACAAAAAAAAGAAAACATAACTCCTTCAGACCCAAAAAGCCATAAATAAAAACAAAATTTAAAAGAAAATTAAAAGTAAAAAACCATTAATTGAGCGGGAACTCAAATTTCCACCTCCTCCGCCTTGCCGTGTCATGCGTATTATGATGAAGGAAAAAAAGAAAAACATTTTTTTAAACGTATGCGAGATTGTTTCATTATTTACTTTTATTGCGCGTAGGACTCTCTCTGATGGATTCTCCACCATTCTCTTGATCCCGTACTGCTGGCTGTTGTTGTTGTTGTTGTTGCTGTTGTTGTGATAGTTGGACCATAGGACTAGAACGCATTCCAGAAAATTCATCAGTCGGTGTCTTACCAATTCTTTGAAAACCTCGAATCAAATCTACCCCTTGGAGATCGCCAATTGATTCATCTTGACTTTTAGTCCTTGTTGGCCGTTGTATTGATCTATCTCCAGAGTTATAATTACTGGGAGTTGGCATGGAGTTATTATTTGGTGCCCCTTCAGATTGCCCTTCATCAATGTTACCACCAATAAAATAATGTTGCTGATGATTCTGATCATGCTGGTACATTTGGAGGGGAGGTGTTAATATAGGCGGACTTGAAAACTTGTTAGCAGGGGAAAATTCTCCATTCCCATTCCCAGGTGGTCTAGCTGGCGTAGATGATAAATGCATATATTTCCAAAATTGTGCAGGGCTAGATGCCGGAATATAAGATGATGGTAAAAGATGTTGTCCAGTACTACTAGGAGGACCCAAAAGAGGATTTGATAATTGAGGCATAGGTGTCTGTGATAGATTGCCAAAACTGCTTGGAATTGCCATCATTGAATTTTGTGAAGGTGGTTGTGCAGAATTAGACATGAGATTAGACCGCCCACCAGTATGTAATATTCCTGCATTCACAGATGATGATGATGCTGCTGCGGCTCCACCTCTGTCTGGAGTAAATGCTTCAATCGCACCAATCGGATTATACATGTGGTATGGAGAAGGAGTCGCAGTCAAACTTTCTCCATCTCCCATATCTCGCTTATGCCGGCTGCCAAGCACCGAACTAGTAAGTTGTTGTCCATCTCTTTCAGGTGTTTTTCCGTTTAATGTAGCAGACCGTTCAGGAGTACGGTTACCAGCTGCAGCTGCCGCGGCTGCCAGTAATGAAGTAGGACCAGTATTACTACTCTGTTCAGTCTTCATCTCAGGTTCAGAATCTTCCAGTGTTCGCTTGCGAGATGGTGAAAGTGAATTATTCCGGCTCCTTGGCTGGTGTTGCCGAGAATCCCAATCGCATGTTCGTCTCTTTGTTAATTCTCCATCTCGCGCTCGTCGAAGATAATCATTCCTATAACTAGGGAGGACTTGCCACTTCATTCCTTTTCCTGGTTCATCTGGTCTACGTGGAACTTTTTCAAATGCTTTATTGAGGGAGAGATTGTGACGTATCGAATTCTGCCAGCCAGTCCTTGAGAACCGATAATATGAATAATGGCTTGCAATGTAATCATAGATTCCAGCTAATGTCATGCTTCCATCGGGAGCTGATAGAATAGCTTGCGTTATCATAGTAGCATAACTATAAGGGGGTTTTATATCCTTGCAATCGTCGCTACTAAGATCCTGGACTTCAGGTACAAGCTGTTGAGCAGCAAGGGTCAAGCCTTCAACTGATCCCTGACCTCCAACAGGAGGTTGTGATACCATTTTGAGCCCCTTAGGATAAGATGGGTGATGAGGAAGCGATGGTGATAACCGAATCGTACTTTTATGCTTATCTGGAGATTCAGCCTCAGAGCCATTTCGTAAGTGGTTAGCTCTCCGATGCACCGAGGAAAGAGCATCAGTCGCATCAGACAGATCATCACGGTGACGATCTTCTTCTAGTTCTTCATCGCTTGTCATGTCGGCAACAGTAATATTGGAAGTTGAATCGTCTGGTAAAACAAACATCATTTGGGCACCACCGATTTCAATAATACTGCCACTAGCTAAGCGAACAGCTCCCTCTCGCCAAGTGCGACCATTTACTTTAACTCCATTTCTTCCAATAATGACAACTTCCCATACAGAAGCCAATTGATTGTATTGGATTATAGCATGGCGCCGACTGACAACTTTAGCGGGACCTAAATCAATATCGATAGTTTGATGCTGCTCATCGGCACTTTCGGATAGTCGTCCAATGACTACTTTCAATGATTTGACATAATATGTCCAAGTGGCACCTGTTTTTTTTTAATTTATGACGTTAGATATTTGTTTTGTTGTTGTCGTTGCGTTGAAGGACGCCTCTCGAGGAAAAGGAAAAAAAAAAAAAAAGTATACTCACCGGCAACTTTGGCATAGGCTTGAACATCGACGTTTGGATTTTTTTGATTATCAAAGTCAATAGCCACTTGAACGGGATGAGATGGCATTTTTAACCGTGAGATGACATTCAAGGAAGTATCAGTTGCGATATTTGGAACAGACTAAAAAACGGGGGGGGGGAGGAAAACCGACGTGTCTTGTTAGCCAAGAATAACCAAGGAAAGAAAAGTGAAAACAACGTACCCTCCGCCGTTTGACGGCATGAACCATCTTTGAAGGACTGGCATTTGGAGATGTTGTGACGCGGGAAAGGTGAGCAGTCCGCTGAGAGGACATCTATATCGACGTGTGTGATGCAAAAAAAAAAAGGTAAACCCGCGAATGAAGGGTTACCTGATCGGGAGGTTGCCGAGTTTGTATATTTATTTCCTGGATATACTCGGGCCGCTTGTTGAGTTCAAAAAAAAATCCCAAAAATAAGGAGAAAACGAAGAAGAAGCGTAGACTCGACGTTTCAAAGTCCCCAATGTTTGCCTTTCTATTATAAATGACAAGAAGGTGACGCTCCCTATATGATGGGAGAGAAGGGAAAATTGAGTGAGCGAAGAGATTTGTTTATGTTTTGCTTGGGATGAAAACAACGAACCGCAGGGTAATTCCCCGTTTCCCCAGCGACAGACCTTATCTAATCTCATCTCATCTGCCCGCCCCCTTCTCCCCCCACCACAAGCGAGAGAGCGACCTGGACAACCAAAGAACAAAGTTATTGTCGGAACAAAACACAATGGTGGGTGTGCAAAACTCTACGCTGCGGTTGGAAATTAAATAAATAAATAAACTTCACCTATTCTTAAAGGGGCAGGAAGTTAAATATTTCCTTTCCATAGTAACTTTTTGTCCAATAATATGGAGATCCAGTAATTGCCAGATAAACGTCATGACGAAGAGATACGTGTTGGTATTAGAAATTGCTACTGCGTTGTAAATGCTCTCTAGATGTTTGCTAACTTACAGTAGTCACCCCGGCGGAATGTGAGGGGGATACGGCGTTGAGCGGACTTTATTGCGCCGCTTGGTCTTGTCTTCGGTGTTGCCACGGCCAAAGGGGAAAAGAGTACCTTTTGGAAAATGGGGTGGGCATGGCTGGTAACCTTATTAGTTTTTAACAGTTGCCTAAAATGGTAGTAAATCTTCTTATGTTCGATGAGAAAAAAATTAACGTAGAAAATTGTTACAACCCAACACCACCACCACCACCACCACAACCACAACAACAACAACAATAAAAACAACCACCTTTTTCAATTGGATCTCCGAGATACAGGATTCGATCATTATTCCTCATATATTAAGCCCAAATTAGTGATTTGATTTCATCTTCCACGTTAGCACTGAACCCATGATGGATCCCCCGTCGAGGTCATCCTCACAAGCGGCTGACCGTCGTCCACAGCAACAACAACAACAACAACACCAGACGAATTCACCCCCTCAGGCAGCTAATAGTATGGTAAAAGAGGAGCCACCTGTACCAAAAGAGTATACAAATAATCGTTCCCCGCCATCAAATTCTTCTTCTGCCCATCCTTCTCAGACAATACAAAAGCGCAGACGTGTTACTCGTGCCTGCGATGAGTGTATGTTTTTTTTCCTCTTCTTCTTTTTTCAATTGAGAACCCTTGTCTAACTTATCTACTTCTTTTAGGCCGTCGAAAGAAGATAAAATGTGATGGAAAACAGGTATGATTGAAGTTTGCCTCCTTGGGCCGTTCTTTTTTTTTTTTTTTTTTTTTGGGTGGTGTCTTACTAACTCTATTTAGCCCTGCACCCATTGTACAGTATACAGCTACGGTAAGAAAAAAATGGCGGGTTTTTTTTATTTTCATTATTGGTCTCTTACTGACATTTCCTGCATTTTAGAATGTACTTATGATAAGCCTTCCAACCGAAGACGAAATCCTTCTCCTCATTATGTCCAGGAACTCGAGTCGAAAGCTCAGCGGGCTGAAACAATTGCAAAGGCTCTTCTGCCAGGTATCGATATTTACAACTCAAATTTCAATCTAGATGCCTTCCTTCGGCAGGTTTCAGCAGAGACCGTTTCCAGACCACCATCTACCATTAACAGCCCTGCCTCGGAACCTGGCTGGGTCTCGCGAGTTTCCTCATCATCTGCATTGGCTGCTCAGGGTGTTGGTCCTTCCAACCTTAATCCTCAGCAATCTGGTCGAAGAAAGTCAAGACAGGATAAAGGTAGCGGTGAGGAAGATGATGGTGCAAATGATATTGAATCTATGATTGATTCCACGGGACGTCTTCAACTCGACGAGAATGGAGCTCTCAATTTTGTCGGCACTTCATCAGTCCAAGGCTTTCTTAAACGGTTGGCTGTTCATCTTCATACTGATAATCTCGATTTATACAGCAAGCCACGTAGCTTGGAAGCGATAAAAAAGGAAAGTTATTTCTCTCCTCATCAGCATACCCTTTCCCCAGAATCTGATTCTGAAGATCGTGTTCAACTCCCTTCCAAACAGGTCTTTTACGAACTTTTAAATTCTACAAATCAAAAGGTCATGGTTGTTAATAGATTTGTTCATATACCTACTTTTTATAAGAATGTTGAAAGTGTCTACGCAACTGATCCAGATCTTTATACCAGTCAGCAAATGACATTTCTTCCTGTTTTATATGCTACACTCGCACTTACAATGACATTCTCTGTCGATCAAGCTCGCGAATTAGGCTTTGATCGAAATCATCCATACCGTTATTTCGCCGCTGCTAAGCGTCTTACAAATCTCATTGATTCTCGTGATGTATTTGCTCTTCAAACATTACTTATGATGATTACCTTTTTGCAATCATCTGCAAGACTTTCTACATGTTATGCTTATATAGGAGTTGCTCTTCGAGGAGCAATAAGGATGGGTTATCATCGGCATATCACTGACAGGTTCAACCCAATACAGATGGAGGAACGTAAGAGAATTTTTTGGTCAATTAGGAAAATGGATATCTACGTATCTGCCATGCTTGGCTTGCCTACCGGTATGGATGATGAATCATATGTTAATCAGCCATTACCGGCTGAGGTGGATGACGAATATATCAACGAGAATGGTATTGGCCAACAACCAAGCGGTGTCGTATCTGCAGTTACTGCTGTTAATGCTCATACCAAACTTCATTTAATATTGGACAGGATTGTAAAAAAGATATACATTCCTCAATCCAAGGCGGCAGCAGAGACTAATAATACTATACCTCATAAGATTAGCTATTCTAAAGTTATGATGATGGAAGCCGAACTTCAGAAATGGGTTGATTCTTTACCACCTGAGCTGTCACCAAATTTTGAACCACCTGAAAAGTATAGGTTGGCTCAAAGAATCCTTCATATGACTCTTTGCCATGTCAAATTGGCACTTTACAGACCATTTGTTCACTATGTCAGTTCTCGTATTCAGCCAGGTCGTGTTGATAGCAGAGCTTTCTCTTGTGCTGCCAACTGTATAAACACTTCTCGAACAGTAATATATATTGCTGATGACCTAAAACGTTCTGGATTATTAAGTGAGGGTTATTGGTTTTCAATATACACTATTTTTAATGCTGTTGCCCTTCTTGTATATTATATTCACGAGAATTTGACCAATCCTAGTGTGGGAGCAGTGCGGAAAGATGTTGAGACAGGGCTCCAAGTTGTTGGATCCCTCAAAGATAAAACGACTGCAGCGTTTAAATCCTACACCCAGATTGAAGCATTATTGAAGGAGTTAGATGAACTGATGGTAAAGGAGCGCGCAAGTCGGAACCAAAAGGCAAGCGCAACACCATCTGGACAAGCAGAAGGTGATGAAGAAGACGAGGCGAAAAGGCAACATCCTCGAAAGAGACAACTCTCACTTGTGACAATGGCAAATGATTTCTCAGAGACTGGCCCAACATTTGATAGTTCGGGTGCTCAAATACTTTCTGGATTGGGGACTATCTCTGACAATTATTTCAGTGCGTACGAAGATTCACCATTTGGCGCTGATCTAAATAACAATGAAATGTCAGTTGATTCGTACGGCCCACCACAAGGTTCACAGGCGGGCAATATTTCTACATTACAAGGAAATGATGGTGGTATATTTAGAGCTGATCAATTCCCAAGCTCGAGTGGAGCAGGTGCTAATATACTCAAAAATTTACCCCCGTTGCCTTATCCTTCTACGATTCAATCATCAGCTTTGGCGAATTTTGATGCATCTGGAATGCCTGGTATGCGGCAGCAATCAGATTATGACTCGACACCTGAAGCTCAGCAAGATAGTGGAAATACCTTTAGCCCCAAGGGAGGACAAATCGCGTCTGCATCTACTTATGCCCCTGCGATTCTTACTTTTGACGGTAGTGCAAGTACAGCAAATAGTCCACCTTCAGCAACAGTTTCCAGCACTAATATTGCTTTTCCGCCAACTCCATCAGGCTCACATCCGTTCTCTGGAGATCGAGCTAATAATTCTAATGTTACATCCTCGATATTTGAAACGCCAGGATTTGTACCAGGTTCATTCTCATCAGATAAAAAGCCTAATCAAATGTCGGACTTTATGGATCACAATGGGGTAAAGAGTAGTATATTTATGCAGCAGCCCGAGTTCTTTGGTGGAGAAAACAGATCAAGCAACCAAGATGAAACAAGACAACCTCGATCACACCCACTACAACTGCAGCAACAGCCACAACAGCATCGTTTTGATGCTAAAAATAGAATGCCTTCAAGTGTGGATTTACAACGACAGCCACTTCCTGAATTATATGGATTAGATGGTAATCGTGTTCAAGACATTTCTTATGACGATTTTGACAATTATTTTAATCAATTATAATGTGGAGGAGAAATGATTGAAATATTTTTATTTTTATTTTTATTTTTGGGGGTTTTTGTTTTTTTTCTCTCTTGTATTTCTAAAATTTTTATTTTTTTGGTGGTGGTGCTCATGCAGTGAGGATAGCAAAAACCCTGATGTTTTTTCTTTTTTGTTTTCGTTTTTTTGCTTTTGTCTTTCTAATATTCCTTTATTGAAAAAGGAGTATGGTGATTTATCTCAATTTGTTTGTTCTAACTGGTGTTCTTTTTTGCTTTTTTCAGCTTACCTTTTTTTTTTTATCAGTTGTTTTTCTCTTATCTAAAGCTCCAAGGGATGCGCAGGGGCTAGAGAAGCACTGCATATATCTTACTATACCTAACAATAATTTCTTGCCATGATGATGGGCAAATATATGTGTGTATGTGTGTGTGTGTTTATTTTGTTTTTGTTTTTTTAGACTGTTTATGTAATGTCATGTACTTGTTATGTTTTATGAAAGAGCAAAGAAAAAAAAAAAAAATTTACAATACAGTAAGAAAAAGAAAAAAAAGGAAAGCCATAGGTGCAAAATATAAAAGAAATTAATTTCTAAACATCACAGAAGAAGTTGATAGGTAGCTAAGGCAAGACTGAAGAACAAGCAAGCTTTCAAATAAATAATCATAGTAAAGTGTGAGGAGAGGACATACGCGTCATTACCAAAAGAAAGGGGTACACTAGTCCAAATTAGGGCGGAAAAGAAATTTTGACATGTATGGTATTATGTTATCTGGCTTGGATATGCTGAGATATACATTCAAAAGTCACAATTTACTATGGAGAATGTCAGGAAAAAAACTTGTCGTGCGGCTTGACGCACTCTAAATTTTCTGACATGATAAGTAAGCAGTTTTGACATTAATACTCCACAAAACATGGGTCCTCACCCCCCTTCCGATTTCTTCTCCTTATCATCCCACACCTGGGTTATCAATTGCCATTTTCTCCCGGAGTAAAGAACCTTTATATAACACAAGCTTTCAAATACTAAAGTAAAAATGGTACGTTTTATAACTATCTATCTTGTTTTTGGCTTGTACTAACTTATTCTAATCTACAGAGAATGGACAAGCCACATATAAACGTCATCTTTATTGGACATGTTGACTCTGGAAAGTCAACCACTGCTGGTCACTTGATCTACATGTGCGGTGGTATTGGTAAGTTTTACTGTTTTTTAACTCATATTTGAGGAAAAGTTGGCAGAATTCGGGTTATGAGCTTTTTATACTTTCTAGTTGATTTATTTACTAATCATGTATTTTTAAATAGACAAACAAACAATTGAAAAGTTTGAGAGGGAAGCTGCCGAACTCGGAAAGGGTTCCTTCAAGTACGCTTGGGTTTTGGACAAATTGAAGGCTGAGCGTGAACGTGGTATCACCATTGACATTGCTCTCTGCCAGTTTGAGACTGGCAAGTATAGTGTTACTGTCATTGATGCCCCTGGTCATCGTGATTTCATCAAGAACATGATTACTGGTACTTCGGAGGCTGATTGTGCTATTCTGATCATTGATGCTGGTACTCCAGAATTCGAAGCTGGTATGTCCAGGGATGGTCAGACTCGTGAGCACGCTCTTCTTGCTTATTCTCTTGGTGTCCAAGAACTTATTGTTGCCGTCAACAAGATGGACACCATTAATTGGTCTCAGGACCGTTATAATGAAATTGTCGGGGATACTTTCAACTTCATCAAGAAGGTTGGTTATAACCCCAGGGCTGTTCCTTTTGTCCCCATCTCTGGATGGAATGGTGACAATCTGATTGAGCCTTCCACCAACTGCCCCTGGTACAAGGGTTGGCGTATTGAGGACACGAAAGGTTTCGACACGGGTAGGACTCTTGTCGAGGCTATTGATATCATTCGCGAACCTATGCGTCTTTTTGACAAACCCCTCCGACTTCCACTCCAGGATGTTTACAAGATTGATGGTATCGGAACTGTGCCCGTAGGTTGTGTTCAAACTGGTATCATCAAGGCTGGTATGATTGTCACCTTTGCTCCCATTGGTGTAACTTCTGAAGTCAAGTCTGTTGAGATGCAAAACGACAAGACTCTCGCTGATGCTATTCCCGGTGACATTGTCAAATTTAATCTCAAGAACGTTCCTGTTAACGAGATTCAACGAGGAGATGTTTGTGGTGACTCCAAGAATGATCCCCCCAAGGGATGCGAGTCTTTCAATGCCCAAGTCACTGTCCTTGACTACCCTGGTCAGATCTCTTCTGGCTACTCGCCTGTCATTTATTGTCACACTGCTCATATTGCTTGCAAGTTTGCTGAGCTTATTGAGAAGATTGATCGACGATCTGGTAGGACGATTGAGAATTCTCCCAAGTTTATCAGGTCTGGTGATGCCGCTATTGTTAAGATGATTCCCTCTAAGCCTATGTGCGTTGAGTCTTTCAATGACTATCCTCCTCTTGGTCGTTTTGTCGTCCGTGACATGCAACAGGTTGTTGCTGTTGGTGTTATCAAGTCTGTCGTCAAAGAAAAATAAGGGTATCGGTAAGGCTGCTAAGAAGTAGACATACACTAAATTTTTGTCAATGCTGCCAGACCACCATCTACCATCAAAGGTCCTGCTTCAGAGCCTGGCTGGCTCTCGTGAGTTTTCTCATCATCCGCGTTGGCTGTTCAGGGTGTTGGTCCTTCCAAACTTGACCCTCCGGTCGAAGAAAGTCAAGAGAGGATACAGGTAGCAGTGAGGGAGTTGATGTTATAAATGACATTGAATCTATGATTGATTCCATGGGACATCTCCAACTCGACGAGAATGGAGCTCTCAATTTTGTTGGCACTTGATCAGTTCAAGGCTTTCTTGAACGTTTGGCTGTTCATCTTCTTACTGATAATCACGATTTATACAGTAAGCCACGTAGCTTGGAAGCGATGAAAAAAAAAAGGGAAAGTTATTTCTCTCTTCATCAGCATACCCTTTCCCAAGTTCAACTTCCTTCCAAACAGGTCTTTTACGAGCTTTTAAAGTCTACAAACCAGAAAATCATGGTTGCTAATATTATTTGTTCATATATCTACATTTTATAAGGATGCCGGGTGCTCATGTAGTGAGGATAGCAAAAGCCTGTGTTTTCTTTTTTTTTCTCCTTATTTTTCTTTATTGAAAGGAGTATGGTGATTTATGTCATTTTGATTATGTCTATCTGGTGTTCTTTCGTGTTTTCAGCTTTCCCTTTTTTTTTTTTTTTTTTTTTTTTTTTTTTTTTTTTTTTTTTTTTTTTTTTTTTTTTTTTTTTTTTTTTTTTTTTTTTTTTTTTTTTTTTTTTTTTTTTTTTTTTTTTTTTTTTTTTTTTTTTTTTTTTTTTTTTTTGGTATCAGTTGTTCCCCTTATCTAAAGCTCGAAGGGAGTGGAGGGGCTAGAGGAGCACTGTATATATCTTTACTACACCTAACTATAATTTCTAGCCACGATGATGGGCGATATGTGTGTGTGTGTGTGTGTATTTAATTATTTCTATAGGCAGATTATATAAAGTCATGTACCTGTTATGAATTATGAAAGAGCAAAGAAAAGAAAAGAAGAACAGCCATAAGTCTAATAAGGCCCCCCATACTCGCTACTTTCGAGCTGATCAATTAGAGCATTAGTTGCGTCATCCTCAGATTCTGTACCAGATAAACCATCACTATATCCGTGAGTATGGCCATGAAGATGTCCATTAGCACCACGCTTCTTTACTAATGCACGATGAAGTGGTGGGATACATAGGGTTAGTCGAATTAAGCAATACTTGAAAAAGTATCCAATACTTCTAAAAGTTTGATAATGAGGAATTTGCCGCAATCCACGTGCTCTCATCACTGTACGCTGGTAAAAAATACCTCCAGCACAATATACAACAAGGGCAATTAAGAAACTGTGTATTGAAAGTTAGAAATCCCTGATTCCTATCAAGTCAAAAAAAAATTTAAACTCACATTATGGCGAATATTACAACAGGGTTAACAGTTTGCTGCCTATTTGATCCAGGGCAAGCATATGGTGTTCTAGCTTCAAAAAAGTAATCACATTCATTGAATTGGCCAACAAATGAGACTGCAACTTTATTCATCATATTACGATCACATGAGAGCATGATGAGTGCTGATTTCGTTAATCTCGAACCCCCAGAAGGACAAGGAGATCCTCCCGTGTATTCTAAAACCAGTTTGCGACCTCGAAATCGTGGTGTACTTGAGACAGTTCTGGTACAAAAAAAAAAACAAAAATCATTAGCAGTGCGAAAATATAGCAAACCAACGATAGGGCAAAAAAGAAAAACTCACCCCAAAGAGAAAGACTGGCCAGTCTCGGTATCTGTATAATAAGCAGACACATTACTATCACGCGGGACTCCAACGTACCCTCCTGTTGATGGCTGTACCAGAACAGGGGAACATATATTGAGGGAGAAATTCCGTCCATAATCCCATCCGCGTACACTGATATCTGATTCGTCCTCGGGTCGTAATCTTCGAACAGGCCGTAAATCGTAAAATGCATTTGTCAACTGGGATACAGCTGTACATTCTTCAACTACAGGTTCCTCTTCTTCGTCATCACCACCACCCCCACCACCATTACTATCTTCTGTATCACCGACACCTTTATTTCCATTGGAAACACTTGATGCCGCTGTCTTGCCATTCTTGTTCTTTTTGCTGTTGCTTGTTGGCCGATTCGGCCGATATCCTTGTAATGCGTGAGGTATAACTGGCTTGATATTCGCTACACCCGTAGATTCCGGGGCCGGACTCACTTGCTTGATCTGAGTGTTGACTTTATTATTATTCATTGTTCCACAATTGCCATTCTCAGAGAAGGATATCGTCGCTATCCATAGCGCTAGATGAAGTGAACAAATACGCATTCAGAAAAAATAAATTCACTTCCCGTGGGGTATAATAACACAGAATGACAAGAAAAGAAATTCCAAAAAACTCGCCAAATATCAGGATAAAGATGGTGCTGTAGACGTCTTCTGTCGTCAAGTAGTGCGGTTAAATATAAACGAGCGTAAATATAGCTTTTGTTGTTGTTGAAGTTCTCAAAATGGACTCCCAAGCCGATGGAGGTCACGTTTTTTGAAATGACATCCACCTTGAAATCAATTAAACTTACCCGAGGGACAAACCGGATCTCAACCACCATTGTTGTAGAAGATGTCTACGGAAATTTTCAAAACCGCTTTTACTCCTGCTGGAGTACTCGATAGTGTTGAGGCTACCATTGGTATAGACACTTTTGCTTCAATTTCAATTTCATTTTCATATTATTAACATTCATCTACAGGAGCCAACCCAAAGACAAAGAATACCTTTGACGCCATTGCTAGATATATTGTCGGATTACAAGATGGCACAGAATCTAGGAAAAAGAGGAAGTTGAATCTAGACATTGACGATTCTAAAGCTGTCCTGGTCATAAATGATCTATCATTCTTATCCCCACTACGAAAGAAACTGACCCTTGTCGTCACTGAAAGTACAATTAGTGCGGTATCGGGACATGGAAGTGATGATGCTATTATTGGAGCTCAGATCGCATGGTCAGACATTCAGGAGATTGTGTGTCTTCCTGTACCAGATAGGATGGCCCCGCAATGGAACTTCATAATATTTCCTGCTCGCAAGCCCGAAAATCTGAACATTGAATACCCAGAGGCAATTGTCTTCAGTGTCGGAGAATCTCATGTTGCTGTACTCAGTGAACTTGCAAATCTCAAAGACCATAGTCTCATAAAGGATGGAATTATTGAAGTTTTCCGAAAAATCCGGTCTGACATCATCATTGACCAGCCCAGCCCCAAGGAATTTGAATCCTCCAAAGATGAGGAGAAGAATACTCGATTTGCAGGTAATCTACTAAGCGTTGCTACTCACCGTGGTCCTAAAGATGGTCACATCTTCTTCCTTAAAGACAAAATCATATTTGGATTCCGAAAGCCAATTGTTTTAATTGATATTACTGATATTCAGTCAATATCTTACTCATCGATTACTAGACTCACATACAGTCTGCTTCTCACCCTAAGAGACGGCCAATCAATTGAATTTTCCATGATTGACCAGAAGGAGCATGAGGGAGTTGATCGATATTTAAATTCAAAGAAGCTTCTAGACACTAGCATGAGTGGAGAGAAACGTGAAGCTAAGGATAAAAAGACCAAAGCAGGTAATCCAAAATCAGCCAGCGAGTTAGCCAAGGCTGAGAAAGAGTATGCCAAACTCCATGCTAATGACGATGATTTTGAGGAGGGTATTGTCAAAGTCAAAAGTGTACCAGAAGAGGAGCAACAACAAGAAGATGATGACGATGACGAAGAAGACGAAGATTTTGGTGAAGGATCGGAAAGTGATGGAGGTATGTATAACCAACACCACCGAACAAAGCCCTTTCTTAAATAAATAACTAACCAATGCCTTTATAGGTTCGCCACATTCTGATTCAGAATCTCAAGATGAACAAGAAGCTTAGATCTTATAAGCGCAAGATGTATCTTTTATTTCGATTCTGTATATGTTAATTTTCGGTTTTATCATGACATTCATTAGATCTACAAGTCCAAGACGCTCCATATATACAGTCGTACACTTTCACTGGTAACAATAACGTTAATGACATAAAAGTAAAAAGACTACGGGGGCGCTGCTCACTCATTGTTTCGGAGCTACATAGACGATTTTGTGCGGCTCTGAGTCCCAAATTGTTCCTTTACGAAAGAATCAAAGTGATCTGCTCTAGTGCGTAAATTAGAGACAAGCTTACTGTAGATAAAGAAGAAATTCAAATCTCAGCGGTTTTCAATTTATCTTTTTCTCCCGGGCACATTCATTACTAGGCTTTATCGGGTTTAGCTCCGTTGCCGAAACATAGAACGAAAAACAAAAAGGAAAATCAGCTGGGATAAATCTCCCAAGGTACAAAAAGTAGAGAGAGGCAAAAGTAAAAAAATTTACAAGGTCGAATGTGAAGAATTGCCACGTCTGTTTCTAAGAATATTAGCCAACAAAACAGGGTAGCTAACTGTCCTATTTACTAAATATGGTTAAAAAACTTGCCGTAGAAAACATAACAAAAAATGCTCCGATCTTTTTTCTCTTTTTTTTTTTTTCTTTTTCCTTCTCTGAAACGCTGGATTAGGGTTTCAGGCCGCGTGCCCCCTCCCCGTCTTTGAGGTTTTTCGAAAGGTGCGCTTACTATAGGGTAAGCCTTTCCTAATTGGGCAAAGAGCCGCAAGTTGAAATAAAATTTTTTCTGTTTGGAAGAATAAAAATTTTCTTTCTGCAACCCATTTGTGGCTGAAGACATATAAAAAAGGTCCTCACTCCCATCCCGATTTCTTCTCCTTGTCACTCACACCTGAAATCAATTGGCATTTCTCCCTGAGTAAAGAACCTTTATATATTATACATTTTATTATATAACACAAACTTCTAAATACCAAAGTAAAAATGGTGCGTTTATCTTCTTCTTCTTATCATCATCTATGTTGTTTTTAGGTTTTTACTAACTTGTTTTTATCTGCAGGGAAAAGAAAAAGTACACGTAAACCTCGTCGTCATTGGACACGTCGACTCTGGAAAGTCAACCACTACTGGTCACTTGATCTATAAGTGCGGTGGTATTGGTAAGTTCTACTGTTTTTTACTCATGTTATCCCTTGGGAGCAGGGAAAAAAAAATTTTTATTCCCCCCCTTTTCTGAATTCCCAACAAGGGTGCATGAACTTTTTCCAAATAAATTTACTAATCAATATACTTTTTTTCAATAGACAAGCGAACAATTGAAAAGTTCGAGAAGGAAGCTGCTGAACTCGGAAAGGGTTCCTTCAAGTACGCTTGGGTTTTGGACAAATTGAAGGCTGAGCGTGAACGTGGTATCACCATTGACATTGCTCTCTGGAAGTTTGAGACTCCCAAGTACTATGTTACTGTCATCGATGCCCCTGGTCATCGTGATTTCATCAAGAACATGATTACTGGTACTTCCCAGGCTGATTGTGCTATTCTCATCATTGCCGCTGGTACTGGTGAATTCGAAGCTGGTATCTCAAAGGATGGTCAGACTCGTGAGCACGCTCTTCTTGCTTATACTCTTGGTGTTAGACAACTTATTGTTGCTATCAACAAGATGGACACCACTAAATGGTCTGAGGCCCGTTATGAGGAAATTGTCAAGGAAACTTCCAACTTCATCAAGAAGGTCGGTTATAACCCCAAGACTGTTCCTTTTGTCCCCATCTCTGGATGGAATGGTGATAACATGATTGAGCCTTCCACCAACTGCCCTTGGTACAAGGGTTGGGTTAAGGAGACCAAGGCTGGTGTCGTCAAGGGTAAGACTCTCCTCGAGGCTATTGATGCCATTGAGCCCCCTTCGCGTCCTTCTGACAAGCCTCTCCGACTTCCCCTCCAGGATGTTTACAAGATTGGTGGTATCGGAACTGTGCCCGTCGGTCGTGTTGAAACTGGTGTCATCAAGGCTGGTATGATCGTTACCTTTGCCCCCGCTGGTGTTACTACTGAAGTCAAGTCTGTTGAGATGCACCACGAGACCCTTGTTGAGGGTCTTCCCGGTGACAATGTCGGATTCAATGTCAAGAACGTTTCCGTTAAGGAGATTCGACGAGGAAATGTCTGTGGTGACTCCAAGAATGATCCCCCCAAGGGATGTGAGTCTTTCAATGCTCAAGTCATTGTCCTTAACCATCCTGGTCAGATCTCTGCTGGATACTCACCTGTCCTTGATTGTCACACTGCTCATATTGCTTGCAAGTTTGCTGAGCTTATTGAGAAGATTGATCGACGAAATGGTAAGAAGCTTGAGGAGTCCCCCAAGTTTATCAAGTCTGGTGATGCCGCTATTGTTAAGATGATTCCCTCCAAGCCTATGTGCGTTGAGGCTTTCAGTGACTATCCTCCTCTTGGTCGTTTTGCCGTCCGTGACATGCGACAAACTGTTGCTGTTGGTGTTATCAAGTCTGTCGTCAAGGGTGATAAGGGTGCTGGTAAGGTCACCAAGGCTGCCCAGAAGGCTGCCAAGAAGTAAAAAAGGTTACATGCATTAAGTAATTGTTGTCCTTTTTCTTTTTTTTGTGTGAGTTGTGTTTGGGGATATAAAATCTGTTTTTTTTTTTTTTTACGAGAAAATAAAGAATATTAGTAAAAAAATTTTCCTTTCCACTTGTCTGGTGTAGCTTTTGTCTTCCCCTAATAGAGTTTTGTGCATTCATTTATTGGGTTTTACAAGTTGTAGCGCTAGGATTAGTTTGAAGGTTTGTTTTATTGATAGTGTGGATGATTTGCCTTCTTACTATAAGTATGCTTCCCTGTGGAAAAGCGTAGGAAAAAGCCACCTTTGTGTAGTAAAAATTTGTTGTCTAAAGTTGTCGGGCGTTGTATTTTCTTCTACGAGATGGAATACGATTTGATATTCAAGAAATATGGGAGAGTTTGCGTGCGCTTTTGTGATCTGGCAAAAAGACCAAGAAATATGTACAATACATGACAGAAATTTATAAATAACCACATTGCATAATTTATTTTATTTGTTTGTTCAACATTTATTCTTTCTTAATTATATATATAAAAACTTTTTCTAAGCATCTTCAGGGACATCATCATGGAAAGTTTTACCAGACAAGGTTGGTTTAATTACACCAACTCTAATTAAAAAGTCACCAAAATGTTCATCATTAGAAGTTCTTTCTAAAGACCATCTTTTAAAGAGTGGTTTTAAAATTGATAAAATTTCCTTTTCATTGATTGAATTTCTGTAAAGTTTATTTAATCGTTCACCATGATAACCACCACCAAGAAGTAAATTATATGCACCATATGCTTTACCAACTAAAGCAACTTCTGCCATCCAGGGGCGAGCGCATCCATTGGGGCATCCTGTCATTCGCATAACAATACTATCATGACGTAATCCATATTCTTCAAGTGCTTTTTCTAATTTTGTAATTAATTGAGGTAAATATCGTTCACTTTCAGCCATTGCAAGACCACATGTAGGAAATGCAACACATGATGATGATGATTTTCGAAGACCAGAAAAGTTTACATTATCCAATTTATATTGTTTAAGTAAGCCTTTAATTCTTTCCAATTCATCATTATCAACATTGCTAACCACGACATGTTGATTTCCTGTAAGTCGAAATTCTCCCTTGTGAACTTTGGCAATCTCCCTTAAACCTGTCCTCATTTTAAATTCAGGTGTATCTTCAACTCGTCCATTCTCAATGAAAAGCGTACAGTGATGCTTTCCAAACTCATCCGTAACCCATCCAAAATAATCAATATTAGATTGAATATAAAATTCTCGTGGTTCTTGGAACGTCTTTCCCCATAATTCTTGTACTTTTTCCTTGTATACATCAACTCCCATATCGTCAATTGTATACTTTAGCCTTGCATGTTTTCTATTCTTTCGATCTCCATTATCTCTTTGAACAATCATGATCTTTTCACAAACCGCACATATATCAGCTAATTCAACATATCCAAACATACTACCAGTTCTTGGGTATGTCTTTTTGTTATTATGGGTTGTACCCATTCCACCACCAACAAGCACATTAAATCCATCTAATTTCCCAGTCTCCTTATTTTCAATTGCAATTAATCCAACATCATGTGCGTATACATCCACATCATTGTATGGAGGAATACATATTGAAACTTTAAATTTTCTAGGTAAATAAGTTGGCCCATATAATGGTTCATGATCAACAACTGCTTCTCCTGCAACCATCTTTTTCTCATTCGTACTTTGATCAGTCAACCAAATCTCATGATATGCTGATGTTTGAGGTAATAGATGATTACTTATATCCTTGCACGCTTGCAAAACTTGTCCATGAAGTGCAGATTTTTGAGGAAGTGCGCTGCACATGACATTTCGATTTACATCACCGCATGCAGCAATTGTATCCATTAAAGATGAATTAATTCCCTGGATTACTGGTTTTAAATCTTTTTTAATAACTCCATGAAGTTGAAATGTACCACGTGTTGTAATTTTAAATGTTCCATTACCACGAGAGTCACATAATTCATCGATTTTTAGCCATTGTTGTGGTGTAGATACACAACCAGGTAATCTAACTCTTACCATGAATGCATATGCAGGCTCCAATCCGTTTGCTTTGCGTTCATCACGAACGTCTCGATCATCTTGTAAATAAATCCCGTGAAATTTAGTCAACTGCTGATCATTAGCTGAAATAGCTCCTGTAGATTCATCTGCGAGTCCTTCAACAATTGTTCCTCTTAGATAGTTGGAATTGATCTTAATATCTTCATTGGTTATTGGAGGTGGTTCATCAATATCACCACCTAAACCCTCTACCCCGAGTGCTTTCCAAAGTTCAGCCTCCCAAGCAGTATAAGCAGTCATTGGTCCATCAGGATCTTGATCATCGCCAAGCCCCAAATCAATCAATCGTGTACCTCCAAGGATATTAAATCGAGCATCCAACTCCTTAGAAGGCCGATTATAGTAGTGTTTATCCTGTTTTCTTGGCCAATATAAGCTATCTCCCATACCAAATACTGCATATTTGGAATTCGCAAGGTCAACATCCGTAGATGACTTTATAAAATCCCAAAAGTTTTTCCCATTTTGAGGAATCTCTCCCTGACCAGCTGTACTAGAGATTAGAATGATATTTTCTTCAGTTGGCAAATCTTCAACCGGGTAATCGTCCATTGCATAGACTGACGACTTGAGGCTACGTCCCTTTGCACGACGTGCCAATCTCTTTGCAAATGCTTCTGCTCCCCCGCCATCAGATGCAAACAGTATCGTAACAGGAGGTCCAGATAATCCTTCCAGAAGTTTTGCATATGCTTCCTTTGCCTTACGTCTTCGCTCATGTGCCACTTCGGCTCCATAAGGTTGAGAAATACTCTTAGCAATTGCTGGATCTCGGAGTGCCAATTGGGAAAGAAAGTTGTCCCTATCCAAGAAATTCTTTAATTCCTTCTTTAATCGAGGAGAGTCAAGCTGGAATTGTTCTTCTCCCCGCTTAGGAGCTGACGGATCCCAACGATATAAGGGCCAATATCCAGAATCCACAGCGACCTTGGTCTCTTTAAGAACCTTGAGAGCATTATCAGTCTCTGTCTCATATGGGAGATAAGCAACAATCACAGAGGGACCAGGATATTTGGCTGCTTCAGAAAACGCTTGCAAAACTTGTGTATAAGATGCATAGACTGCAACTGAGGCAACATATACATTACCATAATTGAGAGCATAAAGACCAATATCCTTCTTCCTTCGGTAGTCTTGGTTAGCACTTCTCTCAGAGTATGGCTGAGAATCAATAACGAGCATATTGATATTTTGCCCTGAGGCAACAACATTATGGACACCAGAATTTCCCAAATCATACGACCATGCATCTGAACCAATAAGCCAACTACTATTTGTAGTAAAAAGAGCTCTTCGTTCCAAAATATGTTTGGCAGCATCTGATTGGTCATTCTCTAAGGCTGCAATGACTGCTTCATTCACAATCGGATCATTCGTATTCTTCTTTTCATTGACAAGCCATTTAACAAGAAGCTCGCGAACATCTGAAGAGACTTCTCCATCCTTGACAACCTTGTTAATATGAGCCATAAAGTTCTTTTTAGCCCTCTGGTTTGCCAGATAAAGACCGAAACCAAAATCTGGAGCACTCGAAACTGATTTTGAAATTCCAATATCTGGTTTGTCTAGCGCATTCAGAATGTCCAAATTATCCTTGTACATATCATCAAGAATTCTAAGATAGGAATTTTCAAGTTCGGGCACTTGGATTGCCGTTTCTGAAGGGGAAGATGGTTGATCATCCCTTTTTCCTACAAATAATCCTTGAACAGGCTTTGAATCTTGGATGTTGAGAAGGACTCCCCGAAGTGCTTGAGTAACAGTTGCATGATCGATATCACCAAGATGAAAATCAACCACTTTTGCAAACTTTTGAGAATGAGAGATCTTATCTAACGAAGGAACAAAATCTAAGAATAGAGGAGACCATTTAGTCGATCGGAAATTGGCCTGCGAAAGGATACCAACATTCTTGACTGATTTTGGAATTACATTTAACAAATGCTCAGCATTCCAAGGTCTATAAACTCTGATCCCCACAACTCCAACTGCAGCATAGACATCCCCCCATTTGGCAGATTGTATAGTATTTACAAACTCCAAAATGGGAGATCCAAATACAATTAGTGCCGTATCAGTAGATGGAGAACCCCAGTATTTGAAGAAATCATACTGCCGACCAGCAATATTTTGAACCTTACTGAAAAGTCCTTCAATACCTCTTGTGATTATCGATTCCAGAGTTTCATTCTCAGCCGAACTAGTCGGGGCTTCTTCGCCATCTTTCTTATTTGATGATGAGGATACCTCCTCTTGCTGTTCACCTTTTTGCTTATATTGTTTAAACTCATTGACAGCAATGTCGAAGAGTTGAGGCTTTTCTAGTATGTGTGTCGTTGTCTCACTAGGTTGAGATTCAACAAAGAAATGTAAAATACCACGTCCAGTGGATAAAGCTAAGCTGTGAGCAACAATTGACAAATCGTATGCTTCTTGACTGTTAAAAGAATGAAGGATTGTAAAGCCTGAGCTTCGAAGAGCAGTTAACCGAGAGAACTCGGAAGCAGAACCAGAACTTAAAGAGACATGGATAACAACTGGAAGCTTGGAGAGCTTGGAGAGATGGTGTAGTGCCTGACCAAAACCGTCCGTCACAGTAGTCACCGATACAACTTGATTTCTTTGAGCCTCCGCTAGGACGGACAAGAACGGATCAGTGTTTGCTCTGATTACCTCAAACTGGATATAATTTTTGTTAGCACAGTGAAGCTAGATAAAGTAATAAAAGCGTCGACAAACTTACACGTCCGGGGATAGATGTAGCATCTTGCTCGGAGAAAAATCGAAGTCCTCGAGTAAAGGGGTTCTCCTGAGCTAGACTATCTTGAATAGAATAAACAATATCGCTTGCATGGAGTGCAACTTTTGCTACTATAAAATGGAAGGGTCTAAATCAGTAAAAGAACATAGTGCCTGTTTGATCTAAGTATCCAACTCACCACTACCAGCTTGAGTCAACATAGTGTACTAGCCCTCTGAATAGCAAATAGAGAGAAAAGAGTAGTCGACTATGTGGTTGTCGAAGAATGAAGTTGGCAAAAGATCCTCGACTTATCTCCTTCCCTATAGTTTAGACTGGAGCTGAAGAGAAAACGGACGATGTGCAGTGCGGCTCAACCAGATTTTTTTTTTTTTCTTTTCCGGACTTTGATTCCCATTACCTGCGTTGCTATTTGCTCCGATGGCGCAATATCTAATCGAGAATGCGCCACAACTTCGGACGCCACAAATGTGGCTTGATTGGGCACACTCCACAGGCAATAGGGCTAGATGCGCGCCCCCACGTATCTCTACCTTCATTCTTTTTTTTTTCTACAAGTCGCGATTACCGACGGTAATGGCAATACTTCATGAAGATGGGTAAAACACTTAAAATAAAGATAGCTTTTAAAATTTTAAAGAACAAATATTTTTCCTTGTCTTCATTTCATGATAATAATAATGTACAATATATCTTAAAAAAGAAATTAGTTAACCAAATGTTCCGCCTGTATTCCTTGGAGCACGACGTTGAGCTGATAGACGCCATTCGTTTGGATCTGCAGCAAATCGGTTGAATAAAGGTTCAATTCTCTCCCTTCGTTTTCGTTTACTTAATTTATCAGCATCTGCAACCTTGAAAAAGGTGGGCGCTGCATCGACCAACCATTTCGGATCAATAACTGTTGCACAATGCATATATTCTTTGGTTGTCAAGACCAAGGTATGATAAATAACATACTCAGCATGTTTACCAAAGAGTGCAGACGAAGGATGCAGATATACTGGCGTAGACTCGATGAGAGTTTTATACCCCTCTTGGGGATCCTTTCTAGCTGCATTTCTGAAAAATCCAGTACAAAGTGCTTTTCTTACCAAATCTGTAGCCTTACCACATGTTATGACATTATGCTTGTATCGTTCCATAATGGATATCAGTTGTTTCCTCACATCTTGAGCTCTCTTCATGCTTCTAGCTTGAATAAAGTTATCAAAACACCATGCATTAGCAAATCCACTAGTCTTCCACGCATTATAGACGTTTAATAAAGTAAGATGATCTCCAAATGGGTCATGAAATTTTGCCTTCTTCTGATCTGCTTGCTGTTGCTTCTCCTTTGGACGATAAAAGACAGTTTGAACTGAAAGCATCGCAACAATTGTAAGGACTTCATCTGAACAACCATATTCCACAGATAAGAGTAGAACTTTTGCCAAAGCAGGCTCCATAGGAAAATCTGCCATTTTGCGTCCAATTCTTGTAAGTAAACCTTCATCATCCAAAGCCGAAAGTGCGTAAAGCTCTTCTAAAGCTGTAAGCATAGTATTGGTAGGTGGAGGATCCATGAAATCGAAATGGAGCAAATCGTTTATACCCATAGCCTTTAGTAACAAGATTGTATGAGAAAGATTCTGGCGTTGAATTTCTGGAATTGTTGCTGGCAGCATTTCATTTTGGTATGCAGACTCTGTATATAACCGATAGCACTTTCCAGGCCCCGTACGACCTGCCCGACCTGCTCGCTGATTTGCTTGGGCTTGAGATATGGGCGATACCACCAAGGAATCCATACCCAGCTTGGGGTCAAACGCATTTATCTTGACAAATCCGGGATCAACAACGTAGTAGATACCATCGATAGTAATGGATGTCTCGGCAATGTTAGTTGCCAGTACAACTTTACGTGCTCCATGGGGAGCAGGGTCAAATATTAGACTCTGCATCTCACTCGGTAATGCAGAATATACTGGAAGTATAATAAGCTCAGGAACTGAGGGACCTAATGCCTTCATCCGTTCGTATAATATTTCACAGCTCGTATCGATCTCCTCTTGGCCCGTTAAAAATACAAGGATATCACCTGCGGGTTCTGATAAGTGAATCTGCATAACAGTGATAAGGGCAGCATCCAAATAATCTGGTTCCGGTTCTTTTGTAAATAGAATCTCAACAGGATAAGTTCTACCAGGAATGAAAAGAATTTGGCAGTCGAAAAAATATGATGAGAACTTTTCCGCATCCAGCGTTGCGGAAGTAACAATGACCCGAAGATCTGGTCTCCGCTTAGTTGCCTTTTTGAGAAGTGCAAATAGAATATCTGTAGCAATTGTCCTTTCGTGAGCTTCATCCAACATGATAACTGAGTACTGTTTAAGGTCTGGATCGAGAAGAGTCTCACGTTGAAGCATACCGTCAGTCATGTACTTTATCTTTGTATTCGGACTCGTCACATCTTCAAATCGAATAGTATATCCGACTTCTTGACCCAATTCACAACCAACTTCTTCAGCTACACGCTTAGCCACTGACATTGCCGCTACTCGGCGCGGTTGTGTACAACCGATCTTGCGCTCATTGGCAAACCCTTCCTCTGCCAAATATTGTGTTATTTGAGTGGTCTTTCCAGATCCTGTGTCACCAACAATAATAATAATTTGATTCTCTCGGATAGCTTTGACAATACTGCTCCTAAGATTATACACTGGGAGAGATCTTCTCTGTTCTTCTAAAGACATAGTTGTGTGTCTACCATACGAGACAGGCCTACTTTGCTCGCTTTTCCTCCAACTTGAGCCAGTCGACGATGTAGAAGCTTGTAATGATGACCGTAAATCTCTTATTAACTGACGTTCATCACCTTGAGCCATGGGATCATTCCATTGGTTTGATAGTTCTCGTTTATCAATCTTCTCCTTTGCTACCTCCTTAGCCTGTTGTTGTCGAAGCTCTCTGCGCTCTTTAGCCAGAGTAGTACCTTCCGTAGCCGCCCTATTCAAAGAACCTTCTGGAGCCTTAATAACACGGATAGGACTAAGTTCAAGGCTCTGCTTCGTCTGGCCAATTAGAAAAGGTGGTTCTTCTTCTCTTACTTCAATGTCAATATCCTCCTCGGGCTCGACGTCTGCTTCTTCATTCAATGCATTAATATCTTCGTCAATATCCGGATAATCTTCAGCAGAGACTACCCCAGATGCAATTAACTGCTTAATCTCCCATCTTTCCGGAGATGTCAATCTCTTTTTCCTGCCAGGAGCAGCTGCCATGGCAGCTTTCCTTCGAGCATTTGGGTCTCTTCTGTCAAAAGGGAGCTCTCCCTGGGCTTGTCTAAAGTTCGCAATGCTCAGATCTTCGCCCGTATCTTGATCAACATCCTTGAGTGAGAGACCTATTCGATTTCCCTCAATGCTGATCACTTTAACTTTGACTGTATCAAATTTTTTTAGATAGTCCTCTGGGTGATTGACTCGGCCTTGCCCGGATATGTTGGAGACATGAATCATGCCGTCGACTTTACCTTTAACACCTTTTAATGTCACAAAGGCACCAAAATTCGTTAACCCACTGACTGTACCCGTATATATTTTATTCAAAATTGGCTCATCATCTAGATCCCCTTGGTCAGGTATGGGCGATCGACTATAAGTTTGCCGCCTCCGTCGCCCACGATAACCATCTCGCTCGACGGGTGACCTCGAACGACGCCTTTGCCGTCGACCATAAACATCGGTATCGTCTGATGGTGGAGATCTACTTCTGTAATGATCACTATTCTGAGCGGTAGGTCGATGAGTACTTGAAGTAGGAACTGAAGAGCCCAATGCTTCAAGCTGCGCTAAAGCATCATCAACAACGTTGGACTTTTCATTTAGTCCATCAGGACTAGTGTCAGGTAGTGCAAGCCCTCGAAACTTTTTGGTCTTTTCATCTACCTCATGGCCGTTTTTTGTATCCGGAGGGCCTTTGATGTCTTTAGAATCCTTGTGTCTGGGGTGCATCAGTCGAATTAACCGATCCAAATTCTCCACAAATGACTCGGGGAATTCTGCACCTACTTCGGACAGATTCTTCCTGAAGTCTTTCAGATCCTTTGACCCATTATGTATATTGAGTAGAAACTCTGCTAAAGTTTTATCATTTTGACCTAAAAACCCATGTTAGATTCCACCCATAGACAAGATAACTAAGACCCCACCAACCTGTATAATTTTCTATTTCACTCGTCAATCTAGTTATCAACGATAAGATTTCGAGCTGCTCTAGCTCATCCATCGAGACTGTTGTGTGTATAACCCTCTAAGATGCGAATTGGTTTCGCCGTCAAAGTTGGGATCATCAAAACCCAATTTAGGCTAGTCTAGTTTCCCGAAGACAGGAGAAGATTGAGTTATAGTATACGTACCATTCTGTGCAGAACCAAGAAATACATATATATTCAAACAGTATTATTGTAATAACATGCCGCTTGGATTCTTATCTAAGGTATCACAGGATGGAATTGGAGCTATACCATATTGGAAGGAGATCAAGCAGTTTGGACCATGGATCATAGGAGCAATGATACTCAAAAGATATTTCGAGGGATCTCGTAATACGTGGGAAAGGGACATGCACGGTATAGTGGTGATGATTACGGTAGGTTTGATTTATTTGACTTGTCGAAACTAGGGCAGAGCTAACTTGAAGAACTTCAGGGGGGAACATCTGGCATTGGAGCAGAGGTTGTTGAAGATCTGGCGAAAAAAGGAGCACAGATTGTATTACTGGTCCGATCAACATCAGACGACTGGTTGGTCGAAAATATTGATAGCCTGAGGGAAAGGACAGGTAATCGCCTTATATACGCTGAAGAATGTGATCTTTCGAATCTGAACTCTGTAAGGAAATTTGCTACCAAATGGCTTGATAACCTACCAGTGAGGAGGTTGGACATGGTTATCTGCTGTGCAGGAGTGATGATGCCTCCTTTTCATGCTAGAGAGATGACACAAGATGGGCTTGAGCAGCAATGGCAAGTGAACTATGTGGCACATTTCCATCTGCTAACACTTCTGATGCCGGCAATAAAAGCACAGCCTTTAGATAGGGATATTAGGGTCATTACGGTGACATGTGACTCTTACACTTTAGCAGATTTTGATATCAAAGACCCCGGATTCACTCATAGAGTATATCCCAGTTCTCAACCGTGGAAGGTATTTGGCGCTTCCAAATTAGCACTTATGATGTTTATGTCTGTATATCAGGACAAGTTTGCCCAATTTTTAAAAGAAAAAGAAAAGCAACGGATAAAACCCATCCGATGTCTAGTTGTTAATCCACATATTGCCCGGACTCACATGACGCGACGATTTATATCAATGGGTAGTGTGTGGGGTCTAATATTGTATGCAATTCTATGGCCTTTATGGTACTTCTTTTTGAAGGCACCACTTCAAGCTGCTCAATCCATACTTAATGCTGCCATGAGCCCTGAATACCTTCCATTGAAGGAAGAGGATGGTGCAGCATATGTGGTGGAATGTAGTCTCTCTACACGCAAAGAGCCAAGGTCAGAACTCTACAATGATGATTTGAAAAATCAATTGTACCAATATACAGAGAATCAGATTGCTGAAGCGGAAAAACAATCTGCTAAAGAGCGTGCAAGGCGTAAACAGCAAAATAGTACCCCCGAGGAAAAGAATTCCAAGACTGCTTCTGGGAATGCTTCTGCAGCTAACTCTGCCAAGGGGAAAGAACCTGTTTCTACGCCCTCTTCAAAAACGTCTGCCACCAGCAGCCCTAGAAGCTCAAATAGAAGAAAGACATCTCGAAAAGCATAATTGTGTATATAGTTTGATCAAACAAAAAAAGAAAACACCTCGTCCTACAAAACAAATTGATCCGATAATATTGCACTTGGCATGTTAATCATAACATTTTACCTATATAATAACAATTGTACTAGAATATAGTGTTTTACTTGATGATGTATTTTTTGTTCTTTGAGATTAGACACATTTAGCTGCGATCATCCCATCCACCTCTGCGGTCACCACGGTCACCACGATCACCACCACGTCCGCCGCGACCACCTCGGCCACCACGGCCACCACGACCCCGACGATCACCACGGTCACCACGGTCACCACGACCACCACGAGATGTGTTGGGAGAGATGAAGTTCAAGTCAAGTTCGATGGTGTTCTTCTCTTTGCGTTCCTTCTTGGGCTTAGCAGCCTTGGAGGGGGCCTGGACAAAGGGCTTTTCCTCTTCTCGGACAAACTCGGTGGTATTCTTCCACTTGTTATCATCAGAGTTACCACGAGCAGGAGCATGGGTAGCGTTAAGAGCAAGCGACTTCTCTGCCTTTTGACTTAAATATTCTTCAAGAGAGATTTGTTGCTCTTCTGGCCGGGCAAGCTGAGAATCTTCAGCATTTTCAAGAGCGTCTTCCTGCTCTTCAGCCTTGGCTTGACTTTCACCTTGGACCTCATCAGCTAATTCAGCCTTTCCACTCTTATAGTCACCCCAAGAAGCGCCAACTTGCTTGTTGGATTCAGGAAGCTTCCGGTCAGGACCCTTCTTGTTGCCATAATGAGTCCGATCGAAATGTTTGAGACCGCGAGAACCTTGTTCAGCATTTTCAGTGTTGGTCTCAGCCCGAGATTGGTTCTTAGATCGTCCAGCACCTCGATCCCTGAATGCAGCCTCATTTCCAGAAAGCTTAGGGCCTCCACGAGAACGAGCAGGATCGGATTTGGGAGGAGGGGCATCACTCTTCCTGGATGAAGTTGCCTTTTTATCGACAGGCTGGACAAAGCGCGGGGGCTCTTCTGGGTCATTACCTTTTGATAACTGTTAGAATGATGATATACATGTCATATATATACACTAAGTAGAGGACCAACCTAAAAGGTCATAAGGGTTCTTCAAAATCAAACGTTAGTTAATCTCATGAGAATAGCAAATTCATACGATTACGTACTGTTGTAGCAACAGACATGGCGATTGCTTTTTGCCTTTGTTATTCAAGTAGTTGTTGTTCTGCAATCAAGAAAATCAAACAAGGTCTGATGTCTAGGTGGTGGTTGCCTACACTACACAGTGACGTAGACTGGCCATGCTAATGGAAAAACCACTCCTAACTTAAAACATGATGGCGAATTATTGCGTTTAAGTTACAACCTAGTTCATATGGATAGCAGTCACAATCGGGAAACACGACAGGCTTGCCCTCCATTGTTGTCAATCCTTCGACAAGTTGGTGAATCGAGTTCCCAACTGTTATCAGATCGCATATGTTCAGAGACGCTTGTCTGGCAGTGGCAATCTTATTCCGGGGCCGTGCATGCCGATAACAAAGGACAAAGCGGCAATGGCGAGTCCCGATATTTTAATACTCTGAAGATCTCATAGTATGACCTCTTTTCTTGCGATCAAGTATTAGTATTTGTTTGTATATTATATAAATAGTCATAAACATTGTTGTTTGCTGTGTAATGTATGGATTCCCTGAGTTGGGAAGAGAGAGAGATTGATCTATTTTTAGAGACTTCTCGGATTCTATGGGAGTAAACCAAAACTGTTCGTAAGACGATCGTAATAATTGATTAAAGAAGACTGTGATAGATCGTAGATAAGTCACTTTCTTTTAGTAAGGATTACTGGAGGAGTTTTTGTGCCGTATTCTACGATTTCCATCTCTATAGTAAACTTGCTTTTATCTTGTGTACATACCAAAACGAAGAAAAAAGAAAAACGAAGCCAAGAGAGGGCTGGCGTCATAAGGTCTTCTCCGTAAATAGTACAAGTACACAATTTGTTTTACGCTTTTTCCTTCTACATTTGGTGTTTCTTTTATATTGTTTCCCCACTCCATTTTACGTGGTGGTGGTGGCTGTTGTTATTGTTATTATTGTTGTTGGTTGCTACTTTAGGTGTACAAGGTTGCTTTACTCCCTGCCTCCCCTTTCTGTCGCGAACTTCGGACCTTCTCGACACACTCACTTCAGCCCACTTCCTTGTGAACACAGCAGAGTCCTTTCGTTTTGCGCAAATTCATCAGAGGATATTCTTGATTTAGTACAACTGCTGTTATCTCGTTATCAGATTGTCTTTTAGCGATTGTCTTCACTTTTCTTTTTTCTTTACCTCCTTACAAAAAGCTATAAGTAGTAGCAGCAAGACTTATCGCTTTTCGTGATGCCTACTGCAAGCAGCCCTCCAGTTCAGCAATGGGCTTCAAATAACCCATTTCGGGAAAGAGTTACTGCTAATGATTCTCCCCAGTCTAATAAGTGAGTTATTTGTCTTAGACTTGCTTATAATGTGCTCGTCTTGCTAACTACCTTCAGCTCTTTGAGTAATCCCTTTCTGTCTCGCAGTGAATCTCCCGCCTCAGATTCCAGTTCTGTACAACGCTCTTTTTCACTGTCTTCTTCATCCAAGCCTCTACGTCCGGATACTGAGAATATTCTTTCCCTCCTAATGGACCTCGATAAGTCAAGTTTGAATGATGATGACAGCAAAATTGGAAATAAACAATCTGGTGTTTCACGAAGTGCGAGTATTTCTAGATCTGGTGGATATCGTCAACTTCCAAGGCTTGAAAGCCCCGATAGCGACGCCCGCCAACATCCTCGCCATCATATGTTGCGAAATCCACACTCTGATGAACACATAAACCGCAGTAGTAGCAGTCGTCGGGCAGTTTCCAATTCAGAGAAAGATGAACCTTTTAATCGCTATGGAGAGCGGGGTCTTTCTCCTCGGAAACCTCAGTCTGGTTTAGGAAGAGCTCCATCTACAAGGAATCCTTCATCTAATCACCGATCACAAGCTCTACGGGAGAATAATGTTGGCCGGGTGAGGAGCAACTCAGATTCATCTGCTTTGACCGATCATGCGCAAAAATCATCCTTGTCGCCTCGAAATCGTCATCCTTCGTCCCGAAGACCTCGACGAGATACTTCAGAAGAAGGTAGGGGACATAGCAGTCATCACAAGAGCGGACACAAGTCAAAATCTAAGAGTAAAGGTCCTGGAGTTCCTCTTGACAAGATTGACATGCTTGATGTTACAGGACTTTATGGACCAGGATCATTTCATCATGATGGTCCTTTCGACGCGTGTGCTCCACATCGTAACGGCGACAAGCCACTTGCCCCAGTTGCAGCGTTTCCAGCCGATGGACCAAACAATAGTTTGTCTCTTGGGCCTGCAAGTAATACGGTTGATAATTTTATGGGAGGCCGAGATCCTCAAGCATATAATGATTATAGTGTAACAGCAGCCAACAAACAAGCGATCCGGCCTCAAGTGGGATTAGACATGGTAGATACTCAAGCACGTGCTGATCCAGTACATGGTGAAGCATCTGTGGGTCTTGGTACGTCTACATTTTTGGATGGAGCTCCTGCACCTCCTGCTGGTGTTCGTGCATCTATGGATCGGGAACGTCGGTTACGATTTGGAGATGACAATGGATCAGGAGTTGGACGTACGCGTTCGATTGTTAAGAAGCTTCGAGGCAAGAGCCAAGGAGATGGAAATGGAAATGGAAATGGATACGTTTCAGTTGGAGCAGATGCGGCGCCACCGTACCGTTCAAGTGAAGATAAAAAGGTATCTATTGATGAATCGACAATTGAAATGCGTCGCACTGTTTCCCACAATGACAAGGCACAAGGAGCTTCGAGCAGTGGTAGCGGCGGTGGTGCTAGCAGTGGCAGCAATAGTAGTAATGGAGGTAACAGCCTTTTGAAACGCGTCAAGAGTTTGAGAGTCGGCCGTCATCATTAGATGTTTTTATTTATCGGAAACGTGCATTACTACAACTCTGCATATATTGAAATTTGGGTGCTATATTTATCGTTGTTTTTTCTTTTTCTTTCTTTTTTTTTTTTTACTTTATTCTATTTTATTCTATTTTTGTCGTGTTTCAAGGGATTTTAGAACCTCGTGTTGCTTATGTATGTGTTTGTTATGCCGCTGATTGATTATACTTTCTCTTCTTATTCCTCTATGATGAGCCTTCCTTACATATACAAGTTTATATCTTTGATTATCTAAATCCTTATGTTAACTCTGTAAAAGCGTATATTATTTATTTGCTATTATTGCACTCAAATTCTTGTTGGGCATTTGTTTTTCAGGATGTTGATTCACGTGATTAGCGATTAGAAAGAAAGAAAGAAAGACAACGTTTTTAGCCCCAACTTCTTCTGACCAGATAAGGAAACAAGGCATGATCTCTGCTTGGGAGTTTTCCCGAGAAGACATTTGTGGGGAAGATTATATGATCGATATTGCACACCTCGGTCAAGGTGCGGCCTTAATCTAGAGCTATGGAAATAAGATGAAGGGAGAAAACAGTTAGATTAACTTTAAGCAGAATCAAGTTTTCTTTTTTTTTTTTCTATTGGCATGGAAGAGGGGCAGTATGATTATCATCTCGTGACATAATCAAGAAATGTCAGATGGTCCGCGCTCCACCTCTGTCCCGATTACCCTTCCACCAAGATGGGGGGGATCCCGGCCAACCACCGCGTAAAATTGTAGTATAATATAACACTATTTGAGAAATCTGGGGTAGAACTTGAAAAGCCCAATATTTTCCTGTACCTTTATATAAACAAACTGAAAGTCGGACCACATCCCTTCCTCCCAGGACTCTTCATAACCCTTGTCTTTGGATTCGCGGCGGGATATTTTTTGTATACTAATAATGTCGAGTACGAAGAGAACTATGGTTAATAGTGTTGTTGCTACTAGGCGGCTTGGTCAGCTTGAAAGGCACTTTACCAAAGCTGCTCCGTCTCATCCCTTGGAACACTATCACGTTGACACGACCCATCGACATCAGTTCAATGTTACAAACTTCTTACCGAGAGCTGCAGAGATTGAACGTGCAGCTCTTGCCATTTATCACACTTCAAGCAATGGAAAAACAATTCAACGGAATTATGGTGATTTTGCCGAAAGGGCTGCCTCCTTGAGCTACTATTTACGAGAGAAACAAGTCAAACGGGTCGCAATTCTGTGCCCAAATACTCCATGTTATCTCGAATCTATGTTTGCTATTTCAGGAGCTGGAATCGCCCAGGCAGGCGTCAACTATAGATTACAAAAATCTGAGGTCCAATATTGCATTACTTTTGCCGACTGTGACTATGTTATTGTTGATGAGGAGTACGTCTCTCTTTTAGATGGTCTTGACCCGTCTATTGGTGTTTTGGTTGATCGTGATTATGTTGACGAGTCAGGAAAACCAGTTGGCCCATTTGAAGATGCTATAAAAGAGGGACGCGAGATTAATAAACAGTATGGCAATGAGGGCTGGAACGGGCTTTGCATTGACAATTTTCCCGAAGATGACCCATTTTTCTATGCATTTACAAGTGGAACAACTGGGAAACCAAAAGCAGTCGAATATACGCAGCGGGGAATGTATATATCGGCACTTGGAACAGTTATTGAAGCCAATCTTAACTGCCAGGATCCTCTTGGCCATAATCGGTGTCATTACCTATGGACTTTACCACTATTCCATGCTGCAGGATGGACAATGCCCTATGCAGTCACTGCAATTCGAGGTACCCATTATACTCTGCGCAAGATCAATTATCCACTTATTTGGGACCTTTTCAAGAAGCATCGCATTACTCATATGAATGCTGCTCCCACCGTTAACACCATACTTTGTAATGATCCTGCTGCGGAACGGCTAGAATACCCAGTCCGTGTAACAGTAGCTGCATCACCTCCAAGTGCTACATTATTTGAGCGCATGGTCAGCCTCAATTTAATGCCAATCCATGTCTATGGTCTCACCGAGACTTTTGGACCATTTGCACGGGGTTATGTGTTACCAGAATGGCATGCTGAAGGAAATGAAAAGTATCAAAAAATGGCACGTCAGGGATACGGTTATGTGACTTCTAAGCGAGCACGAGTTGTGAGACCAAATGGTATTGATGAAGTAGCCTATGACGGTAAAGAGATTGGTGAAATTATCGTCAATGGTAACATGTGTATGAGAGGATATTATAAAGATCCTGAAGCGACTGCAAAGGCATTCCAACATGGCTGGTTCCATTCTGGAGATTTAGCAGTCAAGCATCCTGATGGTAGCATTCAAATTCTTGACCGAGGGAAGGATATTATAATCTCGGGTGGTGAAAATATCTCATCCGTTGCTGTTGAAAATGCTATCATGAGGCACCCTTCTGTCCTTGAAGTGGCTGTTGTAGGAGTTCCTGATGATCAATATGGCGAAAAGCCAAAAGCATATATTACGTACGTTATCTTTTTCCATATTGATTTATAACGACAAAGCAAACTAACTGGTTTTTTTTTTTTTTTACTATAGTCTCAAATCAGGCAAGAAAGATTTCGATCCCAAGGAGATGATTCAATTTCTCCGAAGTCATCTAGGTGGATATCAAATTCCTCGATTGGTATGTTTCATAACAACAATATATGCTTTATCTAATAAATACTAACTAATACAAATGCAGTACGAGGTTATTGATGAATTACCAAAAACGTCAACTGGTAAAGTGCGCAAGAATGTGCTCCGAGATGAGGCAAAGAAGCAAGCTGCAGCTGCGAATGGTAAACAGTTAGCTGCTTAAAAAACCAACGTAGACACTTGTCCTATATAATATATCTTAGAATTGAATAATTACTTCTCTATATCGATTTAAAATAGTTTGCACGTCGTACTTTCTGCAGTTCATCTTGGCAAGAGAAACTAGGCGAGTCCCAAAGGGGCAAAACATCAACAACATTTAAGCTAGACAGGAGCTTAAACCACCACCCATCAGTATCAAAGGAGATAGTCAGCCTCGAGCCAGACAACGACAGGTTGTATTGACAGGAGAAGGTACAGAAAGCATCAACATATCCAGTGCTTTAGTAATCTTTGCGGAGATTTATTCCTTTACGAGGAGAGCGCATCTGAAACAGTGAGGGCATACGCTGTGCATAATTTGTCCAGGAGTCTATGGAAGTACTGATTACTACACCTCCAAAGGCACAGATTCTTTGTTGGTAAGGACTTGACCTTGGCCTAAAAAGTGAAGAGAGCACTAAAATGTTGAGTAAATACTCTGACGACGGGGATATGCATTCAACCAAGAAGAGACTATCACCAGCAAACAGGTTACCTCCAGAACTATGGATGTATATTTTGTCTCTTGTAGGAGGGTCATCAAGCCTTGTTCGATGTGCCCTTGTGTGCAAAGCTTGGTGCAGATGCGCTGTTGAGCAATTATGGTTTCGACCTGCTATTCTTACAATGACGAATCTTCAACTAATTAATCGGACATTAAATACACCATCAGACGCATGTCTTTTTACATACAGTGATTTTATACGTCGACTAAACTTGGGACTTGTTGCGAATGACGTTAGCGATGTTGATTTATATGGATTTCTTCAATGCAGTCATATTGAGCGGATGACATTATCCAATTGCAGGCACCTGAGTGCAGACTTTGTTAAGGTCATGATATCAAGAAATGTGCATTTACAAGCTCTTGATTTACTCAATATCGTGGATGTGAATGATATTACTGTTTTGGAGATTGCCGAAAAGTGTAAACGGCTCCAAGGACTTAATCTTTCAGGTTGTACCTCAGTTACTGATACATCTATCAAAATTCTTGCTAGAAATTGTCGCAATATTCGAAGGATTAAGTTGAATGAATGTCAGGAACTTACGGATGAGTCGGTTAAGGCATTGGCAAGTGGATGTAAGAATTTGATTGAAGTGGACTTGCATGCGTGCCTCAAAGTTACCAATACTGGAATTACAGCATTATATTCACGTTTAAATCATTTACGAGAGATTCGACTTGCTCTTGATGTAGGAATAACAGATCATGCATTTAAAGATCTCCCTAATGGAGCTATTTATGAAAGGTTAAGGATTGTTGATTTAACAGGGTGTCTACTAATTACGGATGAAACGGTGATGCATATTGTTGACAAAAGTCCAAGGATTCGGAATTTGATATTGGCAAAATGTGTCAATATAACAGATCAAGGAATTATATATCTAAGTCGATTAGGTCGAAATTTGCATTATCTTCATATGGGACATTGTAATGAAATTACAGATTATGGAATTGAATACCTTGTACGATGGTGTTGTCGTATAAGATATATTGATTTAGCATGTTGTTCAAGATTAACTGATACAGCAGTTGTTGAATTATCAACATTGCCAAAACTTCGGAGAATTGGTTTGGTAAAGTGTCTTAATATAACGGATGAAGCAATTTATGCACTTGTCCGAAAGAAAGGAGCTGAGAATTGTTTGGAAAGAGTTCACCTTTCATACTGTTCACGATTGACATTACCAGCAATTGTGGATCTCATTAATTCATGTCCAAAATTAACGCATCTTAGTTTGACTGGGGTAACATCATTTTTGAATCGTGAATTAACACAATTCTGTCGTCCACCACCTCCAGAATTTAATCAACATCAACAATCATTATTCTGTGTTTACAGTGGGAATGGTATTATTAGATTAAGAAATTATCTAAATATGGTTGCAGCACAACAATTGAGATTATTTACATCAGGAGGTGGTCAAGCAAGTCTTCTTGACTTTACAACTACTATTACTTCTCCATTAAATGATAATAATAATAATATTACAATTTCCCATCCATCATCATTTATTGATACAAGAAATATTACACCAGATGCAGAAGATGAAGCACCAAGTGAAGGAAATGAAGAAGAGCAAGATCAACGTCATATTGGTAGTTTAATTGGCCCACCAAGGAGGGGTGTATTTAGAAGAGCATCATTATCAATTCTACGTAATATTATGAATGAAAGAGAAGATGCTTTTACAGATGGTGAGGAAGACTGAGAAAAATTAACATTCAAACAAATTATGGCGTTCCTTTTTTTTTTCCTTTGTGTGTTTTTCTTTTTTAAATGTGCATATATATATATATATGTATATCTCGAGGGCCTTTCTTTCTTTCTTTTTTTTTTCCTTTTTTTTCTATCTTCTACTCACAGGGGCGGGTGCTGCATCGGTTTTACACTAACTACTACTTTGCTCTCTTCACACCTTTTTTTTTTTTTTCTTTTACTTCAACCCCTTTTTTTTATAATTCAATCACCCTCCCCCCCAAATCCCACCCTTTGTCTTCATTTAGAGGTGTAATATTAAAAATAAAAAATACAAAGGAAATTGTTATATATATATTTTTCTTTCTCTTTAAAATTGAATTTAAATTGGGGGTTTCTCCTTTAATTTTTTTGGTGGGTTTGTCATATGTGCTAGCTAGCATAGAACTGAACAAGAAAAAAAAAAAGAAAAAAAAAAACATTTTTTGGAATCCTTTTTTTAGTAAAATATCTTTATAAATTTTAATATTTTTTTACCCCAGTTAACATAAAAATTTTGCTAAAAATATACATACATACAGTACATAAACAATGATGCTAATATCTCTCACTAATTGAGATTTTTAATAAATGAGTCCAAATTATACTCTTCATATTCCTTTTCATCCCATAATTCACCTAGTTCACTAATCGCTTTTGTATTTACTCCACCACTAATTGCATCCGCCGCTTCCACTCCTGTACTAGATTCTGATGTCTTCTGTTGTTGTTTTTGTAATTCATCCTCTGCAGGACCGCTAAACAAATCCAATAACTGTCCAGAATCCATCGTTTCAAGACCTGAATTTTGTTGATTGACAATTGATGATGCAATATTCAACTTGAACCTTTGTAATCCCATAATTTTTTCTTCAACCGTATCCCTCGTAATTAATCTGTATACATTGACTACTTTCTTTTGACCAATTCTATGAGCTCGATCCATTGCCTGTAAATCCTTCATGGGATTCCAATCATGTTCAACAAATATAACCGTATCTGCCCCTGTCAAATTCAGTCCTAGTCCTCCAACATGTGTCGTAAGTAGTAGAACATCAATTGACGGATCTGCATTGAATTTTTGTACAATTTCATGACGTTTACTCCCGTCCACACTTCCGTCAAGTCGCAAGTATGATACACTAGGCATCAACTTTTGCAATAAATCCTTTTCAACAATGTCAAGCATATCCTTAAGTTGGCAAAATACAAGAGCTCGATGCTGGCTAATGACTCCACCAGAAGACACAAGTGATCCAGTTTCACACGGAGCTCCAATTCCACAGTCCAACAATAACGTTTGTAAAGCTCCTAATTTAGGTGATAAACTCACATCTCTTAGTGATCGATGATCTATTTCAAGCATCTTGGTCACCTTTTTATACATGGGATGCTTAGGATTAACGACAAGATAGGGATGATTACATAGCTTCCGCATATATTGTAGAGATTGGAATATTCGCTTTTTGTTTTCCTTATTTCCCGTATCGCCTACTTCTTTTGCCAATGAACCTTGCTGTTTAGATAAAAAGTCATCATATAACAATCGTTGCACATCTCCAAGCTCTGCATAATAGTCCTGAATGATTTTAGGAGGTAAATCCTCCAATACATTCTCTTTGAGTCGTCGAAGTAAAAATGGTAATACCTGCTTATGAAGTGCTTCCAATGCAAGTGCGCCTGCTTCCTGTTCCTTACTGGATGTTTTTGCGTTCCGACTCGCAGCAATTGGTTTTGCAAATCGTTCATTGAATGATTTTTCAGAACCAAGAAATCCCGGCATTAAAAAATCAAACAATGACCACAATTCGAGAACATTATTTTGAATCGGCGTGCCTGATAAGATAAGCCTATGATATCCATGTAATTCCTTAACTGCTTTAGTCAATTTTGATTGTGAATTCTTTATTATATGTCCTTCATCAAGGACAACATAGTTCCAATCATGCTTTGAAATGGTTTCCGTATCGTTTCTCGTTATATCGTAAGATGTAATAACAATGTCATGTTTGTAAATTTGGCTCTTGAGTTTACCTCGCTGAGCGGGATTCCCCACATAGACGAGCACCTTGAGGAAGGGCGCATAGGTCATAATTTCATGGAGCCAATGCCCAGTTAACGTTGGCGGACATATAATCAACGACGGTAATGGTCGCATATCGACCGCTTGGGATTTTGCAAACTCTTGTGCACGTAAGTAATGGTCACTCGCCACAATACAAATGGTCTGAAGGGTTTTACCAAGTCCCATGTCGTCACATAGGACCCCGTGTAGATGATAACGGTTCAAGAAGGCCAGCCAATTGACTCCTTCTTGTTGGTATTTTCGCAATGTTGCCTTCACCTTGACTGGCAGTTGGAAAGGCTCAATCTTTGATACATCCAACATCTGAGAGATAAATTTGCGTTCCTTATCTCGGCCCTCCAATAATTTTGCAGGCATATCTGGTGGATCTGGTATACCAGACTCGAGGGGAACAAGTTTAATGATCTGAGCAAATGTTGTAGTAGCAAGCATTCTCACATCCTTATTTGAATCACTCATTCTACCCAGAACTGGAACAATCAAGAATACCACATATGGTAAAATCTTGTTGCCCATGATATCCACAATATGGTAGATAGATTCAATTGCTCCTTGCCTTGCTACAAGGGCGGAATTGTTGGAAACTAATGGTAATATACTGTCGACAAAGAATACCATTGCTCGACTATCCATCACCTTGCACATGACTGCGAAGTATTTGGAAGCAGAATAGCGCAATACAGAATAATCAGATTTAAGTGCAACTAATCCTTCAGGTGCCTTATCAAGGAAACGATCCCATAAGCTTGGATCTATGTACTGTAAGAGGAATCGTGTTAGACCAAATGCATCCACAATTTGTTGGCCCAAGTCAGACTGAGGATCTTTTAGCCCATCAGGAACTTCTCCTCCGTGCAAAGTCTCCAGTGGTTTGATCATGCATTGCTCAGCCATTGATGCCTTTTCAAATAGCTTACTACCAAAGAGGCGGGCAAACTCTTGCAAGGCCATTTGAGATCCTCGCTTTTTGAGACGAAGTTGTCTCTGTTCACGTTGTCGTTCAGCACTTTCTTTGGCATCCTTTGGACCTTGCTCTTTCTTGACTGAGAATATTATTGATGTCAGATTTTCATTCTCATGAAATTCAGGAATATCTGACGTATCCACGCATAGAAATCCACAAAGATTCTTGACAACTTTGTCGGCAGCTTTTCCCTTGCCATTCTTTGCACACAAATCGATTAGCTGAGCAACAGAGATTGCCGCTCGATGTTGAAGAGAATAATGCTCCTCATTCTTAACACTTTCAACAAGACTGCGAATTAATGGGTTAAGCTTTTTGGGCAGTACCCCCAATGTGACAACGCCTGATGCTACTGCAGCATATATCGAAACATTGCGAAGTTCCATTTGATTTTGGAGCTCGGAAAGTGCTGTAGTTATATTTTGAATGCAATCCTTCAATGGTTGAAGGGATTTTACTTTTTGACCTGGGTTCATTATCTTTCGTAGCTCTTCGTAATCACTAGAGACAAGGTTTTGGGCTATTTCAATAGAGAAAAATGTCTGACCATTCTCATTAGAATTTTCCACATGTTCGCCCAGGACGATTGGTGCAATATATGGTAGGCTGGATCGAGAAATTCCTCCAGATTCTGCAAAAACATTACACATAACCTGACATTGGGTTTTAACCACTTTGAGTAAAGGAACAAGATCTTCATACATGGGAGGAGGAGGTGCATTTAGAAAATCAACAAGAGCATTATGAATCTTTGATCTCTGAGGAGTCCCTTGCTCAACATGCTCTGCAAATTCGTTTAATATGAGACCAGCAACAATCCTCTGAGTTGAAAATGATGAGTATAGGCATTGTAGGACTGACTCGATAATAGTACTGAACTCTTCTTCTCCAAGTAGACTTGTGGAATAGCCAATGGCACAGGAAGAAGTTATCTTGGCCCTTAAAAATGTATCCAGCCCAATCAAAGTGATATCCCCCATGATCATAGGCCCATCTATACTATAGCCAAATCCTCCTTCATTCATGGGGCTGCAATTGTCCTCTAGTTTATGGCTACCATTCTTTTTCCCGTCTGTATATCCCTTTGATGGCAACAGACTGACATCCATTCTATACATATGTCGAGCAACACCTATCGGAGTCATGACTAGATTGATCATGGCTGGTAATAGAGGTGCAACCTGCCTAGTGTAGTCACTCTTGCTGGTTTTGGCGAACTCGGAACAGAGAGCATACCATAAATCTTTGGCAAGAGATAAGATTCCCTCATTCTGTTCAAATAAAAGATCTTGGAATAATACATGTAACACTTGGCCATTAATCCATGAAGTCTGCTTGGCGCCTAAAAATGTATCCAAACACTGTAGGATAGCTTTGCGAACGCTTGAGATAGGATGGCGTAAAAATGGGAATAATCTTGGAATTAGCATTTCAAAAGATTTTGCCGGATCTGAAGCCGCTTCTCTTTGAATAAGATCCAACGTTTCGGGAAATGAGCATAGTTTCCCTAATAGATCCATTACGCTGGCAGTGCTAGCACTCAAATCATCCTTTGTATCCTCTAGACAGTCCCAAATAGTTGACAAGAGTTGGCTTAGCGAATTAGATCGGATATGTATAAATTCATCCGCAATTGGTATGAGAGTTGCAGCGCTAACAGCTCGAACGTCATCATCCATTTCTCGAAGTCCAAATAGGACACAATCGAGCGCTCCATCCAAGATTTCAACATCGCTCGCAACATCCTTTTTACGCACAGCAACTAGATATTTAAGTCCTAAAAGGCCACCGTGACATGCCTGCCAAACTCGAGTGTCTAATCCGAGATTGTTCTGCATCACAAGTTGATAAAGTATCTTGTAGCATCCCCGGAATGATTCAATAGATAAGTAGCAAACGACAGCACCTAAGGTCTGAGCAGCAGCCTCTCTAATGGGAGCAACTACTTGATCAGATACGTAGTCTCCGAATCTGTCGAGTGCAAATATACAGCATAACCGACAAGCTACATTTTCGAGCCATTGATTATTTAGCGCGTCATTATCCTGCCGACATTTACCAGGGACACGACCGGCACCTGATCCAGCAGCACGAATGACTTCTCGAAGCGCACCAGTAGCTCCATGCCGAGTCTCCCATTGGGGGCTAAAGAGATCGAGCATTAACAGTTCACAGAACCCATCAAATGGCCAAGAATTTCCATCTGTCAAGTTACGAACAAACGATTCATGAATATCTTTTTTCTTATGTTCAACGACGACTTTTGAGTCTCCCGAGACCGAGGAAGGAGATTCCGCTGATGGAGAATTCCGAGAAGAATCTATTCTATGATGATGGTGGTTTAACACTCGGACTTTAGTTGAATGAGCTGCTTTGGCATCAGCTTTTGCCTTCCGCTTTGCCATGGCCTTCAACCGGGAGCTTGAAGCCGATTGGGGTTTTGAACTAGCATCTTCCGGTGCTGGAGAAGATTTTATACGTCGTTCCTGTTTGATTGAGCCTGGTGCAAGTACTTGAGAGAAATCAGATTCATTAACGATATCATCCATAAAATCCCCACCAAGACCTAGGCGTGCTGTAACATTGCGCTTTTCACGGCTAAGCCGCAGAACAGGATCTGCGACATCATCAGCATGAATATCAAACTCAGTACCACCACTTCCAAGAAGAATCCTGCCCTTTTTCAGGATACTTGCGATATCTAGCGAAGCAAATGAAAGCATATCAGAAGTATCAGCTTCCTGTTGCTTGGGTGGGCTTATCCCCAGGCTAGTGTCCCGATCCTCCTGTTTAATTTGGATATCATGTTCCTGTTTAATAACTTGCTGCTTGACCTCTTGGTCTTGAGGTTCCACTTTTATAGATGACGGTCCATGGTCAGGGCTATTTGGATCCCACGGTAAAGTATTTTCTGATATTAAACCTATACATTTGATTGCAGCAGATCTGGTGTCCCATTTCTTTGACCGAAGGTAAGGGTAAACACGGTCGAGAAGGTTGTAAAGTTCCTCCGGATGAGATTTTTGAATCTCGGCAATCTGTTCAGCTGCAGTAAGCCGGACATATGAACTGGATCCTGTCTCGAGAAGCCTTGAAAACAGACAAATAATCAGTACGCTGGAATCTCGAAAAAATCCAACGAGTATACACTTACGAGATCAACCGGTCTAGTCTGTAAAGATATTAGTTACTTGATCGGAAAAGGAACCAACAAACAAAACAAAAAAAAAAACACTTCACATACCGAGACATTATTTGCTAGAGGTTCACTTCCTGAGCTTAATTGCTACCCGAGGAGAAGGCGGCACTAGACGATAATGTCGCGTTAATACAATATATATATGTTGCGCATACACAATACAATAACTAACCCAAGCTCAGGAGGGAACTAAGCAAATTATGGGCTGAGAGAGCAGCCGCTGTCTCCCTTTGTTAATAATCACAAGAAAATCGCTGTGTTGGATGAGATCAAACAATGGTTGGAGAAATTAAAGATCAGATCCAAACACAGCTTAAAGGGATTTTTGGATATTGAGAGCTCTTCTTGGAAGATGTTCAGTTTTGGGACTTTTGCTCTTTTATTTTAGTCTCATTTTCGGGGCATTTATATATCTGGAGGAAAGGGAGGGCAAAAAAAAAAAGTGAATTGGGACATTTAATTTTGCTCCCACTGCCGGCGCCGCTTGTCCAGGGGGGGGAGGATGTCTGTCTCCTTACTAAGTATATACTATGGTGACTTGCTATACTGTACATGAAATTACGGCCATCTACTAGAAGGTCTCAAGACGGTCAAGTTTCATGATGACCATGGCTGTCTCGGAGGCCGAGTTCCTTTCTATCGAGGCACTTAATGCAGACTTGTACCGGGCAAGAGCTTCATCTATTGCATTCAAGGTCGGCTTCATGGCTGCTTCGATGTGCTGCTTTATTGTATTCTTTTCCTTTTCCGTCAGACGAGTAGTCGTATTACTGTCAGTAGCTTTTGTCTGTTGACTACCACTCCCACCTCCCATGAACTCCATCAAGGTATCAGACTTGTGTTGGGTTGCTGATACCTGGATTAGATTGGCACTATTATCGCCTGCTGATGTATTGTCTAAATCGGACATAGCAGTGTCTAGCACAGCTTGAAACCTTGATCGACTCTTGCGCAGACTTTCCGCCAATTTATTAAGCGTAGCACCCGATAAGATGTGAGTAGCACCAGTTGTTTTCAAAACTCCTGCTGGTTCCGGAGTGGTTCCATTTACCACTCCACCATTATTGGCCTTTGTCGCATGCTCGCCATGAAATTCAATCCAAAACTGGTGTAGAAACTCACACGCAGTTGCCTGAGTCAATAGTAGCCGTTCCATAGCATTCTCTGGTATTTTTGTATTTATTGAGTTAACAGATGAATGTGCTTCGATAGCGCTCTGTACTTGCCGGGATGCTTTGATCATGTCATCCTGATTCTCTGTAGCAAACTTTTCTAGATCGAATGAACTTTCTAGCTGGGCTTGGATTCTTTGGAGACGTTCGCTTTTAGATGCTTGACTAAGTTCGGTGTCCAATTCCATTGTCTCCAGATCCGCGTCCGCATTATTGGAGGGCTTTTCATTTCCGAGTTGATGGCGATGGTTGTCCAAGTTGAGGGGGATCCCCTTTTGGATGGCCTCTAATTGAAGATCATTTAGAGCTAATTCTCTGACTTGTTCAATGCTGAGAGGTTTTCCGGCTATTTTTAACGGCATATCATCTTCTGTTGCTCCTTCAGGGGCTCGATGATCGATGCGATTTTTTTGCTGATGCTCAATAACAGAATGGACCATTCTTTGAGATAGACTATTGATTGATCTTACAACGCTGGCGTAGTCCCCCTTTGTAGTTGGTCTCATGGTCAAATCGGGTCTATTTCCATGTTTCTCTGACACTTGTTCTTCATTCCCGTAGGTATCAATGAATCGATTTGTTAATGGGGCTTCCACATCATTTTGTTCTAGCAGTTTCGCCCGTTTTCGTGGACCTTCGCCATCACCTTGTTCATCATCTTCGTCCTCATCATCATCCTCATCTTCATCAGAAGAAAGTAAACCCGCCGCCTTTGCCTGCTCTCTTTCCAACAGTTGAAGGTATTTATCCATCAATAAGTCGGGTTGATCAGAGAAATTAGGCCTTTCTCCTCTTAGCCGTCGAAACAGACGGGATAAAAAGAATCTTGACCAAAAGTCACCCTCAGAAACTCCGGGGACGGACTCATCATAAGCTCTTTTGACAATTGGATATTGTTCAAAGATATCATGAATCTTCTCTCTGGTCAAACTGACGTTGATCTTGTTGTCTATGCCTGCTGTTGGCTTGATTGTACTGAGGACATTGTAGGGCCCTTTTCTCTGTGAATTAAGGATAGCAGTAGTTCTAAGAAGCTGTATTCTGCTTCCCCAAAATGCACTGGGTTTGAGTCCCCCTTGAATTACTGTTTCCTGGAATGTTCTTTGTAACGCTCGATCTTGGCGAAGCAGATTCTGTTGGAGTTCAATGTCATTTAATAACGCTTTATCATCCAAGCTAACAAGGTAAGGTAGACTAGTATTTTGAGGGGTTGTAGAAGAGGAAGATAAAGCCTTATTTCGTTCAGAAGCTTCCGCTTCTTCAACCTTTTGTTTAGCACTTGAGATGGCTGCTTGCAGTGATTCCTTCATAGCGTCCATATTAGGACGAGCCGAAAAGGAGAATGTATATGCAACAGGAGGAGGAGCAGCAGCAGCAGCATCGGTGGGTTGAGAAGTATCATTGGAAGGAATAGGACTGGCACTGCTCTGTTGCGAGACTAAAACGCGGATCATAGTCTTTGAAGAGCTAGCAGGAGTTGCCTGAAGGTTAGCGACTTGAGCCAGATCCAGTTTGAGCATTGGTTCTGGAACGCCCTGCGCAGTCCACAAGACACTTTTGCGGTCATCGGAAATGGATAATACTCCATTCTTCTTTTGATAGATGGCAGGCTGCTCAATAGGTGCAGGCATGGTATAAACACTTCAGGTAGCCAAACATAAGTGAGCACAATCTTGTTTCAAAGTAGCTTGTTATATCATATTACTTGTCGTCCGTTTGGGTCAACAATTTGCTAGGGATCACTATTGTCGGTGATGGATTTTTTGGTGTGCAAAGTACAAAAGTTCATTTTGGTCCCATCGCTTTCGAGACAAGAAAGGAAAAGGCATCTGGACAATTAGCCCTCGAAGGACGAACAGTCAGGAGCTATAAAATAGTAGCTGCTTTTTTTCCACTGGACTGATCGCCATAGTGAGCATTAGAAGATAAACGCTCAATCACGTATAAAGAAGCGTGTGGAGGGACGAATGTCTGGATCTGACGAGAGAAAGTGAGTGCGAAAATCAATTTTAACCCATAAACGTCTAATCTAACTTTTATGTATTTAATAATAAGATGGCGAAGAGCTGCATCTCCTAGTCATAATAGTGGAGTTGGTGCGCCTGGATCTACGCCAAAGACTGGACCTGGAAGCAGCAATCTAAGACGTCAAATCCCCCCTACGAATAAGTTCAATGCTTTAGAGGTGAAGCAGTATTTGAATCGAGGTACTTCGATGATTTGCCAATCTATGTTGATACAAATGTCTAACAATTCCCTATCTGTCAGGATATTCATCTTACATTGATGCAGCACGCTCAGGACAACCAGGGATTGTGGTATCAACTGGGCAAATGCCACATAATAAACCCTCTTCAAAAGGTAAATTTTCTTTTTTTTGCTTTTTCCCTCTTATCTCCTCGATTATTAATTGCAATTTTTGTTACTATTAGGCCAGGCCGATCGATCAGCGTCTCTTCTACGAGATCTCAAATCTGGTCTAGATGCTATCACGACGAGTAGTAAAGCATCATCACCAGGGATCAATAGCCCCGGATCTGGATCTGTCCCATCCCCGCGTGGCAGCATCAAGTCAAGATCGGGTGGTACAACCCCGGTAAAGTGAGTTAATGGCAAAAAATATAAACCAATAAAGAAATTTTTTTTTTTTTTTTTTAGTGCTTCTACGTCTAAGTAATGTCGTAGAAAGTATCATCTTCTATATCTACGATAGAATTTGCGTAATTTGGTAAATGGTCAATTGCACGCGTTTGGATCGATCTCATAATTGTGCATATGATAATAGGAAATCTATTCAGCCCTTGGTTGTGCGGCTGATTGATCCCAAGAACCTCGAGATGACTTCCCAAAATAAAAAAATAAAAAAATAAAAAAAATCAAGTACCGAAAACGAGCAAACTGCTGCTGGTCTATATATATATATATACACGAGATTAAGATGTCATTGGACCAGTTAGTGACAGAAGCTACGAGTGCTATAAATGATTGTTCAAGCGCTGTAGACAAAATTCTGGGAGAAGACTCAACATTGATGAAGAAGGATCCTAGTTTAAAGCAAAATGGGATAAGTTTATTGGCGTTAAAAAATCATACTTTGGCGGCTTATATAGATCATTTGGCTTTATTAATTGGTACCCGAATAGAAAGAGTTTTGAAGGATCTGCAGGAGAAGGATGGGGACAAGCAAAGCAGACCAGAGGGACTACCGCGTGAGACGGTTGAGAGGCTTGTGATTGATCGAACGGTACTAGAGCGAGGAGTGAAACCACTTGAATCCAAGATTACCTACCAGATTGAGAAGGTGAGCCGGGCTTGGTATAAGGAGAAGAGCAAGCAAAAACTTCGGGAGCAAGAGGAACGAGAGAATGGAGTGAATATTGATAATGAGGGAGTCAATTTGGACCGTGCAGCATTGATTCGAGGAGACCAGTCAGGAGAGGATGATGATGATGAAGAGGACATGCTGAGCTTCCGTCCTGCCCCTCAAGCTCTTGTAGCGTCAGATAATAAGGAACAAGAAAAGGCTGCTGTCAGCAGTCGCAGTGGCACAAAAGAAAATGAAATCTATCGGCCGCCAAAGATTTCAGCGGTCACACCTTTGGATGATGACAAGAGGAGTAGTAGAAGGAGTGGACGAAAGAATGAAGTTATGGAAGAATATTTAGAAGCAAATTCAGAGAATCCAAGTGCAATGCCATCAATTGGAACAGATTTTGCTCAGGGTGGCCGCATTGTTCATACAGATAAAGACAGACGAAGGCAAAGTCAAGTACGCAACTATGAAGAAGAAAATTTTGTACGTCTTAATCCTGCTGCTACAATGACTGCAAAAGAACGTAAACGGGCAAAAGTGCAAACTAAACAACGACAACAGGATGAATTTTTTGGAGAAGATTGGAGGATCCTTGATCGTATTTCTGGAGGTAGGCAACCAGCATCATCATCAAAGAAAAGGACAGCTCCAAGAGAAAGTTTATATGCAAGGAGTAAGAAAAGAGCTGCGTAATCTGATTTTAGTGGATCCTCATCCAAGCGACGCTGATTATTATTATTATATAAGACAAAGAAAAAATTATAGCTTGTTTTAATTTTCTTTTCAAAGCAGTGGCGTGTAAGTACATAATGGAAGAGAACTGTCTTTGAGGATTTCCCATACTCCAACAGCAAATTAAATCGTATAGCATAAAAACAGAACAAAAAAAAAAAAGATCTTGACAAATATTCGTAACACATGGATAAAATAAAAAGAAAAAGGGAGGGTAAAAGAAAAAAAGAAAAGAACACTCAATCAACTTTGGCTTCGCTCAACTTTGTTATAGTTTCCCGTAGATTATTGCTAAATCTAATATTCGCAGTACGATGTTTAGATTTTTTCAATTTGCGTCTTGCAACCATAACAGGTACTGATGAATTTGAAACTAGATAATTTGAAAAGGATCCAAGAAGGATACCCTTTATTGCACTTCTACCACGAGATCCCAAGACTACAAGGCTTGGATTAATATAATTAATCATTTCAGTAATGAGATGTTTGGGACTCTTGCAATGAATTACTTCAATTACAACATGAACTTGAAGTGGAGTCTTTTTCAATAATCTGACAATTTGATTTGTAATTTTGTTGATTGCTTCTAATCGTTCATCTTCCAATACTTTAGGGTCCTCATCTTCCCTTTCCTCAGCTGCATAAATTGCATACATTACATTACCATCTCTTAGAACTGTGCCAATAGTCCATTCAAGAGCGAACCTTGACTCGGGTGATAAATCTTCAGCGACAAGGTATGATCTCCTTTGGCATTTTTGAGCTTCTTGTGCATATTTACCTCTTGTTACTGTTCGAATAGCTCTGCCAATATGATTATTTGATTCAGTCAAAGAAATGGTTATGTCCATAACTGCAGCCTTCTTAATACCAAGTGCTTCCTCGGTATCTGAAGTGTAGGGTGCCATAAAGGAAGTATCAGGATCAAAAGCTGTCATTGGATGAACAATTCGCCTCTTAGTCTCAACAGCCGATGGCCTCGGTGCATTAGATTCTAGTAATGATCTTACCCTGTAGTGAGAAGTTGATATAGATTTGCGTTCATCCTCTGCAGCGGCCAGTAAACTCATGGGGCTACGCTCAGATTTGACAATTTCACTTGTCAGACCTTCATTTGTACTATCTTCAGAATCGGAATTATCTCCGTCTTCATAGTCAGATGATGAGTCCCATTCGTCGTCGTCGTCATCAGACACAGCAGCTTCATCATCTACATCTTTGGCAAGACGAGCACTACCAGTAGGTGAATGACTGGATCTAGGCAAAGAAGAGGCTAAAGTACTACCAGATCTGAGGATATTTGCATCAGATAAGTGCCGATAAGCACGTTGAAAATTGGTTGTTGTTGCTGGTGGTGTTGTTGATGATGTTGTTTCTCCATATGATGAGGATGGAGATAGGCCATTAGTTGACGAAGAAGGGGGAGAATGGCTTGCCGGAAATGAAGCGCTACTCCTGCGTCGTTCACCGGAGGAGCTTCTAAATAAGTTAAAAAACCCAGATGAAGAAGATTTTGTCGAGGGTGCTGCTGATCGATGAAGCTTGCTACTTGATGCATAATGGCTACTTTTCGATGCACTACTATCGTAGGAAGACTTGGGAGACAGCATAGAGTATTCAGGCTCTAGCATTGACGAAACAGGTTGAGTTGGTGCAGGCAACGGGTCAAGCATAGAGCTTGTTGTTGACATGGGAGTCAACGGAGCACTATAGGATCCGGCATCGCTGCCCTTTTGATGGCGAGAAGATGACTGTTCAAGGATCTTCAAAATCTCCAAACGTTCTTCTTCAGCAGCTGCAAGTAGGGACATTCCAACTCTTATTGTTGTTGTTTTGTTTATTTTGCCTCGGGATCTGTCAAGGTGGGGGAAGGTTTGGGTGAGATGCGCGGCGGTGAGATGATGCTTTACGTCTCAAACTAGTCAAGCGTGGTTTATTTACCAGAATAGGCAATTCCATAGAAGCACAACGACGCGAGATGAGGGGGATCTAGGGTGTAGCCCGATTGGGCAAGCCGGGCAGACTAATCGTTTTTTCTTTTTTTCCTTTCTTTTTCTTTCCCTTCTTTCGAAAATCGCTGAAAAATTGAATTTTAAAAAAGCATTATTGAGATTCGAATCTTTATTACGTAGTCATTCATCAGCTTTTTATTGATTCATTTTTATTTTTATTTTATTTTTATTTTTCGTATTTTTCTTTTGCAGTGTAAATTGGTTGATTTTCTCCCTTACCCTCTTGTTTGCGTCTGGTTGTTAGGCTAAGTTAGGACCCGTGGGTGCTAAACTCTATCTTTAACTACTAACTAAACGCTCTGCTCTGCTCCCTTGTCTTGACCTTTGAAGTTGTCTGTCGTCTTTTGTTTTTTTTCTTTTCAACCACCAATCGTTTGATTTATCATGACTGCTGATAATGCTGCTCCTGCTGCTGCCGATAACGCCAGTGCAAAGAATACGAATAGTGGTGGAGGCCCCGTTAGACGCAGAACTCAGCGAAGGTAAGAATGACCGATTACTTGGACTCATCTGATGGATTTTTCTTGTTTTTTTCTTCATACCTTGCACTCTATATCCTCTTATTACTTTCATTCATCTTATCTCTATGGTTTTGATGTTCTTTCTTGTTTTTTTCTTCCCCCCTTTCTTTTGCTCATCATCTCATCTCATCTCATCTCATCCCATTACTAACAAATTTTCAGCAGCACTTCGTCTAAAAACGCAACCGCAGAATCAGTCGACTCATTAGGACGGAAAAAGTACGTTTAAATGGAATTTTCAAACGGGGGTTTCGTTTCGGTTTTTTTTTTTTTTTTTTTTCCTTGCTCTTCTTTGTGATTAACCTTATTTTTAACCGGACAGACCGAAAACTCCCCGAACTCCTTCGTCATGGGATCCTCATGATGATATTCTTCTACGGCATTTGAAAGAAGGGCTGAAGATGGGATGGAAAGATATTGCTAGTCATTGTGAGTTTAAAGTGGGATTTCCTGTTTGTTTGTTCTTCGCTAACAAAAATATTGATATAAAGTTGTCAATCGGACTCCAAATGCCTGCCAATTCCGCTGGCGACGATTGATGTCAGGCACTTTGAGGGGATCTAACCATAATACATCTGGGTTATCAACCCCGTCTCTTGTCACTTCATCTGGGTATACAGATAGTGGTAGTGTATGGGGTGGTGAGAGTGCATCTGATGGATCTCCACCTGCAGGACCAATGGTTACATTACCTAGTTCCAATTGTTGCAAAGAATGGTCTTTTGAAGAGGATGAATTGGTAATGAGGCGCGATTTACGATTTGAAGAATTATCTGTACTTCTACCTCAAAGAAGTGAACCAGAGATATGGGCTAGAATTACTTGTTTGGGTTCAAGAATGAATGGAACCTCTGGAGGTGGTGGTGGTGGTGGTCCAGGATCTGATGAAGGACCTGGATCTGCGTCTCCTCAATCACCACAACTTGAAATTCAGCGACAACAACAACAAACTCATAGCAGACGATCATCATCACTCTGTAACAGTGATAAAGATCAGTCGCCTGTATTGTCATTTCAAGATCAACTTATGCCTACTATAAAACAGCAATTACCAAGTTTATCCTCATGTCTTGGTTCTGCAATGAATTTACCAACTCCTTTATTACCACCACCAGTTCTATCGAGGCGATCACCACAATCACAATCTAGAGAAGTATAAAAAGGGGGGAAGAAGAAAGGAAAAAAAAAAAAAAAAAAAAGAAAGAGAAAAAGTAAATTTTCAATTTAGCCTGGGGCTTTGTTTTTATCTACAAGTTTATTCCTTTTTCTTTCTTTTTTTGCTCCTTTCTTTCTTGTGCCTTATACACACACACACATACATACACTCTCTCTACCTATCTATCTATCTTTGTTTGTTTGTTTTCTTTTGTTTTTCTTTTGTTTTTTTTCTTTTTTTGGGGTTTATATACGGTCTGGTTATTTTTATTTTTATTTTTATTTTTTTTATTTCTACAGTGGTACAAGAGTGTAAATGAAAAAAGGGAAAATAAATAAATAAATAAATAAAAAGGAGAATTTTTTTTTCTTACTGGGTGTAATTTTCTTTTCTTTTCTTTTCTTTTACACTTTACTTGTTGTCTTTTTTTAACTTGAAAAAACTTATTTCTTATCTTATTCAATTAGACATATACTATCGCTCTGCTAAATATAAAGTACACAGAGAGAGAGAGAGAGAGAGAAAAAGAAAATTTATATAGAGGCGGAAAGAAAAAAAAAAAAAAAAAAAACAAAAGATACATAGACAAATCAACAACCTACCCCTTTATCCAACCAAACTTTTTTAAAGTTAACTACTCGTTAAATTAATTTACTCCTTTGCAGCTTCAGTCTCACCAGCAGCGGCGGTGGGAGCATCAGTAGCAGATGGGGGTGCAGTCTCAGAAGCATCAGCAGCGGCAGCAGTAGCAGCAGCAGATGCTGGAGCTTCTCCCTCTCCGCCTTTAGTCTTCAAGTACTCTTCGTAAGCCTTGACTGCTTCTTGAACTCTAGCTTGTAATCCAGCTTCATTATCCAATAAACCAAGTAATTCATTGTTATCCATTTCCAATAACATACCAGTAATTTTACCAGCCATTTGTGGTTCAATTACTGCAATCTTTGGATATAATGCTTCACCTAAAATTTGCTTTTGTGCTTCAGGTGGAGCTGATGCAAGAGCTGCACCTGTTAATTGACTCTCATCACCTCCTGCTCCTCCTTCACGTCGCTGCTGTAAAAATGCATTACGTCCTTGATGCTGCTGCTGTGGTTGTCGGGGTGGTAATGATCCACGTCCTCCCATTCCTGGAACAACTGGTCCATTGTTATATCCACCACGTTGACCTGGTGCTCCTCGTTGTTGCTGTTGAGGCATATATCCATTATATCCAACAGGTGGAACTCCATAAACTGGTACACCAGGTGGTCCATTACCTGCTCTAGGAGGCCACTGCTGTTGTTGCTGTTGTTGTTGCTGTTGCTGCTGTTGAGGATGATGACCTGGTTGATTTCCACGTCCACCGGGACCTCCTTGTTGTTGCATCACAAGTTGAGGATTTCCATTAGCAAATGGCATACCTCTTGCACCTGGGACTGGTGGTGCAAATCCTGGTTGCTGACCTGGACCATAAAAGATGGGTGCTGGTAGGTATTGACCAGGCATTCCTGCTGCCGCTGCCTGTTGCTGAAGTCGCAATTGATGACGAGCTTGAATTTGTTGCTCCAATTGAGACTTGCGAACATCCTTACGTTGAGCAAGTGCAACATACAATGGTTTACCTTGCAACATATGCTGATTCATTTCAGTGACTGCCTTGGTAGCCTCATCTGGTGAAGAGAAACAGACAAATCCGAAACCCTTGGATTTACCTGCTTCATCAGTCATAACTTTAGCAGAAGTAATTGAACCAAACTCAGAAAATTCTTGTCGCAGTCGATCATCATCAATATCATCTGCAAGATTCTTGATATACAAATTAACTCCTTGATATTTTTGCATCTTTTCCAATCGTGCTTGTTCATACTGTTTGCGAAGTTCTTCTTCACGTTCATACTTCTTTTGTGCACGACCAACATACAATTTCTTACCATTAATTTCGATATCATTGAGTTCGTCAACAGCCTTGGCAGCATGTTGATGATTTTCAAAGTTGACAAAACCAAATCCTCTTGGTTTACCCTCTTCATCTCTAGCAAGAGAAAATGAAGTAATAGGACCATAAGTTTCAAACATATCACGGAATTTCTCATCAGACATTTCAGAATCCAAATTCTTTACATAGATGTTGGTAAAGTTTGCCTTCATTTCTTCAAACTTGGATTGTCGATCCTTTTTGGGGATATGATGACCAACAAATACCTTTTTATCATTGAGTAACATACCATTAACATGCTTGATAGCATTTTCTGCAGCTTCAGCAGTCTCATAATGAACAAATCCATATCCACGAGATTGACCATACTCATCAGTTGCCACCTTGCAAGATAAGATATTACCAAAGGCAGAGAAGGTATCATGAAGAGCCTTGTTATCAATAGCAATATCTAAATTCTTGATAAACACATTACCAGCTCCAGTCTTGCGCAAAGATGGATCACGTTGGGACCACATAATTCGACAAGGTCGCCCCTTGATCAGAGTGTAGTTGAACTCGTCAAGAGCTCGTTCTCCATCAGAAATAGTATGATAATTAACGTAAGCATAACCTAAAGATCGTCTTGTAACAGCATCACGACAAACACGGATAGATGCCACAGGTCCAACTTGAGAAAAGAGTTCAAAGAGCATGGCCTCGGTAATGGACGGATCAAGCTCTCCAACGTACAAAGATGCAGATCGGCCATTATCATCCTCATCATCCTCACTGGGTTTACCAGCCTCACCAGACGCAGCTTCAGTGGCGTCAGAGGTAGTAGTAGTAGCATGTGCTGCCTCTTCAGTAGGAGCAGCAGCACTAGTACCAGTAGCCTCTGCAACAGCATTATCGGCAGGGGCGGAATCCTCCTTCAAGGAAAGATTTTCAATGGCCTTTTCGGCGGCAGCCACAGATGAACCAGCAGTTTCAGTCATAATTTTCTGATTTTTTTCCGGTTTTTTTTTCTTGTTTCTGGAATTTGATTTCAAAAGAAGACGGATTTATTGCCTTTTCAGATAGGAGTTTTCTTTTCTGATTTTTTTTAATTATTTTATTATAAAAAATCTCACTAAATCAAAAGAATAGTATTCTTTTTTTTTTATTTTTATCGAGATTTTTTTATTTGAATTTTTTCAATTTTTTTGATATTTTCAAAGAATAGAAAGAAAGGAAAACTTTTTTTTTTTTTTCCCTTTGGGTCATCGCGCCTGGACAAGGGAGGGGGGTTTCTTTTTACCTTTTTACTGAGCCGTTGCCCCGGACAACCAATTTAAAAAAAAAAAGTTAACTACGCAAAGCTGAAGCCAAAGGGTATATAAAAGTTAAGTCCTGATCATTTTCATTCAAAATCTATATAAAAAAACGAACGAGCGAACGCCAAAACATGAAATCAAGATAAATCAAATCCCGCCTCGGCATTGATAGCGTAAAGCATTTTCTGTTTAAGTAATTTCTTATCCTTGTAATCTGGTAGTTTGAGTAGATTAACGCAGGTGGATGTAGTAGGTAGTCTAGTTTTATCTGGACCAGCATTTCTTAATGAAAAGAGTGGTTGAAGCATGCCAAATCCAAGAAGTGGTGCTCTCGAGACTGAAGTAACAAACTTGAGTAACTTTCGTCGATCATCGTTGCTAAACTCTGACACAATTTGCCAAAAGTCTTGCACTGTTTGATCAGTCTCCCAAAATCCCCCGTAAACTGTGTGTTTACGCCAATCGGTAACATCGATTGTCTGCTCTCCTCCACTAATAAGAGTTTGGAGTTCCTCAGAGTTGAACATGGTCAGCCAACTAGGAGAGATGAGATCTGCAAGACCTGTGATGAATGCATTGGTCTGCCTAGAAATCTGTGTATTCAGCTTGTAATTTGCAAATGCATAGATATATTCAAGTCGGTTTGTATTTGTAACAGGGATATCAGCTCCACCAGGTACCAATTCAACTGTCTTTGGTGGCGGTGACAATTGCGCCGCCTTTTTATTATTAATGTTATCGTCGAGGGTCACGTCCTCAGTAACGGTAAAGTTGAGCCCTAGGTCTTCTTCCACATTACCTGGGTATTTCTTCAATTGGATCAACCCGTTATATAAAGACGGATCGTATGTATAGAGATCATCAATTCCATTCTTCATTGTCCGGCCTTGTAGTTTTGACAAGAAAAAGGGAGCAAATTGGACTTCCACAAGAATTTTCTCATATAAACATTTGCCAATGATTCTACCAAAGAATTCAATCAGTGCTAATGAATCTCTATCAGTAGCAGCAGGATTGGGATAGAATCTGTGGTCTGGTGTGCTTACAAACAGTTTTGTCTCTGGTCGAAGCGTATATTCACAAACACTCGTTAAAAATTCCTTTGTAATACCACCCCCATCAATCCCAGCTTCAGGACCGTACTCATTAAAGAATTGTACTTGAATTGGCTTTTTAAACTCGGGGCCCAAGTTATTGAATGCGCTATATGCATCTTCCAATAGATGATCCCGTCTGATGTCTGCCTTGTGGGTACCCGTCATACCAGAGAAATATACTGTAAAGGGGTCGTTGAGAATCTGTTTGCGATCCAGAACAATAAATTCTTGAAAAATGCTCACCCTTACATTAAAGGGAATAAAGAAAGGCAGACTGTGAAGAATCCTTAACCTTGGACTTACTGCCAACTCATGTCTTAATTTAGATGCATTGGCCTTGCGAAGAATTCGATGTCGACTCTCTGTACGATTATCTTGATTTGTCTCTGAAGATTCTTCATTGTCACGATTTGATCGAATTCTTTGCTCTTCTTCAACAACTGAGCTTATAAAACTCGACATGTCGTATTTATCAGTCATTAGCCAGAACCCCTTTGGAAGAAATCTCCTTCGTGAATCTCGAATATAGATTTGTGTAAGGACCCTCACAGTCAATGATTTAAGCCGACCATAAGTGATGTCGTCCCCACCCAACTTGTCATTATAGGTATTATCATTCCAAACGAGTAAGAATGCAACTTCTTTGAGAAATTTCGCCAATCGTTCAACCTGTGAAAGTGAGAATCCTGTTCCTCCCATTCCAAAGAATTCTTCGTCATCAAAGACAATAAGCCAGTACGAGTAAAGTTCCAATAGTATGACTACAATTGTCCATGACCCTTGGTCTGAGTCTTGAAAGTCTGACATTGAAAATTTATGATCTATTGAATCACGGAAAAAGCCTGCTTCCACTAGAGCATGGTAAAATATTGATAAAACAGATTTTTGTTGAATTGAAAGATACAGCAAGATGTCATCACGTCGAGACGGCCAACAGTGCACCATATTGACAAAGTATAAGGATAGATTGCGAGGATCCACATCATCAGCCAATGATAGGACAATCTCGACAAAATCTCGGTTAGCAAGGAAATCAAGATTATCAACTATAAATGGTTCATTTGCAACTGGTAAAACTGAAAAGACACTTTTATTGCTTGTGATGACTCCGTCAAGCGGATCAGCATCTTCTTGGTCCACAGTCTTCTTTTGGGAGTTACTTTCTCTCTGAACTGCTGCTGAATATGCAAAGATTGTCGATAAAAGCTGGCTTATAGTTTTGACAAAGGAAAAGATCATATTTTCTGCCTTGGATGGTATCGGGCTAGTATTACGATACCATGAAACTAATTGAGTTAAAAGCCAAGTACATCTTTCCAAAGCTTGTAAAGGACCTGAACCATTTTTGTGTGAAATTTCACAAATCTTGTGTAATTTCTTCATTAATTCACCCGATTCAGCAATTTGTCGAGTTTTCAAGAGAACAGCTGGTAGAGAAACATGAGTTCGGATAGCTGTCAACTGGTTTGGAGGGAAAATCTCAAATAAGAATGGGGTTGAGGCAAGGTAGGCTGCGAAGTTAATGTATGCATCATGCGGGTCTGCAGTGACTTTCTCACATATTAGTGATGTGAGCCCTGCCAAAGCAGCAAGTGAAAGGTGGGCACCGGAAGCGCGGGCTTGGGTGAGGATTAAACTAATATCGATAAAAAGAGTTTCTGAGGGTATATGAGTGATCAAAGAATCAATGACGTTGATGGCGGCAAAAAATGCAAATGAGTTGGTATTGAGATTCTTTGAAACATCTAGGATCTTCATCAGACTGACAGAAAACTTTCTAGATTGGTAGACTTTCTCCAAATGTAGTAGACGACTTGATTCGGCAATAGTAACTAAAAGATGACAGAATAAAAGAAAGCTGAAGAGATCGTCACCCTTGTAGAAGAAGCAAAATTGTCGAATTAGATGAACCAATCTATCGGCAGGAATTTTCGCTAAAGATTCTTCACCAGCATGTTGGTTCATATTTGGAGTCCAACGGCCGAGATGCCGGAATTCCAGAATACTTGTATTCTGTGGTGAATTAGCTAGCTTTTCGAGCTCTTTGTCAGACGATAACCCCCATAGTTGGCAGAGATAATTACACCAACTATTGCGGACTTGATCTCTCTGAATAGACAAGTCACATTTAGCTCGATAAAAGGATTGAATTGTGGTAGCGGCTTTTTCTTCTTTACGGGTTTGCTCTCGTTGCGCTCTTTCCTTTGCCGTCTTATCGAGTAGAGATTGCTTGTCACCGGGAGTAGATCTCCGGACTGAACCGCCCAAATTAACGACTCGGGGTCTTCGGTGCGCTCCAGTAAAGTTAGAGAACATATCCCTTAGTTAAATCTGCGGTAGGTAGGTCTCCGTTAGTGAGAAAGCGATATATATGAAGTATACTCTGGGCGTTTTACCTAGTAGTACGATGATGACGATAATATTGACAGTAATAGATGCACACTTTGTTTGTCCCCCCTCAACACTCACGGTAACTGAGCATTGAAATGCCTTGGCAAGTATTCGGGTTTATAAGCTCACTTTCTATAGTCTGTGGCGCTGATCAGTTAGTAATGGCTGATTATAGATTTTTTGGGTTGTGTTATGTCAAAGTGCTACCCAAGTTGGCCTAGTCTGCAGGTGGGAGTTTTAAAGGTTTCCCGAGAAAATTCAACACCAATCAATCAACAACCCATACCAAATGTTGTCAAGAGGGATTGGCTTATTGTCCTCTGCACTGCGATCTTCAAGGGTGCATCTAGTGCCTGTGTCTTCTGCGCGGAGACAAGGTACAGGTGTATTGCGGAATCCTTTTGCGTTTTCACGGCCACTGGTGAGCAGAGCTAGACACCTTAAAGATGTCGAGGAGCATCCATTCACAGAGGAGGAACTCAGGGAGGCGATAGAAGCATTGGAATCTATCAAGGAAACCGGAGTGGACCTATCAGAGGAAGTTTCTGATGAGTTAGAGGGGAAAAAGACAAAAGAACCTGTGGAGCCTTTATCTGAAGATCCAGAATTGGAAAAACGATTAACAAGGCTACAAAAAGATTTTGGGTTGAGTCAAGAGAAGTTAGATAAGGTTAAAGCTTTAGAATCAATTGCAATTCCAGTACGCGAAGATGAAGTTTTACGGCATGTGACAAATTTGATTATGCGACATGGCAAAAAGAATTACGCACAAAGGGTTGTATCAGAAGCGCTGTATTTGGTTCATTTAAAGACAAATCAAGATCCTGTTTATATACTTAAAGAGGCATTAGAAAAGATGGCTCCATTGGTAAGGATTCTTACCCATAAGGATCGGACAGCCAAAAATACCCTCTTCCCAATCCCACTTACTTTGCGGCAGCGAACACGTTCTGCATGGCTCTATATTCAAGAGACTGCTGCAAAGCGACCAAGTAAAGATCCCGCTGTTCGACTTGGTGAAGAGATTGTTGCTGCCTTTAATGGTCGTAGCTCTGGTTACGATAAGAGAGAGCTTATTCATCGACAAGCAATCTCTCTTCGAAGTAATGTCCCTCTCTATGGTCTCAAATCGAAAAGGTAGATGATAAAATTTTGTTTTTTTTCTCTTTGCATGTATATAAGAAGCAACAATATACTTTACGAATTCAACTACGCTATTTTGTACAACTTTGTATATAAGACTGAGAACGTAGTGGGCAAGTGTTCGCATTTGTCTAATCTGCTAACAATCCTTACATACCAAGGATGACATTACATTGCTAACATAAGTAGTACCTTGGTCTTAAAATTTCTCGGCCTTTTGTCGGCACACATTCTAACTTTCTTCCATGTCACATGATGCAACAACACCAAGTTGCTTGCTTCATCACCTCCACTGATCGTTATACCGTACTACATTTAAAATGAAAAAAAAAAAAGAGAAGAACTTCATATTAAAAAATTATTTTATTATAATACAAACATACCCCCGAAATAAAAATGAATGACAAGGAAAGCCTGAACAAAACAATAGACAAAAATTAAAGCGTTAAAACATTACTCGCGGCGGACCTGAGCCTCAGAGTCTATAACTTCACTCCTTGTAGGAACTATATTCTCATTATGTTCAACATTGTACTTTTCAATTTCATCTTGCTGATTGAGGATCTCATCAACATGTGCACCTTGGAGATTTGCAGCACGGCGTTCAGGTCCAACAAGGGTAACGACCAATACAAATGCATAAACAGCACCAATAAAGATGGCCATGACTTTACCATAGTTGTAGGTTCCTGCTACCTCACCCTCAATTGGGAAACGTTCTCCAATTTGTGCTTCAATCGTTGACGATGCACTGGATGCAAGATTACCAAGCTGATAAGCAGTTCCAACAATGAAAGCACGGAATGCTGGAGGACTCAACTCTGAAAGATGAATAGGAATAATACCCCATGCGCCCTGAACGAAGAATTGCATAAAGAAGACTGCAGCATTAATTCCAGTGTTACGGACAAATCCCCAAGGATAAATCATTGCTCCACCAAGGATGCAGCAGATAATAATTGAAAGACGACGACCAATAAAAGTAGAAAAATGACCAATTAATATACCACCAGCCATTGCACCAAGGTTTGCAACACACATAGTTACTGTATTTGCATTTGTGGAGAAATGCAATTGTTTGGTAAGCATTGTTGGGTACAGATCTTGGCTTCCATGCGATAAAAAGTTGAATCCAGCCATAAGTACAACAAGATAAATAAGCATAAGCCAGTATGCTTTAAGACTTGATTTTGCTTGTTCAACGAAAACATTATAAACAGCAGCCTTCTCAGCTCGTTTATGTGCTCTATAAGAATTAGTTTCTGGGAGCATTAATCGAAAGACGATAATCAAAACAGGTGGTCCAGAACCAAACCAAAACAGAGCTCTCCATGAATGAGGATTATTATAGGTAATGGCACGGTTAAAGATAACGACTAAGAGATATCCAAATGCATACCCTTGTTGAAGACATCCCGAAATGAATCCTCGAGCTTCAACTGGACAATCTTCAAGAGCTGTTGCTGCACAATTTCCATAAATACCACCCATTGCAATACCGAATAATGCTCGAACACCTAAGAATTGCTTATAAGTTTGGACAAATCCTGTACCCAATTCCAGGACAATGAAGATGGCACAATTAATTATAAATGGCCATTTCCTTCCCCATTTATCAGCAGCAACTCCAAATATGATTGATCCAACTGATCGCAACATAAGGACAAGAGTAATACCCCAAGTAATATCTGCAACTGAAACTTCAAGAGACTCTGCAATAAGACTTGCAGTAACTGATACACTGAAGAAATCAAATGCGTCCCATGTCCAACCGCAGAGAGCGACAAAAAAGAAGAGCCATTGTTGTTTTGTCAACAGTGCTAATGAAGGGAACGGATTGACTTCCTTCCATGTGTGATTTCTTGGAGGCACTAATGTTGAAAGTCGCGTAGCAATATAGTGCCGAACAATTGGCCAGGTCAGCACCAACGGAGCCGGATGAGCACCCGTATAGACAATTTCTTCTTGGCGATGCTTCTCTTCGTCACCCATAGTGCCTGGTGTGCTGTTATATGGCCGGCAGTGAAGGAAGAACAAATGTGAGAATATTCTGGGGAGACTGGCAAGTGGATTATCCTTCACCCTTTATAGTTGGATCCATACCCTAGCGAAGTCCTCTAGTTCGCGCGCAGCTTACCAAAGAACTAAAAAAAATAAACCCACTTGGGGTTTACCATTTACGCGGGGTGAGTTTGCCAATTTTTGCCTGTCCTTTTCTTCTTCGGCTTTAGTTGAGCGCTATCCCTCATTAGATTAACTAGCGTGGGGCTTTTGCCATACTTCCCCGCCTTTCATGCCATTGAAATTCAAATTAATTTTTTGGTGGGGAAACGCTAAACCTTATCAGTAAAAAAGCTTATTTACTAGCCGGGGATTTGTGACCGTGACCGACCCGAGATGCTCCAATAGGGCCGAGGGAAGTTTTTTTTTTCCCATATTGTTCTCTTATTCTGTCTCTACGATAGAATAATCGTGTACTTTTATGGACAACGCTAAAACTGGTTCTCATTTTGTGCAGTACATTTTATTACATCTGGATTAAGTTCATGTTTATCGGTCCGGTTCTACCCTTGTCTCAAAACTTTTTAATCATCCGGTTCCCTGGCTGCCAAGATGGCAATGGTCAAGGCTTTTCTCGCCAAGGTGTAATAAGCACTTGGTTGAATGTTAAGCATATCCCACGTTGAATATTGGCAGGAGAAGAGCAGCGACGGGAAATGGGAGGGCGGCATCTGATTGGGAGAAATCAGCCGGGACTTTTCCTAAAGTGGCGACGGGAGAGATGAGCAATGGAATTAAAGAAAATCCACTACTACACCACGCTGATTTGTCATGTCTGCAAGGTCTTCATCATCGGGCGATAATGTAAAGATCAACAGGCATGCTACCACGTCATCAGTGACTGCTAAGCTGGACGCTCTTCGGCGGCGTGATGCGCTTCGACAACAACGGCTTGAAGGAGGAAGATCAGGAGTTGAAAACTATGCTAATGCCAGTAGATCGATGCACCCATCAGTAATGGAATTTCTATCCCCAGCGGAGTATGAGCGCCATTGTATGGATAAAGCACGTTCTGCTTCTTTGCTACGGAATCTTTCGCAAACCGCCGGTCCACCGCCACCGCGGAGTTGGTGTCGCAGCGGTGACTTGAAGAATCAAAGTGGTATCAATACAAGCGTCACCCATGAGGGTAAAGGTGCAACTGAATTGCGAAATATACAAACGATATCGAGACTATACGAGTTGAGTGGAAGTAGTTCGGCGGATGTCATTTTCCCGCCGAATCCAAGTCTCGCTCATTCGTGTTTGAGACATATTGCCATCAATTGGCGGATTCAGATGGTGCCACTACTCGAATCATATATAACTTATTTACCATATTCATTATGGCCATTCATATTGTCGTATGTGGCTGTGTATTCTCCAGCTGGCATCACTCGAAAGGGACTTGCTTTCTATTTAGTGAATGTGATGGGGATTGACTATCAAACCCGTCAGTCTACAGGGTTGAACATTCTTGATCTATCCTTTTCAATTAATTGGACATTATCTCTACAGACGATTGAATCAATCTTGGCCGGGTTCATTAAACGCCAACGTGGTGCTATTAATAGTAGTAGTAGCAGCAGTCTTGGTGACGATTGGCAAAATATGAATATCGATGATTCACTACCCCCGTTTGGATTTATTCGTAGTCTTTCATTGGCATTCCCTCATGTAAAAGATCAGCAAGATGAACAAACTAGTTGGTGGAGCCTATATAGAATTCTTGATTTGATACCAAATCTTTCAGTTTTATCACTTGTTGGATGGCCAAAACCACCACAACTTGTTATGATGAATGAATCAAGGCTTGCTCCATTAGCTAATAAAACAATATGCCTTGAAGTAATTGATTTAAGTCATTGTCCTGGTTCATGGCCTATTGAATTACTTGAACAACTCTTATCTTCATCATCTAATCATTGGCAATCATTAAAAAAAATTGTTCTCTCATCCCCATCTACAATTGATCTCGTCAAGTTTACAAAAGCAATCAATTTTCATCGCAGTATCTTTGACCAAATTGAAGTGATATAGTAAGTGAAAAAAAAAAAAAAAAAAAAAAAAAGGAAAAAAAAATGTATTAATGAAATAGAAATCTATGGATGCCAAATTCTTTTTTTCTTTTTCTTTTTTCGTCTTTGTAATTTTAACTATAGATACCCTGAGTAAGCATCTGATAATGATCATAAAGTTTTGTATATATCGAACCAAGCGATTTATTAATGAGATAATTATCAACATAAGCATCAGCTTCTGCATCACTTAATTGTAATTGAAATCTTTGTCGAAGTAATTGAGCAGTTGCATGACCTGATCTAAAACAAGGAAGATCTGAATTACGTTGCATCATTTCAACCATTACTAGAATATCATCTGCCCTTTTTCTAATTGCACGAAATGCATCCTTCATTAAACTGCGAAATAATTCCATCATTGGTGAATTAACTCCACCCAATACATCAACATATTCATAAGTAAATTTAAATGCTGCTGCTTCAAATCCAACTTTTCCTGGTGTATTGGATAATAAAAATCCAAAATCAATATGAATAATGTGTCCATGATTATCTAGTAAAATATTTCCATTATGCCTATCTTTAATTTGTAATAGGTAACAAATTAAAGAATATCCTGCTAATGATCGAACAAAATTTCGCTGTGCATTCTTATATGGTTGACTATCTTCAGAGCCAAATGCTTGATGGAAATAATCCTTGACAGTTGCAATTGTACCCTTTGGATTCTCACCATTGGCCATAGACTTATTCGTCAAGGATTTCTTCAATGAGTGCAAACTGATTCCATTAGTTATTGTTTCAACAAGTCCAGATGCTTCTCCTGTGATTAAAATCCTCATCCGTTTTACCCATACATCAACAGCTGCATCATTCCATATCTTTGACATGGTTTGGATTAACTGACATGCAAATGATTCTTGCCTTAAATCTGATCCTGTCTTTGCAATGCACGATAAAAGATCCCAATCAGGGTGATGACCATAAGGTGATGATAATCTGATTCGTTCCTTCTTTGTCGTCCACTCTTCACCAAAATTTGCTGCACTAGGATCATCACCATTCTTTTTTAATCCACCAGTCTTCATATCATTCTCCATTCTTCTTTCACCTGCTTCACCTCCAAGTGCATGAGCATCTGCAAATACACTATGTTCTTCTAAACTTTGCATACTTGCAATGATACGTGCTTTTATTCCTGTAACTTCATCCTTTGGCAGCCGGCTGCCTGCAGGACCTTCTAATTGTGCAAGCATAATTGCAGCTGTTCGCATATGGGTAGCAATCTCTGTAACAACTTCGGGATCCCGTGGTGCTGTAGTGAGTGATGATTGAGTAGCTGAAAATGATAATGTCGATTGGCGAGGAAAGTCTGATGTTCCCAACTGAACAGCAGTTTGAGTAGACAAATTCGGAGATGAAGATGCAAACACGCCGACCCGTTCTTGCTGTGGAGATGTCAAAAAGACTTCCGACTTATATTCTGGCAAGATCGGTGAGGCTGCAATATCACCCAATTCAGTCTCTTCAAGAACCTGTGGTGTTGCCGCTGAAGAATTTTGTGAATAGCTATTACTGTTGCCGCCGTTGTTGCTGTTGTTATGATGACCAGCAGCGGATGCGGAACGTGGAGATAGTGCAGTCTTACTTGAAATATCAAATAGATACCGTCGATCATCCTTTCTATTAAGAATTTCAATATTTTCTGGTCGATGAGGATCAAAAGTGATATCTCCCTTGATGACTTCAATGAGCATTAAAAAGGGAGCACGCTCTGCGGAATTAAGAATAGTAGCCTCAGCTGGTGATATCCTTACAACCTTGTGTTGACGGACATTTGAATGAAAGGTATCAGCATGCATCAAAACAGGGATATCAACTTCACTAGGTAATTCATTATTAAGAAGAGCTAATTCTGCCCTTAAAGCAGAGAGTCGAGCAGGTTTTGGTACCAACATCAGCCGGTAAGAAATTTGATTGATTGCATGAAAGAATTGCGTTTCACATCGAAAATAATTTGTCTTTAGGATTTTAACTTTTTCTTCATCAGATAACCGTCGAGTTGATCTGAAGGATGACTTGCCAAATGAATGATTTGTGACTGGCTCCTGAAGTGGAGTTGCAAGATATGATACGAAATCATCGTCGTCATCCTCGTCATCCTCGTCGTTACTTACAGTTCGATGGAGATCGGGAAGCGATGAAACGCCAGATAGGCCACCCCCATATACGCGTTGTTGGTTATTTGTATGTTGGATATATTTTTGCATGGTATAATTTGTCGTTGAAGTAGAGAATTCAGCAGCAGTTGAGACGCTTCGTAAATTAGGTCGTGTAATAACTTTTGACGCTCCCTGTTGAATTGCTTTCTTTTGCTTATCGATAGCCGCAGATTTACTTCTGGAGAGCTTCGGTAAAATATTAAAGATATGAGAGCGTTCAACTTTACCTTGAGAGATGGCCATAGGTCCTACAGCATGAGGTAATGAAGGCATGGCTGGCGCACCCAGTAAAGCGGATGCCATGATGAGAGCAGGAAAGACATTTTCGCGAATCGTCCTTCTCGGAGGGGCACCTATATTGAACAGAAGGTACTGGATCTTGTTGTAAATTCTCCTACACACCTGAAATCCATAGCTTTCTGGATCCCGGGCCAAATCATGTAGGTGACCTTGAATATCCCAGAATGTCTGCAGCAAAAAGGTTAGAGAAAGAGCACATAATCAATATAGAGAACAACGACTACTTACTAGAAGAACACAATGAGTACTCTTTGAACAGAGTTCCAAAAGAAAGTCCTCTAATGCAGCAGATTCAGTTTCAACCGTTACTAAGATCTGACAAATCTGAGGTAAATAAAACTCGAGATCAGAATACGGGAACGTCTGTAGTTTCTGACAGAGAGTGAACTGAATCCCGATATTATCGGCATATCGTGATAAATATGAAATACATAGCAGTAATCTGAAATGAGGACTCTCAATAAACCGGAGTAGAAGCGCGTTTCCTCCAGTGGATTCCATTAATCCAAGTTCTTCCTGCTCCTCCTGTTCCCCTTCCTCTTCTTGACCACCGCTACCGCTATTTAGCGGCGGGTCGTTCTGGATTTGCTTTGGACTCGTCGTGGTGGCGGCTGTGGGGTGGTTTTTTGTTGGTTTAGAGAGGGAAGTATTTGTAAATAGGGAGCGTTGCAGTGTTGTGTGTTAGGTGGTGGTTGATCGCGTAGTTTAGAAAGGGAACCGAGAGCAACAGTAAACACCAAATTATTCAAATACGATACCCACTTTAGAAAGGGTGAATGACCTCTTCCTTTCTAATTATTTCCATTCTCCTGTTTAATTTAGTGGAATCTTATTCCATTAACCCGATTAATATTACTTCACCACCGTTATTATGTCCATGGATTAAACATCAGGAGAGTCCTCCGTCCCCGGTGCAACTGCTATCGTATCAGGAATGGAGGCAGAGGCATGGAGATGGTCCGTCAATGCAATCAGCACCACCTTCGTTAGATGACGATAATGACCTGGTTGTTATCCCCGGTCTTGATTCTATTGAACCGTTTGATCTGCTCTTCAACGGTACATCAACCCAAGATAAGAGCAAGGCCAGTCACCACCTGAAAGAAGCTGGAATTACGTGCCGGGAACGTACAAACTATGCATCTCTTGATTGTGCTGCTTCGGTCTTATCCCATAACCCAGGGACTACGGGAGCATCTTCAATCCTCGTGGAGAGTAAAGACAGCTATATGCTCAACAAATGCTCGCTGCAGAATAAATTTGTTGTTATTGAACTATGTGATGATATCCTTATCGATACGGTCGCTCTGGCCAACTACGAATACTTTTCTTCGACTTTTAAGACCTTTAGAATCTCTGCATCTGATCGATATCCGCCCTCAAACAATGAATGGAAAGTACTTGGAACTTATCAAGCCAAGAATACCCGTTCAATCCAGGCTTTTCCCATTGAAAGTCCTCTTATATGGGCAAGATTTGTCAAATTTGACTTTCTGTCCTTCTGGGACAACGAATTCTACTGTCCTCTATCGGTTATCAGAGTCCATGGCACAACAATGATGGAGGAGTACAAAAAGGAGGAAGCAACAGTTAGTAACAAACAAGACAAGGCTGATCAGGAGAAAGAAGAAGTAGAAGAAGTGCAGGACGTGCCTGCTCCTGGCAAGAGCGAGGCCACTACTACCACCACTAACACTGATGCTTCCACTACCGACAGCTCTGTTCTAGACCATTGCAACGACACCAACAATGATAAGCAAGATGAAATTTCTATTCCTGCTCCTTCTTCTTCTTCTTCTGCTGCTACCATCAATGCTTCATCAGCCCAATACTGTGGTGCGACGCGCCGAACAACCGCGTCCTCATGGCCAGTCCTCTTACAACCTCTTATTGGGAATCTCAACTTGTCTTATTCTATCGATTGGGCGAATGTTGTTATTGTCAGGGATGAAAGTCTCTTTCTACCCTTTGGCCAACCCTGTAGGGAGGCTAAAAATGGTTGTGGGCATCCGATTGCTGGCATCGAATTTACTTCCTCCTCTCATGAGCCCTCACCGATTTCCATCTCAACATGGAGCCGCAGTACAACTACTACTTGTACATCACCACCACCACCGCCACCTCCTCCCTCCTCATTATCTTCATCTATTGCAACTCCCGTGACCCAGCCATCTTCCCCCTCGGCAAGCCCCACAACTCAAGATTCAATCTACAAGACGATCATGAAACGTTTATCATTGCTCGAATCGAACGCGACGACATCAGTTCTATATTTGGAGGAGCAAAGTCGGGTATTAAAAAAAGCCTTCAATCAACTGCAGAAACGCCATTCAGCAAAAATTGACAAAATTCTGACTCTTGTCAATTCAACATTAGCTCAGCGGGCTGCAGCGCTTAAGGCACACAATGATGAGATGCTCACTACAATTGAAACCGATATGGAGATAAGATATACTGCAGTCCATACACAATATGGGCATTTAATTTCAAGGCTTCAATCTCTCGACGATGAAGTTCATTTTCAACGCAGAGTCTTTATTGTTCAAACGCTACTTCTTATCATTATGATGCTATTTGTTATGTTTACAAGGGGCCCATTTCTATTTGATATCGAAGGAACTTCTTTTGGTACAAGTAATCTATTTCGTCAACAAAGACTTTTGAAGAGTGCTGCAGCTCTTGAAGCACATGCTGCACGTCTTCGAATAGAGAGGTCTCAAAATGCAACCATTACTGGTGGTGATACGACTAGCTACCCTGGATCCCCAGCAAACAATGAAAATACAAACTCATCCTCATCTACAAACTGTTCGGGCGAGACAACTCCACTATCACCACTAAACAGCTCAAAAATAGGCGAATCATAATTGTTGGAACTCTCCATCATTGTGATGCCTCGTTGTCATGGTAACGGTGCGGGCCGATCTTATCAGATTTGAATCTCGGAGACATATTCCTTTCAACCTTTTTTTCTCTTACCCCAACCCAGAAGTTACCAACAGGAAAAGTAATTTGGGCAAGGTGAGAGTCGAACAAAAGATCTTATAGCGGCATATTATTAACTATTTCTTTTAGATCAGGAATATACGCCACCCAAAAATCATATCTGCAACGTCTTTAACCGTCATCTCTGGAAGATCTATTCGTTTGAGTATTGTCAGCATAATGACAGCGATTGCTCCCAACGTCATTATTGATTCAAGGAATATGAATGCTGGCAATAGTCACGATTCAGCAGTATCTTTGTCTTCCTCCTCTGATGAAGATAATAGTGAAGGAAGCGATGACAAGGTTTCAAGCAATAGTAGTAGTTACTCCAACATTACAAGATCATTGGGTACGCTCAAGTTGAGTGGGGGCAAGAAAGTCTCTTTAAGACGGCCCAGTGTATCATTAGGAGTCGATTTTACTAGACAATTTTCTAGTAAGCCATCTTTAGTTAGGGACGAGGATGTGAATGGGTCTGAAGCTGATGCAGTTGGCGGCTGTGGACCACACTGTTCATGTGCAATATCAGCAATTGCAGCAGCTAAAGTCTTAACGAAGGGACAAGGGCCAGGTACTCCGGTACATATTGAATGGAAATTTCCAGATAATGCAGCATTTCGATCTTTACAGCTTCCTGTCGAGGATATCAAGAAGAAATCTAAACTTTTAAGGAGACCCATGGAGGATGAGATTGATAGTAACAGCAATGTTACACTTCACAATCTTTGTCGAACTCACAATGACGATAGGGTGCATTTGCCTACGTATGTGACACCCCATCCTCCATTCCATGTTAGTAATTACCCAATCCTTGATAGTAGGTACCTGACATTAGATGGAGCGACCAAACGGACAATTCATTTTGCTCTTGATGTAACATATTATCCAGATGAATTGGAAGGAGTTGATTTTAAAGTTGGTGGAGCTATTGGAATTTGCCCACCCAATGATGGACCACTTGTTGAAGAGATATTTACATTATTGAACGTCCCTGAAGAGGAACGGGGTGAAGAAATTATGGCAGAGACAAAGGGAGGACGGTGGCCAACGATTTGGGGAGCTGAACGAGCTAGAAGAATTCCAACAAGTAGGAGAGAGTTATTAACATGGACGGTTGATGTTAATGGGGGCATTATGACACCAGAAATAATGAAAGTTTTAGCATATTGGAATACGGATAAAGTTGAACAGGCAGTTCTTGAGTATTTAGCAAGTGATTTAGGACAAGCTTCATTACATCGTCTTCGATCATCAGAGACTCCACCATCACTTGTACAACTTTTATTTGCATTTCCTCATGCCAAGCCACCATTAGAAAGGTTATTGAGTGTTTTGCCAACACTTATGCCACGATGGTATAGTTTATCATCAGATCCTCATATGGTTGGAAATAAAAGGGTGATTGAATTTGCAGTAACAGTTCATGAAACACCGGAACCATGGAGATATCCAGAAGAAATGAGAACGGGGATATGTTCAGGATATTTAGAGCGAGTTCATTTAGAGGGGGAAGAGAGACCAGATAGAGTCATGTCATTACCAATATTTCGTGGACTACAAGGGAATCCACTTGCAAAAGAATTTCGTGTTGATGGACCAATGTTATTAATTGGAGCAGGGGTTGGAATTGCACCATTTAGAGGATTTGTTCAAGCGAGATTAAAGAGTGCAAGTTGTGCGAATAAAGTATGGGTATTACAAGGATGTCGTGATCATCTTGTTGATGAATTATATAGTGGTGAATGGGGTGTAACAGATCAAGATTTTCATAGGGTTGTTGAATCACGTGCAGGAAAACATCGTTATGTTCAAGATGAATTAATTGCAGAAAAGGATCTTGTTTGGAAAGTAATGTCACATCCTGATGGAAGAATATTCGTTTGTGGATCTACAAAGGGTATGGGTGAAGGAGTATATAAATCATTAGTACGTGTTGCGGAAATAATGGGTCATATGAATGAATCACAAGCAAAAGAATTTTGGGCTGAAAAGGCAAGACAAAATCTCTATGTTCAGGAAACATGGTGAGAATATATATATATATATTAATGATAAGCATATTGTATGTAGAAAAGAGAAATAAAATAAAAATAAAAATAAAAAATCTAATCAATGTAGCTCTTTTTCCATGCAGCAATAAAAGAATTTTTTGCAGATTGATCAAGTTGTGGACCTAAATATCTGATTCTACCAATTCTACAAAGTGAATCAATAACATTTGATTGAATTTGTTGACAAGATTGATTTGAATCATATTTAATTGGATTGGCAATTCTAATCCTTATATGTACACCTTTATAACATGTTGAAAGTATCCATAACCAATTAATTAAAGCAAATCCAATAGATGATGAAAATTTTGGTGGTATTGGTGTTGTTAATGATGATGGATTTATTTTTATAATTACAGGAAATATTCTTGTCCTAGGTGGTAATTCATCAAGTGGTAATTGATTAGGGAAATGAAGTAAACCACGACCATTTGATGTTGATCCTTCACCAAATACAACTAAACAACGTTTATTTGTTTTTGCTGAACGAACAACTTGTTCAAGGCTTGCACCTAATTCAGAATCTGGACTCGTTAAATAAGACCATGATTTATTACAACTTAATGCAATTAATGCAACTTTCCATAATGGTGTTAAAGCAAATTCATCATGTCTTCCTGGTACAGGTAATGCAAATAATGGATTAAATGTTGCTGCATATGCAAATACATCAATTGGTGATATAAAATTTGATATAATAAGATCACCTGGTTTTGGTAATTTATCTCGATGATTTGCAAAACTCCTAATAATTCAATTTTATGTTAGCATCATCATATATATCCATCTATCTATATATATACAATACGCACCCCTTGCGGACACCTTCAATACCGAGATCCCAAAACCATGCACCTCCTAATCCTAATAATAACCATATCCAGCAACGATCGATAAAGTTCCCAACTGGTAAACGACGAATAAGTAAAAAATATGTTGAAGATGCTCCTAAAATTAGTGGTAACCTTAGAATACCAGATATAATTGATAATATGGATTCAATAACTTTACGCCATCCAGGAAAGTTATCATAATCTGTATCATTTATAGGTAAAAATGGAGCTATTCCTGTACCGCGATCTCTCCATTGAGAGAACTTTTCCATTATTTGGAGGTTATTATGATGATGATCTTTGCTCGTATAATAAATAATATGGGGAAAGGAACAAAGGGGGGAGAGAGAGCCCCCACCCCCGCTACTCTTGCTCCCAGTCATGAAACCTAACCACCACGCCGGACCCCCCCACACAGCTTTATTCACCTGGGCAGCCTCATGATCCTGCCTCCTGATGTTCAAGCGAATGGTCAACGACTGCTATTAGGGACTAATAGAGGAAAGATATGGAGGATATCTTCACAAATAGTTACTCTTAGTGTGTTTACAATGACAAAGCTTATGATTCAATTAGGCTGGAAAATTGATTGTAAAGGGATTGAAAATTTACAATCAGCACTTGATGAGAGTAGAAAGCAGGGAAGAGGTCTTTTGACTAGTAAGTTATGATAATGATGATGATGAATTTTAAAAAATGGGGTGCTAATGAATGAGTTGCAAATCATATCTCAATGTACGTATAAACTTTATACGCGTAAAGAAAGAAAAAAAATAACTAAAAACAATACGGTCTATTTCTTTTCAAGTGTTGACGATCCAATTTTATGGGTAAATTTACCATGGAGTCAAGTATTTTGTCATCCTCAGCAAATGAGATGGACATTAGGTGCTAAAGATATATGTTTTAAGAATAAAATTCTATCAAAATTTTTTTCACTTGGTAGGACATTACCAACAGAAAGGTTTGGACGTGGATCATTTCAACCAAGTTTAGATGGAGCAATTTATGCATTATCAAGTTGTAATGATAATAAATCACCTGAATGGGTTCATATATTTCCTGAAGCATTTGTACATCAATCAGATTATACAATGAGATATTTTAAATGGGGTGTATCAAGACTTGTACTTGAACCAACAATACAACCAATTATATTACCAATATTTCATTATGGATTAGATTCTGTATTCCCTGAAAATGTTCGACATGGTAAAATAAGATTACCACGAAATATTGGATCAAAACTTCATTTCACTTTTGGTAATATATTACCTGATGATGAATTTAAAAATGATCGTATTGAATGGTCAAAACTTTTAAATTCTAATAATAATAGTAATCATAATTTATATCAAAGACAAGATCTGCTTTATGGAATTGATGCATGCAATCTTCGCTCATCAGTTGCAGGAAAACTTCGTTCTCATTTAGTACAATTAAGAAATCAAATGGGATTTACAAAAATTGAGGAACCACACTTTGCAGATCCAATATATTGGAGAAATAATAAATAAAATATTTTTTTAAAAATCTTTTCATCGCCGTTTCTTTCCACCACCACCACCAATCTTTGTATTATTCACTTTTGTAGCAAACCTTAGTGAATTAATTGATTCAGAAATATGATGAACATCAGGTGATATATTTACAAACATTAATGTTTTTGAATTACCACCTAATGAATATTGTAATAAATATGTTAATTTGGAATTCCTATATGGTATATGTTGTTTATTTTCCAATGCACAAATAACATCACTTAAACAACTTAAACTTTTATTAATACTTTGTGTCTCTTTTAATCTTTCACCACTACTTTGTGAATGATTTAACCTTTCAGATCCTGCAAGATCAATTAAATTTAATGTTCCATCACATGTTTCTCCTGTTGATTTATTATTACCAATTATTCGTAACATGAATACACTATGACTTCTTGAACTTTTATCATTTGCTTTTGTTGCTGCAACTATCCTTTGTGATGCTGCTTTCTCCAACATTGAACTTACTACCTCTGGACTTGTTAATTGTACTGTAACAACATCTGTTACTGTTGTCCTTTGTTGTTTAGCATCATGACGAATCTCATACTTTGCTCCTCCTCCTCCTCCACCACTACTACCTTGCCCTAGTAAATCATTAATTGTTTCATTATATATTTCAATAAATTGTCCTTGCATATTATATTCCCAACCCTTCTGTTTAAGATTTGATATTGATTCATATATTTGAGATACTGCTCTTTGAATAACTCCATCTGGTGATGTCATTGTATGAGTTTTACCACTTCCTGTTTGTCCATAACAAAATATACAAACATTATATCCATCCATTGCTGATTGAATTAATTGTGATATCTCATTATAAACACTTTTATTATCATCTTTTGGTCCAAATACACGATCAAATATAAATTGATGACTCCTTGTTGTTACTTGTCCCATTGCACTTTCACTTGTTGGTCCAATAACTGATATTTTTTGACTATCTAATCCTGCATCTGGGTATGTCATCTCTGCTGGTTGTTCATATTCTGCTGCTGGTCGAACACGACAATAAACACGAATATTACCCTTTAGATCTTGAATTTGATTATGTAATTTCCTTCTTAGTGTTTCTTCAATTTGTAATTTTTCTCCATATTCATCTTTAATTTCTTGAGCTGATTCAACACTCTTTTTCATTTCTAAAACTTGTATTCTTTCATCTTCAAGCTCTTGTTGTAGTTCATCAATCTTTACCCTTAATGCTCTTGATGATGTTTCTAAATTTAATGATGATGCTGATTGTTGTGAAAGGGTATTACAAAGATCTTCATTAATGGCCTTTTCCCTGCTTAATTGTCTCTTCAAATCATCAACTTGATTTCTTATCAATATCGATTCTTCTTGTTGATGTCTATACTTTTCTTGAATTTCTTCTTTCTCTGCACCCATTGTCCGTTTCAACCCTTGGAATGTTTCCAATTGATCTTGGAGCTGCTGCTCATATTCGGCAATACACTTTGATAATCTCGTCTCATAATCATCCGTAACTATTTGTATTTGACCTTTTAATTTATCTTGCCATTGAGCTGATTCTTGTTGCTTGTCTTGAATCATACTTTCTCGTTCTTTTTGAATAAATACTTCAAGATTATTTGCTCGTTCTTGTTCAAGTTTGATTTGATTTGTTAATTTTTCCATCTCGAGAGAATATTTTCCTTCCATTTCTTGAATATTTGCCTTATGTTGAATGTGTAAAGTTCCCTCCATCTCTCGATAATTTTCCAGTAATCGTTTCTCAAGCTGATTCTTTTCATCTTGTATTTCATTTAAATGTATTCGCTTTTGATCATCAAATTTTTGACTCCATTCACGAATAATATCATCTGATTGTTTATTCATATTTCTATTATAATCCTCATTATCTAATCTTCTCCTTCTCTGTTCATCTTCTAAATCCCTTTCCAATTGACGATATTTCCATTGTAATTCCTTTTCATTATCTTGATATTTTTGTCGTTCAAATTGCATTTGTGCACGTTCAGTCTTTAAATCAATCAATGTCTTTTCCAATGAATCGAATTCTTCACGGGTTGTAAAATTCTCAGACGTCTTTAATCGTTCACATATCTGTTCCACAAGTTTATCCTGGTTTAGTGAATGAAGTGGATTTACCTGTGGCATCGTTGTTGTTGTTGTCGCAGCAGCGGGTCGCTGAGATTGATATCTTGATGATGATGATGATGCATTTGCACTAATTGACCTTTTAACGATATGTGAATTGGTTGAAGTGCTAGTACTCCTCGAATGCCTTGGAACTCCCCCTATTGTTGATGAGTTGTTATTACTACTAGGGTTTAACTTGGCCCGTTTCAATGAAGTCGATCTAGTTAAAGTCCGAGGTTGTTGATTTGATTTAACTGCTGCTGGTGGACCCATCAAGTTTGATCTATTATGGCCAATTTCTTGTAAAGGTGGTGGGTGTTGTTGTTGAGTTTGAATATTACATGATGGTTTCTTTGTAATTGGTGTTGGTGGTACAAGTTTTGATGGAATTGGTATCTTTGTATTGTAATGATTTGCTCCTGTGTGAATATTATTTTCACTCATCTTTTGCCCATATCCTGTCTTGTTTGATTTGATGGTGGTTTATATATCAAAATAAACAAAAACAAATCATCGGGAAGATGTAACCACGGCAACATCTTTGCGCCGCACAAGTCATCTACCACACCCATGACGATCCAGCTCCACCTTCAACTTGCTCTCTTGATTATATATATATTTCCATCATGGTTGATATGTGGTGTATTGCAGATTTTTGTTTGATTCCAGTAAGTAAACAGAGTAGAGATGGAAATTTATTACATTACATTAATATAAGGGGCTAACAATTCCAAAAAAAAAAAAAAAAAAAGATCGGGACATCTTCGGCATCGGTTTCTCATGATGTTGCTGAAGTAGTGAAACTTGTTAGTGAAAGTGGTCTCTCTTATAGTTTACACAGTGCAGGGACTACGATTGAAGGTCCATGGGATAAAGTAACGGATTTAATTGGTCGTGCTCATCAAGCTGTCCATTCAAGAGGTGCAGTTCGAGTTCAGAGTGATATTCGAATTGGTACAAGAACCGATAAACACCAAAAGATGGGTGATAAGGTAGCAAAAGTTAGGGATATACTCGGGGATGATATTGTTTCCGATTGAAATTTTCATTTAAAATTCTTTAATTCCTTACATGACCTTTTTACGGTAAAGTATCCTTGAAAGACAACCGAATAAGATTCCAGAAAAGAACCAAATAACACTGATTTTTTTTATTTTTCTTGTTGTTAGTGTTTTCTAATTTAATAAAAGAAAGAAGTATTATGATTTTGGGGGGGAGGGGGGAGAAATGTTACCATGAAATTATCTGAAACAACAGGCATGCACGAAGCCTACCGCATGCGTTTGATCCGAATGGATTAAATTGCTGCCATCCGCAAGCCAATGGCATGACTTTATTGAGAAGTAAAATGAAACTGACAAGCCAGAGAAGTGATTGAGCAGTTTCAATTGTAAATTTTGTCTTTGCGTATCTAGCCATAAAACATATAGATAAGATTGCATATGACAAAGATATAGCAGCAACAACAAGGCAATAAATCATGAGATGAGTAATATCTTTACCATTTGATTGATATATTACCATAAAATTACCCATTATACCTATAACAAATATTGAGAATAAAATTTGAATACATCGTATACATAATTCAAACCAGCTTGCACATGTACATGAACCAAGTCTCATTGAGAGGGCCATAATTTTTTTCGATATGCTTTTTACATGATTTGATGTGCTATATAGAAAAGGAAAAGAAAATAAAAAATTTGACTTTGTATATTTGTTCTTTCTCTGTTGTTTTAGGGTGGGTTTGAAACAGAATTTAAACAAACAAACAAACCCCCAAATGTGTCACAATTCATCATCAGCAACAAAGATTGAATCTGCAGTAGCAGATGAATCGAATCCACCATGTGGACTATCCCTTTGACGAAGAGTCAAGTCAAATTGAATTGGATTAAATTGATTATTTGAATCTACATATATAATCCTTGTCATTTTTGACTTGTTGTTGATGTTGTTGCTCCCATCTCGTCGTGTTGATGGATCCCACGGGCATAATAACTCCCAGTCTTTAGCATCTTGTTGCCAAATACAAGCTGCAAAATTGGAATTTAGTTCAATGTTGTTGTTGTTATTATTATCGTGAGCTTGTTGGTAGTGGTGGTCTTGGTGGAAACTATTACTACTACTACTAGTGCTACTATCTTGTGAGACTAAAGAATCGCTGCAAACTAGCCGAGGTGGCCAGGTATTATTTCGAGGCCTATTTGGTGGTTCTGTAGTTGTATAATTTAAAGGTTCACTAGCTCGTCTTTGTAATATATCTTTATTATTATTAGTAGTAGCAGTATTTGATTTTGCTGGATTAATAGTTTCACATTCCATCATCATTGAACAATGGTCATTATCAGGTCTTTTAAGAATTTGAAATAAATCAAACCTCCACCAGTATTTATTATTATCAACATCAAGTTGAATTTTTGAGTCAATTATAAAAAAGCGATAAGATAATTTGCTCCATCTAAAAATTAAGCTTAAACCTTAGTACGTTTCTTAGTTTTAATCTAATCTAATCTAATCTAATCTAATCAGAAAGGCGGATTTCTTTGTTTTTGTTTTGCATTTTTTTTCTTTTTTTCCAGCTAAGCCTCACTTTTGGCCTAGTTTCATAATAAGAATCCCCTCTTGTCTTGTCCGTCGCCACCATTCTACACCACCACAAAAACAAACAACAACAACAATGTCAAACCAGGATTACTACAACAATAAAGGAAATGGTGGCGGCGGTGGAAATTATGTAAGTATTTTGTATTTTATTTTCATCATAGAATTCAACTCCATTTAGTGAAATGTTACTTTTTTTTTTCTTTTTCTAACTTAAGATCTAGTACCAACCTCAAGCTCCACAGCAAGCCTACGGAGGTTATCAACCACAGGGTGGATACCCTCCACAAGGATACCAACAACAGGGTGGTTATCCACCACAACAACAAGGTTATCCACAACAAGGTGGATATTACCCTCAACAAGGTCAACCAGTAATTGTTTCTCATCCTCCACAGAAAAATCAAGGAAGTGACTTGTGTTGTGGTCTTTGTGCTGGTGCTGCACTATGCTGTTGCCTTGAGGCGTTATTAGGTGGGCCTTGAGGGCTCTATTAAGGTGGTTAGTTAAAAAACCGAAAAAACCCCCGGGGAGATAGATAAAAATTCCATACAGGTTAGGAATCTTTATTCTTTGTTTTTTCTTTCTATTATTCTTTTTTTTGATTTTTATTCTTTTTTTTATTATAACGATTTCTTATGACGTTGTGCAAAACTTTTTGATAATCATGTTCTATTTTTTTTTTTTTTTTTTTTTTTTTTTTTTTTTTTTTTTTTTTTTTTTTTTTTTTTTTTTTTTTTTTTTTTTTTTTTTTTTTTTTTTTTTTTTTTTCTTCCTCACCGTAGAGATTATTAATATCATGTGGGTGGTGTAGATAGGAAAAACTTGCCCTCCACCACATCATCATTGTCGGTCTGGAGCGTTTTTTCCTTTTTTTTTTGTTGTTTTTGCAACCCACAAAAAACTCTTTTCAAGAACCAAATAACACAGATTCTAACCTGGATACTGATCCATCTCAATACAACGCTCGTCGTTGTTGTCAAGAGCAAGAACATTCAACCTCGAGCGAACTGGAGGAAAATAATAATCCAACTTCATTCCCTTGTAAACATTCACTTTCATTCTCTTTAGATTCAAGGTACTCTGTTAGTAGAACTTCAGCCCAGGTCTCTTCTCCGAGACAAGCTGAATTCAACAAGGTTCAAGATACATCAATGACAGATGCGCCACTAGAATCACAAGATGATTCTTCTTCTTTATTATTAGAAAAATTCAACATCATTAATGATAATCAGCAATCACAATTAATTTTAAATCAACCTCGTTATCTTATCCCGTTGAAATGGTTTCGAATATTGAAATCTATTCAAGATCCAGGTCCTATTGATCAGTCACAACTTATCAAGATTCCTCATCCTCCTCTTGATAGTTACAATCCTCAATTAGATGATGAAATTGTGTCTAGCGGATTTACAACTGTTGATTATGATACTTGGTTACGTATTGTTGATTGGTTTGGAATTGAACCAAATACTATTACAACAAATTATCCTCTCTACAGATTGGTACGTGATATGTCTCCAAAGTATCCTGGATTACATATCGATTATTTCCCAGTCGTTCTTTCTGTATATTTATTAAAGCAACAATTTCCAACTCCCCCTACTACACCTTCTGATCTTGATAGTACTCCTTCTTCGACATCTCAACAATCCTTGGTCCTTGCACCCCCATCGCCATTATCTGGAAATGACAATGATAATGATAATGATAATGACAATGATGTTGATGCTGATGGTGACAATGCTCAACAGCAACAAACTGACCACGAAACAGGTCCCCTTAGAATAAGGTTTTCAAGATTTTCAAAGATTTCTGACTTTATTCACCATCTTCGACAAGACTATCAACTCGTATCACCAAATACAAGAAACATTCGATTATGGCGGTTAGGTGATTATCCAACTGCTGAAATTGATCGTGGTGATATGTATCAGCTTGAACACTGTCGAAAGGGAGTATTGACCCCAAATGCATTTGATAAACTCGATGATAAGGAAATCATTAGTAATGATTTAGATAGCTTACTGATTGAACAAGGGATTGGACATGATAGACAATCTATTTTAATTGAAGAGCAAGATGATGATGGAAAATGGGTTATTGATTATGAATTGGTGCAACAAGCTCAAAAAGAAAAGAATGAGCATAATGATGATGATGATGAGTATGCGACATACTCAACTCCTTCTGGTAATAATAAAGTGATACGGGGTACAACAGGATTAAACAATTTAGGTAATACTTGTTTTATGAACTCTGCACTTCAATGTATTAGTCATGTTGAAGAATTTGCCCATTATTTTTTATCAGATATTCATCGAAAAGAGATTAATTTTGATAATCCATTAGGTATGGGTGGAAGAATGGCTGAAGCATATGGATCACTTTTACATAAACTTTTATTACAAACGCCACCATTTGAATCACTTTCACCAAGGAAATTTCGTCAAGTTGTTATTGATTATAATCCAATGTTTCGAGGATATAGACAACATGATTCTGAAGAATTATTAGCAACATTACTTGATTCATTAAATGAAGATTTAAATCGTGTATTGGAAAAACCATATGTTGCAAAACCTGATTCAACTGATGAAATGGTTAATAATACAAATTTATTAAATAAATTTGCATTAGAATGTTGGAATGTTCATCGTGTTCGTAATGATTCAATTATTCAAGATTTATTTTGTGGTCTTTATAAATCAACACTTAAATGTCCAATTTGTGATAAAACTTCAATTACATTTGATCCATTTACACAATTATCATTACCATTACCAATATTTGATTTTTCTTCATTGGACATTTTAGTGGTATTTATTAATAAACCACCAATTAAAGTTGAAATTGATTTACCAATGGATGCTACAATTCATCATCTTAAAGATAATATTTTAAAAATTACAGGAATTAATTTTGAAAATATGATTGTTGCTGAAATATATAATCATAGAATTGTTCGTTACCTTGAAAATGCTGATCATGTTTCTGAAAATCTTAAATTTGATGATTTCGTTGTCGTTTATGAAATTGAAGATAAGGATATGATGATTGTACCAGTATTGAGCAGATTTTTTAATCAAAAATCCGGTAGTAGTGGTCATAGAGCAAGTAAACCACAATTTTTTGGTATTCCATTTCTTATATCTTTGGATTCAGAAAAAGATGTTTACAATCCTGATAAAATAGTTGAAAAAATTATGAATCAAATGAGAAATTTGTCAAGTTGCAGTGTTGTTAAAAATTGGTCAAGTTGGTTTACTGATCATTGCAATCTTATTGATTCAACCAAACAACAAGATGATGAAGATCATAATCAAACTAGTGAATTAACTGAGACTTCAGAGGATGATGATAATGACGATGAGCAGCAACCAGCACCACAGTCCATGTTATTACTGACAAATGGTGACAATGAAGAGCAAAATAACAATAATCATGGTAGATTGAGATTATCATCAGATTCATCATACGAATCAGATGGCGATGATGATGATGATGATGAATCATCAGTTATTGACAAGAGTAAAAAGAAGAAAAAATCATCAACTCAAGATTGGACGAGTACAGGACAATTTATTCATCCAGAACCAATACCTACAAAGATAAAATTTACTAAAGAACAAGTTAAAAGGCCAAAGAATAAACAAGCATTTGAACAATTAATTTTACGTGAATTTGATAAATTAGTTGTTAATGGTATATTAACAACTAAATTACCAGGTCCATTATTATTTGATTTAAGTATATTTGGAAATAGTAATAATAGTGGATGGAGTCCACCAACAATGGTTGTTGGAAAATCAACTTCATTATCAAAGAGATTAAGGAATTTAAATCCATTAAGTTTAGGTTTAGATGAATACAAGACAAAACTTTTGGATTATCGAAGTAAAGTTGTTAAAAAGGGAAGAAGACGTCGAAAGAGTCCTCAAAGAGAAGAATCTAATAGTGAGGATGACAAAGAGTCTGGTAATAATAATGAATCAATGGCAGATACAGTGATGAGCGAAGAGAAAATTGAGAATGATGAGGAGGCCATACCAGATGAGATTACATTTGATACTTGCGAAATATTTGGTAGTGGATTACAAGAAGGTATTTTATCAAATGGGGAAGGAATCATATGTGATTTTACAAAATCAGCGTATCAAGTATTATTTGAGAAAGCGATTGATTTGGAACAAGAAGAAAAGAATAGTATGATTATTGATAATCAACAAGACGACAAGTGGATTGATAGTGGTAATTTATATGAAATTCCAAAAACTATACATAATCCAGAGAGGAAAAAGCTTCAAGAAAAGAAGAAATTACAACAACGTGAAGGATTAGAATTAGGTGAATGTCTTGATTCATTTTCAAAAGAAGAAATACTTGGTCAAGAAGATCTTTGGTATTGCCCAAGATGTAAAGAGCATAGAAGGGCATCAAAAAAGTTTGAATTATGGGAATTACCAGATATTTTTATGATTACATTAAAAAGGTTTAGTGGTGGTGGAAGTATGCATAATAAGATTGAAGATTTAGTTAAATTTCCAATTAATGGATTGGATATGAATAGTCGAATTAAAGGTGGTAATGGTGGTGATGATAACAAGAGCCTAATTTATGATTTATTCGCAGTTGATAATCATTCAGGCGGATTAGGTGGTGGACATTATACAGCATATGTTAAAAATTTTGTTGATAATAATTGGTATTATTACGCGGATAGTTGTGTAAGTAGTGCAAATCCACATGATTCAATTAGTGGTAGTGCATACCTTTTATTTTATAGGAGAAGGACAAATCAATTACCATTGGGTAGGGAAAAATTATGCAAATTACTAAAGAGTAATCCATTAGTTTTGGATACTGGTGTGCAACAACAACAACAAGATGATGATGATGATGATGATTCATCCATGAGTATAGCTGAACCAGTCTTGGATACACCACCCCTCAACTTAGCATAGTATAGTTTTTCAATCTACATACATATATATGAATTCTAGTCAAAAAAAAAAAAAAAAAAAAAAAAAATTTCTCTTTGGTTGTTGTTTATGTACAAAAAAGAAAAAATAATAATAATTCAAAGCATGTCTAAAACCCCTTTGGATTTGTTCTCTGTGACAAACGAGTCCATTTCGGTATTTCTAAAAAAAAAAAAAAAAAAAAGGGTTACATGTGTTAGCACTGGGTTATATATAATGGGTAAATAAACACACATACTATGAATTCCCTTTCTATACTTTCGATCATTTTTACTAAAGACAGTATATTTATCATGTGGATCCATTTCTGATTCCAATGGAAGATAATTTTGATTCTTTTCATCATTTAATTGACTTAATTTATGAATTTTAATTTGATTTGCATCATTTAAACATGATTCAACTGTTTTAATTACATAATCAACTTGTTTAAGTCTTTGCCTTTGACGATATTTTTGTGTCGGACTTAATCTCCATGGTACTTTCCTATTAAAATATACAAAAATGGGTTTAGAATTGTCTCCCCCCACCCCACTCAAATCAGTGATACGTTTACTTACCATAAAAGACCACCTAAACATGGATTTGTACTCCTGAATGGACCAAACATTCTTGGTGGTTTGGAATAAATTTTCTTTTGCCAAACTAAACACCATGAAATGTTAAAACTCCCAACCCCGGGGAATGTACCATAGAGCAGTAATAGGTACAAAATCAGGATTATTATTATGTCGTTGTCGTCGTCGATATTACTCTTCTGTATATGATGAGATGCTGCATGTTTTAATGAGTAAAAATGATGGGAAATCAATACCACAGAAAAAGAAGGGTATCAGCTCTTGGAATGATAGTTATCAGGTTGAAAAATTACTTTGTCAAATGAAACACCCAGCTAAAAACAAAGTTGATAGTGCTGTTGATACCGAATATAGACGTGGAGAGTGGAAGTCAATTGAATCTCGAATTAATGGGTATTCAAGCCAGCAAATCATCGATACAAAGCAAGCATTTTACGAGATTGAAGGTACATTATTACCCAATGCAACAAGTATGAAGGGAGTTGAGAAACCAGTTTCTACATTACGTGGGATTGTTCGTGAATTTATTAGTGCTGGACTTGATGATGATGGGGAATTTATGAAACGAGTGATTAAATGGGCATCAAATCATAACAAGAATATTCAAGGAGAAGGGCAAAGAAATATCGCACCATGGGATTCATTTTATGTATCAGTAGTTGGATCACTACTTAGTTTAGGCAAGATTGAATTTGCACTTGAATGTCATGAATTAATTTATCCATACCCACATCTTCGTCCACATAGGTGGTGGCTTGTAATTCAAGCATCAATGGTACATTCAAATGGGTTGAATGGGTTAAAATCAATTATAAAGAAATTACCAAATGGGGATAGTGAATTGTATAGTCAAATTATACCAGCACTTACAATGAAGAATAAATGGAGTGAAGCAATTGAATGGCATTGGTTTCTAACTCATATCCAATCAAGATTTTTCCCAAAGGTTACAAGTGAAATGGATATTATATTAAAGGCAATAAGTAAAGATTATCCATTACCAATATTATTAAGGGATATTTCAAGAATTCGTGCAAGATATCTTTTAAATGAAATTAATTTAACAGAATCAACCCTTGAAATTCTTTTAAATCATTTATTTTCAAAAAAATCCCAACAACCAAGAGATAATAATTTATTATTATATAATCAAGTTGAAGAAATATGTAAATGGGTTATAAAGGGTAAGAATAAGGATGAATTGGGGATGAAATTTTGGAAAATTGTTTTAAATCAAAGGCATTTAAATATTAATCAAATCCATTATTTAATGGATAAATATGGTAGTCAAAATATTAAAGGATATAAGAATGATCCATTATATCTTGAAGCAATTATATTTCGTCAAAGTATATCATCAAGTAGGAAATCAATAATGGCAGTACTTGAAAGGATTAGTAAATGCAAGGGTAAACCAATTCTAAGTATTGATGCATGTGGACATATAGCAAAATTATGCGCATTTGGAATTGATATTGAATTTGCAATAAATTTATATAAAGTTGTATCATCAAGAGATGATGATGGTAAAGTTGCAAGAGATTTAATGGTTGGTCTTGCAATGGGTAAAGAATATAAACAAGTTTATAAATTTCATTCAGAAATACTTGTAAAAAATAATAAAGCAACAAGAGAGACATGGAATATATTATTAAGGACACAAGTTGATAATGGTGAATTTAGTTTATCAATGAAGACAGTTGAAGAAATGATTATATTAAATATACCAATTGAATCAAAATCATCAATAAAATTAGCACAATTTATTCTTCGACCAAGAAGGAAATTTAAAAGGGCAATATTAAAAAATTCAACAATTGGTCAAATTGATCAAGATGATTTACAATTATCAATTAAAATGTTGATTCATTGTTTAAAATATAGTCATGGTCGTGTTCAACCTGAAGCATGGAGGGAAGTTTTAATTCGTACAATACAAACGTGTGGATTTAATGCAATTTCAATATTATCAATGTATTTAGCAAATACATATTCAACAACTACTACTATTGTAAAGCATCAATTAAGACATAAAGGAATTTCAACAAGAGCACATTCACATCCACTTCGAAGATTATTTAATAATGGATATATAAAACATATCATTAAACAAGGATTTGATCGGGTACCAAGACAACCATGGATTGGATTAATATTATTAAATTCACTTGCAAAAAATTATGGGGTATATTTAAGTAAATCAATTTTATTAAATGAAATTAATCAAAGATTAAATATTTTATTTAATTTGAATTATAAAAATTTATCAAGACGACATTTAATGATTAGACAAAGGAATATGTATACATATAATCAATTAAAATTTATTTTTAATTGTATTTTAAAATATAATTCTTCAATTATATTTACTCCAAGACAAAAGCAACAAATTCGTCTTGATAATAATAATAATAGAAATATTATTTATATTTCTCCTGGTAAACTTCCTGATTATCAATTTAAATCAAGGAAAAAATTATTAAAATTAAAAAGATCAAAAAATTCTCATTTAATTTCACATCTTGTATAGTTGTTATTATTATTTATTATTATATTTATTTATTTGTATATTTAATTTTTTTTTACCTACTTTACTCCAAAAGAAAGAAAGAAAGAACAAAAAAAATCACTAAAAACTCCTCCAAAACCCATCCCCGCCCCCTCCTGACAACAAAAATTTTAACCAAGTCTCTTTTCTTCCCACAACATACGTTTAGAAAATGACATTCTACCTGGATCAATTAATGTTGCATTATTATTACTATTATCATTATTAACATCACCATCATCATCATCTTCAATTGTTGGAATACTACCTGGACTTAGTGATATATCTGTACCATCACCAATAATAGCTTCTTGACCTTCTTTTTGCTCTAAACTTTGCTTCTTCTTCTTATTGTTGTTGTTGTTGTCCCTTTCTTGTCCAAAACTTATCTCAATTGGTAAACTTGATGCATACATTGAAATTGATACTTGTTCATCCCCTTGTTGTAATTCATTATTACCTTGATTATTAATCTCTTGATCAATCTCTTCTCCTCCATCTAATGGATACTTTTTAATACTTCTCCTTCTTAACCTTCCATTACTTGATTCTCCACTATTATTATTACCACCACCTGCAAGTGCATATAAACTTTCTTCAAGACTTTTTGCCTTTGTTGCTCGATCACTTAATCCTGCTCGTATCGGTACACCACCTTTTGTCGTTAGACCTTCAACAACAATCGCTGCTGATGATGTTTGCCCCTGACTTTGTGCTTGTAATCGTGGAGATGTTATAATCTCACTTGGTGAAATTACTCCAGCTGACTCATCAAGCATGAAGACTTCTTCCTCTTCTTCCTCTTCATCATCATCATCATCATCATCATGATATTGCCTCTCCTGACTAGCCACTGGATCCGTCTTGGGACTCTCATCATCATTTTGCTCCTCCATGGGACTCACCTTGGGACTGTCATGTTCCTCTTGACTAGCCATTGGATTCATCTTGGGACTCCCATCACTACTACTACTTTCATCCCCACTCGACGATGATGAACTAACACCTTCTTGCTCTTCATCATTACCATTCTCTTGCAATACAGCATTAGCAATTGACATTGTACTCGATTCAGGTGGTGGTGGTAATAATATTGTAGCCGCTGGTTTACCACCATCATTATCAGCAGATTCTCCTGGTGCAACCATTAATCGAACATGTTTTGTATTTCGTTGTGGTTCACTCTGTGATGCTGAACGACTACTATTGCTACTAGTAGTAGGACTTATAGAGTCATTATCATTGTTATTATCATTGTTATTATTGTAGTCCATCATCATTGTAGGAAATGAATTATTATCACCGTTATTATCTTGATGTCCATTTTTTAACCTATCATTATTATCATCCATATGTAGCTGTAAATCACCAAGTTGTTGCTCAAGTTGTTGACGATGAACATTCTCTAATAAAAACATGACTCTTTTTGGACCTTCTGATGGCGCTTCAGAATCTGGTGTATTTGGTTCTGATGAATATTTACGTCTTCCACCCTTTAATGAACTCCTTCGTCTTGTTGAACCACCATTAGAATCTGAACCTCTTGAATCCCTTGGTGTTATTGGAATACCATTAAAAACTTCATCTTCATCTTCATCTTCTGGTGGTGGGGCTCCATCAAGTGGACTTAACCCGCCTCCATCGCCTTGATTGACTTGTTGTGGATCAATTTCTCCAAGATTAATTCTTAAATCCACATGATCATTACTATCTATAGAATGAAGACGACATATATCATCAATATACCTATCAAGTTGATGTAATTTCTCTGTTGTAAAATTTGATATCTCTTGATGAATATCTCGTGACATTGCTTCAATCCTTGCCCGATAAACTGGTGGTAATTGCCGTAACGTTCGTTCTCGTACTGCTGCTGACGATTGTAATACATTTAGTGTTTCATCACCATCCGTTCTCATCGCCATCGTTGTCGTTGGTGCCATCTTGGTTTAGTTGTACGTTTGTCGTAGCAGTTCCTTGTTGTTACTTCGGAGTTTTTAAAACTGGGGGAGAGGAGTTTTGTTTGGGAGTTTGGGATATTTCCTGTTTGGTAAACTATTCTTTTATCGTTTTATCTGTAATTTCTTGCCCCCCCCTTTTTCTGTCATTTTCCATTCTCTTCTCTTCTTTTCATTTCGTTTCTCGGGAGATTCTTTGCATTTGATCGATTCTTGAAATATATCTAAGAATCTCCCAGCTATTAGTGGTTGAAATCACTTAAACCCAAGTTAATTGTAAATCTTCACATTCCTGAGCTTGCACGTGACATGGCTTGACATTGACAGATGACAGCAGCCATGTGCAAGACCATCGAGGGTGGAGAATATATATTGACAATTATTATATATAAGGAAAGGACCCAGACATCCAAAATGTTACCTTAGCCTGAAGGAATCTTAGTCCTTTTCCAAAAAAAAAACAACGCTACAAAACTACCAAATTACTTAGTGTACAGTTAACCGTGTTTGGTTACTAGCAAAAATAATTATTAGTAATCTGATGGTTTCGCAGAGATGACAATCTTATCAACTTGTAATTCAGCTTCTTTCCATGCTTGTAAATTTTTATTTGCCCATTCAATATGACATTTTGCATAATGAATAAGCATTTGTCGAAGATCTTGTTCCTTTGTTGATTGAAATCTTGATATATCCTTTTTAATACTTGCTGATGCTTGTTGTAAATCTGATTGTGCAGCTGATAATGCTTGTTGACATTGTATAATTTGTTCCTTTGTTTTGCCAATATTATTCCTTCTTGTCGCTACAGGGTCAACATCGATAATACCGTGAATTGCATGATTAAGTTTCCCAAATCCTGGAATTTTGAATCCTGAAAGTGAGCTCTTCTTGTTGCTTATTGCTGCACTAGGCTGCTGCGGTTGCTCTTGTTCTTGCTGTGTAATGTCGTCCGTAGAAAGTTGCTCCAGGGCATTACTTATTCGCTGTGCAGAATTTTCTGCAGATTCTAATCCATTCAACTGTTTTTGCTTTGCATGTAAACTTTCCCTTGTCATATCCAACTGGATTGCCTTTTGTCTTCTGTATTTTAATACACTTCGAACAATTGATGCAAATTGAACAGATTCACCTAATGGTTCAGTAAATTGATGACTTAAACTTGCAACTAAATCAGCAGTTGTCATATAATTTGTATCAACAGCTTGACCAATCTTTTCAATTGCTGATGCAATTGATCCACTCTCATTTAGACTATAAACATTGTATACAGCACCCATTTCTTCAAAATCTCCTGAAAGTTCAATATACCGTTTAATAATACGTCTATTTGCCTTTTCCAATCCAGATGAAATAATCATTTCATATTCCTTTGCTGCCTTTTCAACTTGATAAAATTCATCTGGACTAGTTGGCTGGGGTTGTTGTTGTTCATCATTAATTGTTACACCATCTTTTGACTTTAGTTTACCTGGACCTCCAGGTATGGGTAGATAAGAGTGAGCTTCAGAAGTTGAAGCAGGATCGATTGGATCAGATTGAAGTAATGATTTTGGAAGACTTGATACAGGTGGTGAATTCAATACTTCGCTCCAGCTAACATTTGGGTCTAGAAACCTTTCAAATACGCTTGAATGATTAATTTGAGTCATTGATAATAACCTATTTAAAAACACTGACAACATTCTCCTTCGATGATCAATCACATTTGTATCTTCTTTAGCCTTTGTTGGTGCAGCTGCATAATCTGAGAATGAATGCTTCTCTGGTATTGGCGGTATAATTAATGTAGGGAAAAGCCTTACAAGACAGTTGCGAAGACTTTCAAACTCGCTATAACGCCTTCGTACTGATAAATCTCCTGTACGAATTGTATATGAAATATATGAAGAAGTCGAACCTTCTTGACTTTTTCCTGCATCAGTAATTGTAATGACTGGTGTGGGAGTTTGACAAAGAATTTGTTGAATTCGTGAACTGTACGCTCTCGTATCATCGTTATCGTCCTCCTCTTGCTCCTCCTTCTTTGGTGGTTGTGGCCGCTGCTGTTCCTCCGGTAGAGAAGGTGCTGAGAAGCTAGAAGGCTGGGAGTAGTCTTCTGCGAATGGGTTGTTATCTTCAAATTGTGACATTCTGTTTGTTGTAGGTGGTGATTTGATTGATTGAGATTGATTGATTTGTGGGTTTATGGTGGTTGCCAACCTAACAGCACAAAGCATAAAGTTGCCCATCAACCCGCTACTGCAATAGGAGGTTTTACCATGATGATTTACGAAAATTACAGATATACAGTGTATATAGATTAAAAAGCCACGATATAATATGCATATTCAAACGAATATATATAAGAAAAAAAAAAACCCCAACTTGAACCAAAAAAAAAAATTTATCTACTTAATTTTCTGATTGGTAAGTGCTCTATAAGTAGCATATCCAGTAATACCCATGGAAGACCAAAAGAGAGCCCAAAATGGATAAATGTAAAAGGGAGACCTTGGGTGGACCATCCATAGTGGTTTCTGAGAGTTTTGAAAGAGTTTTTGAAGTCGAATGATTTTGGCAGAAGACTGTTATCTAGTTAGTAAATCTCAAAGCGCATAATATTGTTGTCTCTTGTCTCACCATTGTTGTTGTTGTTGTTGTTGATTGGTTATGTCTATATTATCTCTCTCTCTCCCTTTGGATGATGGCGGTGGAAAGGGTTGAAAATGATTTGCTGGGTGGAGAGGAGAGGATATTTTAGCCTTTTGGTTGCTCATGACAACCACCATCATCGAGGAGGGATAATATAATATTTTTTTCTCCATTCTCCAAGGACTTTTTTTATCTCTCCACAAAACAAAAAAGCACAACAACAACAACGACAACGACGACAGAGAAATGTCATTCCGGTTCCCCGGTTGGGTGGCATTCGCTCAAGAATCAGTGCATGCAAGGGTTACTTCATTATTAGAAGATGCTTTAAATAAAGAAGATAATAAATTACCCCCAATTCTTGTTGATAGAATTACAGTTAAAGACTTGTCATTAGGATCTACACCACCACAGCTTGAAATTTTAGAACTGGGTGATATTGCTCAAGATAGGTTTAGAGGTATTTTTAAGTTAAGTTATGTTGGGGATGCATCAATATCCTTATCAACAAGGGTCGAAGCAAATCCATTAAATGTATATTCCCATCTTGTACCCAGTTTTACTTGCCCAGGTTTTGGACAAGCAAACAAATCATTAACGATACCTCTTATTTTAACTCTTTCACAAGTTCGATTAAATGGTATTGTTATTGTTGTATTCTCAAAGGATAAAGGTCTTACACTGGTATTTCGAAATGATCCATTAGAATCCATTAGAGTGTCGTCAACTTTTGATTCAATCACTCCTATCGCAAGGTTCTTACAAGTACAAATTGAAGCTAAATTACGTGCGCTATTCCAAGATGAGTTACCCGTTATTATTCATAAGTTGAGTCAAACTTGGTCATCATCTCAAGATGATCTTTCATCCGCCCTTTACCATCAATACAAGAACCATAATGACCAAAAGAGTGAAAAACAATCTCCAACTTCGAGCCCCAAACTTCGACCACTTGGGTTAGCTGAAATAAATCCTGATGTACCTGCATTCAGCCTCAATAATCGTCAAAAGCTTGCAAACCTCATTGACAATCATCAAACTTTATCTTTGATAACGACAAAGATTGAAAATGCAACTTGCAGATCTTCTATTGGAGGTGCAACAAGCATCAGTACTACTAGTCTTCCAACTACGTCATCTGGTTTATTTAGGTCTAGGCAACTTAAACGCAGAGTTATTAAACTGAATTATAATGCAATCAACAAGACTCAGCCACAAAAACTTGATAATGACGAGAAACAATCAGCAGCAGACAACATGTATGCACCCGTTGCCCAAGCAGCCCATGAAAAGCTCATGTCGTTTATTCAGGATAATACACCTAGTAATAATAATAATACCCCACCATCACCGCCTCCCGCTTACAACGAGTAGTAGTAGCACTTTGAAATTAAATCTCTATTTTTTTTTTTTTTTCTGAAAAATTTTACATTTTTATATTTGGGATGGACGGAGTTTTTTTTGTTCCTTTCTTTGTTATCTTGTTCCTTTCTTTGCGTTTATGAGAAATTAAAGAAAAGCTGTAAAATGTTTTTTTTTTTTTTTTTAATTTACCTATTAATTTTATTATTATTATTATATATAAAAATTTTTTTTTATCATCTTTGTGGCATATTGTGTAACTGCCTTCCAACAAGATATACTTCATCCCTTATTTGATTATGCCATTTATGCAATAATTTTCCAAGTATAAAGGCAAAAGTTGATAATGTTGCAAATAATAAAACTAAAGGGTAAGCAGCACGAACACAAATTGTTGATGATGATGATAATAATAATAATTTATGTGCAATTAATCCAAAAATTCCTGGTAGTATAATCATACTTGATAATACTTTTAAACAAGGGAATATAATAATTTTATTTGCATTTAATAAATTTGGATTCATCATACCATTTGAAAAAATTCTTGAAATTCCAATATTAATTGCATTATCTGGTCTAATCGCTGATGCAATTTGATATCCTGATTGAATATAAATCATTGTAATTATATATTCTTGTGAAAAATGTATTATTGGTTCTTGCTTATATATAAATGTTAATACTGGTATACCAATATATAAATCTGCTGTTATCGTTAATAAACTTGGTACAACAATAACAAGCATAAAATACACATATCCAATTTGAAATATTTTAACTAATCCAATATTTTTAACAAAATTTCTCCTTGTCGATGATTCTTGTTTATTATTCTTTACCTTTTGAATAATACTATCCCAATTTTTCATTATACCCTCTGCAACAACGATAAATCCTGAAATTATTAATAATCCAACTGATAATGTATATGAATCACGTATTTCTAATGTTGATACTCCTGATAATTTCCCAAGTACAACTCTTCCAACAATTAATGGTAATACTGTAAATGTTAAACCAATTCCTGTTGCAAATACCCACATTCCAAATAATAGTAAATCAATTCGAAACCAAAATTTAGGTGGTCGATATACAACTGTATAAGATGTATCTGTAGATGATGATGATGATGTTGTTGATCCTACTGATGCTCGCGCTTCCATACTACTGTTGGTATTATCATCTTCTTCTTCATCATGACCATCATCATCATTATGGTTTAAAAGTACATCATCCTCATTCACTGCAGTAAAGAATTTCTTATCAAGCTTAAAATCACTCCCACTATCTGTCCTTACTAATGGGGTATGATCAGAATCAGGCGCACGAACAAAATATCCATCATTTATAAATCCATCATCTTGATTATATCCTTCTTCATCATGTCTCCTTTTACTAAGAATGAAATGACTTAATCTTAATTGATGACAAGCATGTTCAAAATACCAAACCCACATCTTTCTCATAAGATTACTAAATCTAATCCCAGATACAAAATATGGTAATAATAAATTGTATAATGTTCCATCAATTGAGAATTCCGTTAATGCTCCCCTTAAACGAGCTGCTCCATGTTGAGCAACTGCTGCTGTTGCTGTTGCTGTTGCACTATTATTATTAATATTTCCAACAAGTCGAAGTGGTAAAATTGCATCACCAAATCCATATGCTAATGACCATACAACACTTCCAATACATAATACAATTAACATCATATAAATGAATGCTGATATTGCAATTTTTCGCAAGTGACTTAATAATGGTCGATCTAAAATATCTTGCATTGGTTTAAATGCTGGATCATTTGGATCTCTAACAAAGAATAATACTCCTGGTCTAAAGATTTGTCTTAGGAATGAAACGAATAGACTAAAATGAAACATATAACATGTCCCTAAAAGCCAATGTGCCAATATATGTATATAGGGATTTTTTTCAAATGATGCAATTCTTCCACTAATTGTTGCCCTTTCAAATAATGGTAAAAATGCAATATCTAATAAGAATCCACAAAATACTGGGAATATTGCCATTTCAAGTCCAATCACAAATACAACTTTTAAAACAAACGCTGTTTGATTCATAAATTCAAATACTCGTCGATCTCTTGTTCGTCTTGATTGATTCCTTATCCTGCTTAGGTAAAGGTACCCGCATGTTAGAATCACTCCATATCCAACTCCAATAGCAATTGATCGATCTAATGCTGTAATTGATAGAATGGTATTATTATTATTATTATTATTACTACTAGTACTTGTACCAATATGGTTTCGGTGTAGTACTGAATTCCAAAGTGCTTCTGGAGAATTTCTATTCCATAAAATATCCCATGCCTTGCTACTCCTTGTCAAAAGTCTTGACCATGCCCATCTAGCAACTGATTGTTGTGATTCAATTGATAATTTACCAGAAAATTTTATCAAATCTCCAGATAATAGTGTAATAACCCTAGAGACACGACTTGAAAAATCTGACATAAATACAACAACTCCATCTAATATTTCATCACTTAAAAATAAAAGTGTCTTTATTGGAAATCGAATTAATAAATCCGTTGGATATAGCATTAGTAAAAAAAATAATTTCCCTACTACATAGGGAAAAAATAGACAAATCCCTAATACACCAGTCATGAGCATTGTCGCAACAAGCCCATTCTGTATTAACATTGAAATACTCCCTTGGAGTCCAATCAATTCCATAACCCCATCAAGGTCATCCCCATCTCCCAAGACTCCTTCATCAAATCGTGCTTCCAATCCTTCCGGCTCGTTGTCATCGTCGTCTTCCGCCTCCTCTTCTTCTTCTTCTTCTTCTTCTTCACCATCAACGTCGAGGTCATTGTCAGGATTCTCTGCAAATGCCGCTGCTGCTTCTATTACTCGTTGATACTGCCGATCCCTTATCCTTTCTTCCTCATTCTCATTATTATCAATATTCGGCTCTTGTTGTTCATTAGCAGTACCCTGTATTGCTTGATTACTGTTGCTGTCACTGCCTTCATCATCACCTTCTTGTATTGGCCCCTGAAAGTGCATCAATCTTCTTGCTCGTAGCCCTTCCATATCAGCTTGAGAACTTGAGGATGACGCTCCAATATCTGTCTCTATCCGGTATGGCTCTGCAGCGTTATTGCCAATATTATTATTATCGTTATTTCTGTTTCGCTCCTCCTCTTCCTCTTCTCTTTCCCGTTGAGCGGGAGGATGCTGCTGCTGTTGCTGGTGTTGAGCTGCAAGTCTGCGCTGTCGTCCCTGAGCAAGGATTCCTTGAACTTCAGCAACTAGTCGTTGTTCGTCCATAATATCAGCAACAGCTGCATCATGCTCAGCATGATCAAATCTGAAGGCACCATTTTGAATAATCCATTCTCTAATAAAAAAGATTGAAAGGAATCCTAGTAGGACAAACCCACAAATACCTTGTCCCTCAAGTACGTCACGAGCAAGACTTCCACCTGAAATGCTGATATGAAAAAGAGAAAATGGAGCTTGATGCTGGTCAATATTGACGGCTGGTGCAGTTGCATTACCATTCTGCAGCTGAGGTATTGGACCATCACTTAGTTTAAAGTAGTATCGGACAGCATAGCGTGTGACCATAGGAAAGTATAACAACCAGACAAACGCTACCAGCATAATACGCAGAAGCTTCTTTGTGAGGGATACAAACTGTGATCCCAGACTCTTTATAAGAACCACAACGGGTAATTGAGTAGGCATATCATTTGCATATACTTGTAAAAATACGTTAGCTTGTGAGATCAAAAACAATATGGCAATAAAAACCACCTACAGTTTGTGATAATGAAACGACTGTGGCAAAGTTCACAGTAATTGCTTCTTTGCGAATGCTTTAACCACTCCATAAGACTAGATCATCATCATCCTTGTTAGCAAGAGAAAAAACCCCGAGTGAATATCAAAAAATTAAAAGAGATCAACTCAGTTGGATGTTTTAACCACTTACCAATCTTGATGGACATATCGGATACTTCCGCTGCATTTGCATGGGTGAAAAAGAGGCTCCTCGGGCGTTGCCTCACCACGACAGATCCTGCAACTATCCGGCTCAGAGTCTGACATGTTTTCCTTGAACTGAAAACTTTTCCTTGTCCTCTCTATATTTTGAAGATAAACCGAGTTTTTTGACGTTTAGTTGAGTTGGTGGGAGAGTTTTCAATGTGATGGGAGGTTTGACTCTGCTTCAACACCAAACAATGGGAATGATAAGAAGGCTGGTCAGTATAAGAACCAGCAGAGAGTCGGAGGTATGCAGCAGGGTGAAATCACATCTGATTGGTGTTTATACATGTTTTTTAATCGCAAATGTAGACTATATCGTTATATCGCTAAAAAGATTGTAAATTACTAGTGTAATAATGCTACTACTAACTATTACTTTTATCATATCTATTAAATCTTATTACTCTTCATGTTGTTTGCTGTCTAGGATAAATATCGTCATCATTGGCGGTGCGTAGCTCTTTCTTGTCCTTATCGTCTCCATCTGATAGGGAAAAGAGAAAAAAAAAAAAAAATTATCTGTCAAATTCGGCCAAAAACACCACCCAAACAACCAACCCTTGTCTTCTTTGATTGCCTGGCAAGAGCAGCAGTCATGGCACGACTATGGACTCCAATGTCCATCCTCATAAGGTATTTTGTTGATTATAGTAGTTATTCCTTTTGTCGTACGGCTTTTTTACTAACCTTGAGTGTAAAACAAAAAAAAAAAAAAGGCTCTCATTGTACTACATTCTCTACCTCTTAATATGGGGATGTCCTATCAATGTCGATCTCAAGCCAGACTCTCCTACTGGATGCCGACAGATTCATTTATGCGTCGATCGGATCAGACCAGTTATCTCATCACAATATCAAGCCTATGTTGAACCTAGAGTCAAGGAATTTAGCCCATACTTTACAAAATCTCAAAAGGTCTACTCCGATTATGCTCGTCCTGTCGTTTCTGCATCTTCAAAGACTTACAAACGATTCGGTCATCCTTATGTTAAATCTGCTTCAAAATCTGCAACTTTGGTATACAAGACTCATATTCAACCAGTCTTGCACTCATGGGGGGCAAAAGCTCAAAATCAGTATAATATTTATCTTGCTCATCATGTTGACAGCGGCCGGAAAGTCTTTGAATCATCAGTACAACAGCCTGCTTTACACTATCTCCAACTATCGAAGCGCGCTTACGATGCAAATGTTGCACCCCGAATCAAGCAATTTGAACCTTACGTGGTTAAGGGATTTGCTAACTCAATTGAATGTACTCGGACCCATGTGATCCCTGCCGTCTATGTCTCTGTTGAGAAGACACAGTACTATGTCCATCTTGCCTATGTTAAGCTTATCACCTTCTACCTTGAGACTGTCTATCCCAAGACAATTCTCTTTTATCAACACCATGTTGAACCTCAGTTTCTCAAAATTCAGAACCGTATATTTAATCCTCAGGAATCCTCGTCTCTTTCCTCTATCAAGTCATCATTTTCTACGACCCCAACATCGACAAGTATTGTCGTTGCATCTTCTACAATCAGCCAAGTAACCGAGCAGCAGACGATATCATCTACTACAGCTGCTGATGATGTTGCCGATAGTATCAAGAATGATATGAAACATATGCAGAAACAAATCAAGGAGCTTACTGAGAGTGCAAAAGAGGATGTCGCTCGAGAATTTGATCAACTCGTTCAGGCCAAGTTAATTGCAACTTCTGAGGCCGCAAGAGCTGCCGTGAAGGATTTTAATCAACAAACCGAGCAATTGCTTTCACAACTGGAAACAAACGCTGAAAATATTGATAATGAAGAAGAATTTAATCATCTTCGTACAGATATTGCCTTGAAGATTCGCGATTTGGCTCTTGGTACGAAAGCTCGATCCAAGGAGCTTGTGATTTCATTCTCTACAGAGGCGCAGCAGATTAAATATTCAGTATGGGAATCTCTGAGTGAAGTAGCTAATATTGCATTGAAGCAGTTGGCAGAGAAATGGACATGGACCGAAGGAGTTAAATGGGAGGATTGGAAGGGATACCACTCGCTCAAACGATTTGTAGCTGATGCAGAGGAGACAGTCATTGGACTTGATCTTGATCTTTCCCCGATAGACAATATCGGAGATGAAGTCAATAATGCTGTCAACTTAGAGACTACAAAGGTGATTGAACGAATTGAAGCAGTCAAACAGTCATGGCATGAGCGGTTTCCAGAGAAAGCGGCTACAGGAGATGCTAATGAAGATGTCTCTGATGAGCAACAACACGGGAGTTCTATCCTCTCGGAAAGTGACGAGGCTCAAAGTGCCACAACCAAGCAAGAAATTCCATCTGGATCCACCTCAGAAGAAGAGAATAGATCCACTGAAGCAAGTCAAGATAGACAGAATCACATTTCAGGAAACTCCCAGGATGACGAGCAGATGGTGATTAAGAATGAGGATGTCGAATTACCGATTCCTGAGCCAACAGAAGAAGGACTGATCGAGGAAGATCAAGTTGAAGACCTCATGGAAGAGAATCAGAGCGAGGATCTCATTGAAGAAGATCTGCAAGACGAACAAGTAATTGAAATAGAAGATGAGGACGAAGAGCCGGAGACAATAACAAGCCGAATAATTCGAACAGTTTACGTACCTAATAAATCATCATCTGCAGAAGGGACAATCCCCAGCGGAGAAGATGAAAGGTACACTGGGGACGTGATTGAAGATCTATCTGTGTCCACATTCACAACTGCTTAGAAAGAAACTTTTTTTTTTCTACCACCATGTACAACAAGAGATATATCAAACTTTGCTACTCCTTTCATTTAGTTTGGTTTTATTTTTTCTTCTTATCTTTTTTTTTAAATAATTTTTCTTCTCTGTATTTTACATATTTTTCATATTTTCAAGCCACTATACTGAATTGGGTTTGGGCTGCGGCTCCGATCTTAAAACACGTCACTAAAAATGATCTTAAAACAACTATTAGAGTACAAGCTGTTTTGACTGAAAGTACAAAATTGCATTATAGAAATCCGACCAGATGAGCATATTGTAAGGAATTATAGTAGAGAGGGAGTGCCTTGATGCCTTGATTTTCTATTTATACTAACTTTGAGTTCAAAACTAGTCCCCCAAATTTGGGGATCCAAGACGATGATACTGATGAGCATCAGCATCAACTGAGTCAAGATGAGGTTTCATGGAATTACTTTTTCTCAGAAAACTTTGGTGTCAGTATATCGGATGATGATACCTCGACAGCATCAGCGGTAGGAGACAAGGCTGCTAATACTACCACACGGTTCAATGTGTATTTGACACCACCGCGAACAAACAAGTCTCCACTATTTATCTTCCACCATGGAGCTGGCTCTTGTGGACTTAGCTTTGCTCTTGTAGCAGCTAGGATACGTGCACTTATGGGGCCTAATAAGGATGAGGCAGGAATCTTGACATTTGATTGCCGAGGCCATGGGGATACAGTTACCACCACAATCGACGACAAAAGGCAAGTCGAAGCCAAGGATCTTGATCTGAGCCTTCAACGACTTGGAGATGATGCAATCGCCGTTATTAACAGGGTGCTGGAGAGGGGATGGGCAGAGGGAGGTAATTTAAGTCAGTTGGGCACTGAAGCAGCTCGCAACAAGCGGCCACCTTTGGTGTTTGTCGGTCATTCATTGGGCGGGGCGGTATTAACAGACGTTTCCAAGCGTTCCAAGGATAAAGGCAGACTTCAACATATGGAATGTTTAGCAGTCTTGGATGTGGTTGAAGGTACTGCCCTTGATGCACTAAAAAATATGAATCGGTACCTCTTAACAAGACCGCTAGGATTCGATTCTATTCCTCAGGCAATAGAGTGGCATATTAAGAGCAGACTTGTGCGGCGACGCGACGCTGCTATGATTGCTGTACCTAAGCTTCTCTACGATACGGAACCTGAGCAAGAAAGCAGCAACAACAATAATAGTAATAATGAAGATCAACCAGATGATAGGCCCAGTTTAGACAGCATAGCAGAAGATGATTCATCAGCGTCAGACTCAGAGAATGGGAGGAAATCTCGGCAACTATCGCCAGGAGCACAATTAGCTGCAAAGTTAGGTGATAGACTCAAACACAAATACAGGCAAACCAAACTATATCGATACAAGTGGGTAATTGACCTGAAAGCGACAGAACCGTACTGGTCAGGTAAGCATACAAAATTTATTTTCAAGACTATTACGAATTTGTTATTATTAACTCTTGCATTTACACTCAAGGATGGTTTGTGGGGCTATCGAAAAAGTTCCTCACGAGTCCAACTGCCAAGCTGCTATTGTTAGCAGGCACCGACAGACTTGATAAGGAGCTCACCATTGGACAAATGCAAGGCAAATTCCAACTTTCCTTGATTCCCGAGGCGGGGCATTTTCTCCACGAGGATTGCCCAGATAAAACTGCTCAAATTGTGAGTCTGTCTGGGGATTTTGATTATGAGACATCCCTTGGCTTTGCTTGGCTAACTAACAAATTTAGCTTGTTGACTTTTGGAGGAGAAACGACCGTACAAATTTTGTCCTTCCGCCCAAGATGACATCATCTTGAAAGGGTCTTTCTGTGGGGGATTGTTGGTAATTCCGAAAGTTGGGTTTGCCCTGAGGAATTTCCGAATTGGGTAATAGACAAAGGGGGTGGGGAAAAAAGTCCTAAAAAAAAAAAAACAAATACGGGGATTGACTAATTACAAACACAGCCAAAAGTCTAAATTTCTTTCCCCCGTCGCGGTGCCGAGATTTTGTTTTTACCCCGGAACAGTCTTTCATTTTCCCCTTAAAGTAACGAGGGGAACGGAAAAAGTTCCAAAAATGGGATGCGCTTAACCATTAAGAGAAGGGGGAAAAAAAAAGGGTAAAGACTATATTTTGGCAGGTGCCGCCCAGCATAAAAAAGGATAAATTGGAGGAATGAAATAGAGAATAAAATATCTTTAAAATGTTGCCCAAGTTTTAAGAATAGAAGGGAAAGACCATAAAGAGAAGCAAGCATTTTGTTGAGAGATAATGGAGGGGAGGTGCAGAGCCAAACGGCAATTACCTTGTCAATCACCTTTATCGAGGATATCATTAAATGAGAAAGGCCCACGCAAGAAGAATTATTATGTTTACTTACTAGATGCAGAACTTTCAAAGAAGTATGGAGTACCAGCGTCAAAATTTTGTGAACAAGATTTCAGAGGACGTACAAGAGTTAAAGGTACATCAACAAAAGATCAAATCCTTTTATGGCATAGAATGGAATTAATTAATCAGCAACAATGGTTACAAGAGCATCGAGATATTTTTGAATTAATCATTGCAGAGAAACCACTTTCTCAGCAGATTAATTGTAATAACTGGATTGAAGAGCTTGATGATGATGATGATGATGATGATGACTCACAACGCATTCAATTACCTGACGACTCGCGTGCCTTCTCGGCCGCTTCCGCTGCTCTCATGGCTGCATCTTCTACAACTAATCACAATAACAGTGTATGTTGCGGACCATCTACTACAACGTTCAACCGAATCTCTGTAAGGTCTGGTTGATTAATAGATTTTCTTCTCCTTATCATCGAGATGCGTCATCGGGGGGCCAATTTGCCCCGTGTTTTTTCCCATCTCGTTATTCATCATTGGGCGTTTTTCTTTTTCTTCTTTTGTCATGTAAAATAAATGTTTATGTATGAATAAATTCTCTAATGAAACCCCCTAAAATACTGTGCAGGATTTTCTTTTATTTGATATAAGTATAGATTCAAAGCAAGTAGAGTTAGAAAGGAGAAAAATATAGGGGCTAAAATAAGCGAGCGACCAACGAGGGAAAGAAAAAAAAAAAAAGAAAATAGAATATCCCCGCCAAACTCTGCCATGCACTTGCTTTTACTTTAATCTCTGCCATAAGTTGGGGTAACCCACTCAAAGCCTTCAAAGTATTTAGCCTCGATATGATGCTGATGCCGGCTTATATTGCTATTTGTTGTTGTTGTAGCGACAGTTGTACATGATGGTCGATACTTATTACCACCAAATGATACAAATGAATGATCCTCTACAATTGGTCCAACATTCGCAGGTTGATATGCCGCCTTGTATCCAACAAACGGTTGAAATGATGGGCCCTGTCCAGGTAAGTAATCTTGCTCTTGCCTATCCCATTTCATTCCTTTAAACCATCCATGCCTCTTAATTGTTCTTGCATCGTCTTTTACAACAAGCGATGATGCAGCTCCATTTCCTTTATATTTCTTGTGCACTCCACCATCAAAGACATTATTATATACTGAGGTTGAAGCTGCTGTTATTGTTTCTTCATACACGTCACTTCCAAGACGGATTCGTATAGGACATAGTAAACTCCACATAAAAGATTCGAGAAGAGGCGAAATTGGAATAATTGGTTTATCATGAATTGCCCCTGCTAGTAACTTCCTCGTCCGAGCAAGGATAATATTATCTCGTTCCTTTGCACATGCTACTACTCCACTTGCTCCCTTCTTCTTTGTAGATAACCCTACTGCATAATCGTATACCGGATTTTTACCATAAACCATCTCATAAATCACCATACCCAACGACCAATAATCTGTTCTACCATCGTAAGGTTGCTTGTACACAATTTCTGGGCTCTCAAATCCAGGTGTACCACACCGGCTTTTGATCTTTTCCGCTTGCTCACAACCTGCCTGTGGCGTATTGTAAAATGAACGACACGTAAATGACATACCAAAGTCTGTTAATAATAAATCTCCAACTCCATTCACTAAGAAATTCTCCGGCTTAATATCGCGATGAATGACTCCCTGATTGTGTATCTCTTCCGTAGCAAGAATCATCTGCATAGTATAAGCCAGGACAACTGTTTCATCTAGCTTATCATTCGTTGTAAGATAGTCAAGCGCATTCATCAGTGTGCCGCCCACAAACAATGGCATGACAAAGTAAATGTTAAGACTATCTTGGAAACTGTTTAACAAGAAAGAAGCAGTTAGTAATAATGCTAGAAAAAATGTTGTCCAACTATTTCTTTACCATGATTGCAGGCCAGAGAGCCACTTGCATTTATTCTCTGTAATGTGAACAAGAATATTGCGTTCGACACGTAGACAATAATGAAGATGAGCATCGATTACTTTACGCTTACTGACAATTTTGATAGCCAAAGGACGGCCATCTCTTCTTTGTCGAACAGCATAGACTTCACCGAATCCTCCTTTGCCGAGTTGGTACTGAAAGATGAAGTCTTCGACACTCTGATTAAAGTTGACCTCAGAGACTTTAAATGAATCTCTTGACACTCGAGGGGTGGATAGTATCTCAACAGGCTGATCTCCTGGGAAAATGTACTGATCTGGCCGTTGACCCAGAGTACTATTGTCTGCAGATGGCGGTATGCCAGTCACAGTAGGCTTTGCAGATGATGTTACAGTGTTGAGTGATTTGAGTTCCGCACTCAATATTTCAATCTGTCTCTCAGTTGAGGCTTTGTCACTGTAGTCTCTTTGTCGCTGCCTAGTACATGATGACAACAGTCGACGCATACAAGACATTGACCGACGGGATTTCGTTGTGTCTTTTTGAGATTTCTTGGATGACCTCTGTTTCGGGACGCAAAGAACGTCTGGATCTTGGTTCAAGGCACCAGTGCCATGACTCTGTTGAGCTTAAAATATCGGAGTTAGAAAAACAATCAACAACAATAACATGAATTTTCTAGTCACACATACAAACAATGGGTACTTCTAGAGAGGCGGTGGATTCGTAGAGTGTTGAAGAAGGTGTATCACGAAGAGACTTGAACCAGTGGGATATCCTAAATTTCCTTGCGCTCTGATCATCCTCTTCAAGGCACTCGTCCTTACCAGAAACGGAGGCTAGCCGCTGCCCCTTTCTGAATTTTTTCGAGCGGAACCCAATTCGGGACAGTGAGGGAGGCTTTTCAGCAGTAAGAGGGTATGGAGAACGAATGGACGAACCATCGTCCACAGCGACATTTGAGCCATAACTTCCAACAACAGTACTTGTACTGCCAGAAAGGGTATCTGAGGCATTATCCATAGTCAGCTTTGAGACACAGGAAGATTTAGATCTCGCCTTCTTGGATAGGAAACCGCAGGTGCGAACCATGCTGATTTCTAAGAACGAGTATTTGCAAGGGTATGAAAACGAAGGACAAAGAGGGTAAGCAAGGGTAAAGAAGAAGAATCAAAGGTATAGCAGCAAAGTAAACGATGAGGTATGGAATGGGGGTGAAGAAAAGGGAGGATAGAAAGCTACTATTGCAAGTGAAACGTTTATGCACCCAAGGCACAAGTTCAACGAATCGATTTCAAAAAAAATCAATCATAAAATTAAATTATGGTAATTAATATTGATGAGGTGATTATCACCAAGGTATTTCTTTTTATTTCTATGCAGAAAAAATAGGACAAGGGACAAATCTACTTATTCATATACATATATTTATGAGGATTTCATATGATTTAATTAATACAGCATATACTACTTAAATCTAAACCACCACCAACCAAACCCATACCCACGACCACCTTTCTACTTTCCCTCCTTCAGCTTACGTTTGGCCTAGTTAAAATCAGCATCACCGACATCTCGTCTCTTGTTTTCCATCCTGGTTTTCCGCCCATCTCCGGGCGAGGACGGCACCGGCTTGGGACCAAAAAAGAAAAGAAAAACAAAGTTCATTGCGGCTCAGATTGGGAAATTCAGAGCCGTATCGAAATCTATCACGGGCATCACTCGATCCTTTTAATAGGAAACCGCCGAAGAAAAAGGAAGGAAAACCTTTCTAGCACTTTTGTCAATTATATAACTGCACTCTTGTTGCACATTTTATATCGGCCATGGCCGACTCTGGTCAGGAAGGGCCTTCTCAAAGTGGCACACCACCCGAAGCCGACACTGTTTCCATAGTATCTTCCTTCTATCGAAGGCGCCGCCATCAAAATGACCTCAACCTTCAGCCTGGATCATCTTCTTTTCGACCCTCTTCTTGGACCAACCTAGGCTATCCTCCCGATTGGCGGTCTGAAACTACCCGGGACTATGCTCGATCAACATCATACTCGTTTGAGAGCAGGCCATCTGTGGGAAGCTCAGGTGCATCCTCAATATTCTCTCGGTCACATGTATTTTCTGATTCAGCTTCTACCACGGCTTCATCTAGAACTCCTGCTACCTCATATTATTCAGGAGCTTCTCTCCGCAGTATCGGAAAACCAATGAGAGTCATTCAGTCGAGCGCGGGCCAGGGCTCAAGTAGCTCACCTGGATCCAGTAGGCAAGGTGCAGGAGGTAGCTCTAGCTCAGATCCTCCTTTACTTTTTGTCTATCCAGATTCTGGGAGACCGCTCTCTCCACCTCAAGCCGTGAGCGTGCTTGCTGGTTATCTGGCTCAAAACATGCAAAGATTTTTAGATGGTCAGGGTACTATCGACATTGTCGCTATTACAAACAAGACTACACAAGCATTGAATGAATTTTCGGGTTCTCAGGTTATGGCAGACATTTCTGCTGCCCCAGGTACAATCAATTTACAAAATTCTAGGGACCTGTGTCGAATTCTATCGCTATGCCTCCATCTTTTGGATAATGAGCTTTTCCTTCCCACGCATGCATCACTGCGAGCTATACTTCTTAAAAGCTTATATAATATTGGAGCCAAGCTCAATCTAATACCCTTCTCTTATGGCACATTGCCGCAGCTCGGCAATTTCCCCTTGGGAGGATCAGCTCCTGTCTATTCATACGAGACAGTTGAAAGTATTATGGACCATGTTAAAGAAACTGGGGGAGAACGATCTTCAGTAATAGAGGGATCTTTTATAGCCCCTATATTCCGAGGTTTCTCTGCTGACTTTGGACTTCCTTCGATATTATTCGGGGTGCCTGACCTCAATCAATCCACGATGACCCCATGCATGAAGAATTTATATCGAGTAGAGGAAGGCGTGCATTTCTTTTGTCAGAAGAACCGAATATGTGCTGCAGCTGGCCATGTAGAAGGAGCAATCAAGGAACCATTTCGGATACCGTCAGATTTAACACGACCACCAATGTCATTGTCTTTGGCCTCATCAAATGCTGAGACCTTAAGCGGGACTCTGGGTGGGTATATATATCCAATGTTGGGCCCAGACGACCCAAAGCGAGAAATATACGGGGACGTGGCATTTGCAATCACATGTGCTCATGTATGTCTTACTGAGAATAAGGGCGTCTACCCAGAAGTAAGTGTGCCATCGCCTGTGCTTGTCAATGCATTTAGGGGCATCATCAATTCAGAGGCATCGCGGTATTTGCCTGGAACAAGGGAACGCAGGGCCTACGAAAGAGCTTTACGGCAAATTGACACACAATATCCTCTACAAAATGGACGGCATAAGTCTCCGCGACCATTTGGCAAGGTAATCTGGGGAGAGCGGACAATAATAGATGGATCCCTGTCAGATGTTGCAGTAATTAAGTGCACAAACGGGATCAAGTCGGATAACAGTCTGGGAGACGATGTTGCATTTAGTGAGTATGATCCAGGGCTTATGTTTTCTAATTTGAGTGTACGACGGATAGCCGAAAGGCTAGTTCCTGGAATGAGCATCTTCAAGTACGGAAGCACCTCGCGATTTACTACAGGAAGGTTTAATGGGCCAGAAGTAATATATTGGGCAGATGGAACGATACAGTCTAGTGAATTTGTTGTTGGGGGTCCCAATCCTTTTTTCGCTTCCGGTGGAGACTCTGGGGCATGGCTACTTCAGATGCCAGATGAAGGCGAAGTTGGACTCACTGTAGTTGGCATGCTTCATGCATTTGATGGGGAACGACGAGAATTTGGTTTATTTACTCCAATGCGCAAGATTCTCAACCGGCTCAGCCAAATCACAAAGGTCGATTGGAATGTGATAGGTGTGCCTGAAAAGGATGAGCAAGGGGGTGGAAGCGATACATCTAACGAAGAGGGGTATCCTAGTGGTATGGAGGACTAGTCGGTTCAGACCCTACGGGCCGTAGCGGAGGGTAATTTTTATTTTATTTTATTTTATTTTACTTGCTGATTTATTTTGTGCAGCAGTACCATTGTTAATCAAGTTTTAATCTATGTCTGCGGGTTTTTGGAGTAATAACTTTTTCTTTTTTCTCTTTTCTTTTTCTCTTCCTGATGTTCTGCCTCTGAGAAAAACAGAGTGAAAAGATAGAAATAATTTTAGTCGTTTTGTTTAATAATCAGTTTGATGACCTCTACATCGATTACACTTTTGATAATTTGCTATTCGTAAACACTATACGGTAGTATGGCGTGGGATTTGTATTCGGGGTGGGTGACTCATGGTGAGCCGCCCGAAAACGGGACCGATATCGGCCATACTCCATTTTGTACGAATCATACGACAGGAATATATAATCTAGTAAAATCCTACTTTTCCAATCCTACTGATATTTAGAGTAAAGACTGCTTTAACCAACTCAAAAAGAGCGTCAATTTCAGTCTATTCTATTATATTCTGCTTCCTATTTTCTCCTCTGGCTGTTGGTTGGAATTGAACTACTGCTTATTCGTTGGGATCAGATCACCTGTCATCATCGCCAGGTTTGCTCATCTCGAAAAAAATTTGGAATTGGGAAATAAGTTCATTTATAAATCATTTAAGCAGATCTCAAGTTTAGGAGAAGAACACTCTTAGAGACGCTAGAAATCATGCCGTCAATGCCTTCTCATCCTCGTACTCTGTACGATAAAATTTTCGACGATCATGTGGTCAATAGCAGTGATGGTATGGCCCTTTTATATATTGACCGACATTTGGTCCACGAAGTCACATCACCTCAAGCATTCGAAGGATTACGGAATGCTGGGCGTAAGGTTCGGCGAACTGACTGTACTCTATCCACTGTGGATCACAATATCCCTACAACACCACGGACTAATTTCAAAAATGTCAGTACTTTTATAGAGGAGGACATGTCCCGTCTTCAAGTTGAGACTTTAGAACAAAATGTTAAAGACTTTGGTGTGAGGTATTTTGGAATGGACGATGATCGTCAAGGTATTGTTCACATTATTGGACCCGAGCAGGGCTTCACCCTCCCCGGAACCACAATTGTTTGTGGTGACAGTCATACTGCTACACATGGAGCTTTTGGAGCTCTCGCCTTTGGTATTGGTACAAGTGAGGTTGAACATGTATTAGCTACTCAGACAATCATCCAGGCTAAATCAACGAATATGCTTATCCGAGTCGATGGGAAGTTGGGTACCGGAGTAACTTCGAAAGATCTCATTCTTCATATTATTGGAGAGATCGGTACTGCTGGAGGTACTGGAGCAGTGATTGAGTTTGCTGGCGAGGCCATTCGAGAGCTTAGTATGGAAGCCCGTATGTCTATCTGTAATATGGCTATCGAAGGTGGTGCGCGTGCTGGTCTTATTGCTCCTGATCAAACTACATTTGACTACCTCAAGAAGCGACCACTTGCTCCCAAGGGTGATGAGTTGAAAAAGGCCCTTGAATACTGGAAAACCCTTCATACAGACGATGGCGCAAAGTTTGATGCCGAAGTCATCATCAAGGCAAAGGATGTTATCCCTACAGTCACATGGGGTACCTCGCCACAGGATGCACTACCTATAAGTGGGTCGGTTCCTGACCCTGCTAAGGAAAAGAACCAATCCAGAGCAAAGGCGATAACCCGCTCTCTTGAATATATGGGTCTTAAGCCCAACACACCTCTTAAGGAGATTCAAGTCGACAAAGTATTTATTGGATCATGTACCAATGCACGCATTGAAGATATCCGTGCTGCTGCATCTATAGTCCGAGGTAAGAAAGTTGCTTCAAATATAATGCGAGCAATGGTTGTGCCTGGATCCGGACTTATCAAGCGACAAGCTGAAAAGGAAGGTCTTGATAAAGTATTTGAAGATGCGGGATTTGAATGGCGAGAAGCAGGTTGTTCCATGTGTCTTGGTATGAACCCTGATATTCTTTCTCCTAAGGAACGGTGTGCATCAACCTCTAATCGAAATTTTGAAGGACGACAAGGTGCCGGTGGGCGTACACATCTTGTTTCACCCCCTATGGCGGCAGCTGCTGCTATTACTGGCCACCTGACTGATGTCCGTGACTTGCTTCCTAATGGAGAAGCAGCCGAACAGGCTACAGCCACAACCACCGTACTTGATACGGATAATGCAATTGAAGCAGATGAGAACCAACTCAGCCCAGCAGACAAAAAGTATGATATCCCACCTGATCATGAAGTTGAAGATGAAGCACTCGCTCGCAAAGAGGCCAAGGAAGCTAAAGAAGAACCTGATCCAACAGTGCGTAAGGATGTTGCCACTGGAATCCCCGTCTTCACTAAGCAAACAGGTATTGCTGCACCTCTAGACCAAGATAACGTTGATACAGACGCCATCATTCCTAAACAATTTCTCAAGACTATCAAGCGAACAGGATTAGCAGTTGGATTATTTTACGAACGACGGTTCAAGATCCTTGATAATGGAGACAAGGAAAAGACAGATTTTGTCCTCAATGTTCCTCCATATGATAAAGCTAAATTTCTTGTAGTATCTGGAGACAATTTTGGATGTGGATCTTCTCGAGAGCATGCTCCATGGGCTTTATGGGATTTTGGTATTCATGGAGTGATTGCACCATCATTTGGTGATATTTTTTACAACAACTCATACAAGAATGGTCTTCCCTGTATACGGATTGATAAGGAGATAATTATCAGCAAGATTCAACCTTTGGCAAAGGCCGGTAAGCCAATCACTGTTGACCTTGTTAAACAAGAGATCCGCAATGGTGAGGATGAATCTCAAGTGCTTGCTAAGTTTGAGATTGAAGAATTCAGACGCCATTGTCTTCTTAATGGTCTTGATGATATTGGAATTACTCTTCAAAAGGAAGATCTCATTCGTGCTTACGAAGATAGACGCGCCCAGCGCTTCTCATGGCTTGAAGGCGGATCCCGACTCGTCAAACCTATTCGCCCCGCAAAGCGCCCACGCGTTGAGGCGACCGAATGGTGAGCAGAATGATTAATGTTATGTAAAAGAAAAGAAGAAGAAGAAGAAGAAGAAGAAGAAGAAGAAGAAGAAGAAGAAGAAGAAGAAAAAAAAAGAGCAATCAATTAAAAGTGTCGTTTCCTTGTCTATCTTTAATTAATAAAGGACAGTCTATTTTCGTGTATTCAAAAAGTTAAATGATTAATTAACCAATTGTTATATGTATTGATCATGGTTGGAGAATGCCCTAATGCGCCTCTTTTTTTTTTTTAATACAAACAAAACAAAATGTTAGTAGAGAAGAAAAAGAAAGAAAACATATTGTTGACGAAATATACAAGGAAGAGAGCGTGACTTCTTGTTTGCCCTGCATCCTCACACTCCATTTGCAATTAGTTTAATCACGTACACCATTAGGACTATCTGTTCGATGCAGAGATATATCGTCTGTACTTGTAGTATTACCACTATCGTGACTGTTGTTATTATCGTTATTAATGCCACTATCGGAGTAGCGTTGATCGTTATTGTAGAGTGGTAGCAAATTGCGAGGTGGAGCGATGATAGGGCTATTTCACAAGTTAATAATAGTTGCTGATAAATTGACAAGAGCTATAAACATACCTTTTGGGGTCTAGAGGGACTCCCGCGTAGACAGAGTCAAACAATGAGTTAAAATACTGGTTGTAGACGAATATTGCTACACTGATGCCTATGATGGATCCAGCAGCGACATCTGAAGCATGATGTCGATAGTCACTGATCCGGCTCGCAGCAATTATCGAAGCCAAAAACATTGGGCCGAGAGAGGCGAATATCCTCCATGCAGAGGGGCGATCCAAAAAGACCCTTGTAAATCCTGCAATCAGACAAGCAAGGAACGCAAGGCCAGAAAATGAATCTGAAATAAATAAATAAATAAATAAATAAAAAATTAGCAGTGCGGGACGAGATGTTGCCAAACTCTCCTTCAAACTCACATGAGGCATGTCCACTTGGAAAGCTTCGAAACCCTTCATGAAGTAAGTGCTTCGAAGGTTGGGTACAGTCTGCAATAGAGAGCATAGACCGCGTAAAGATGGCTGCATCGTTATTGTTGTTATCTGGCATACACCGGGATAAGATGTCCGGTCTCGGTCTGCCGACCATGAACTTGAGAATTTCTGTAAAGACTGCGGTGACTGAAATGGAGACTAAAAGACCAAAAAGTGCAGAGTGAATCAGCCAAAGCTTAGAGCTGCTAGTTATTGTATCTCCGCCACGGTTGTTATTACCATTGCCTGAGGGAGCAATTGATGCTTTGGCAAAGAGGCCAATCGATATAATTATTACAATGGGCAGAGCCAAAAATAGTAACAAACATAGTCCCATAGGAATCGTTTCATTCTCGGTAAATGGATATTGTAGCTGTATGTCCTTGGGGGAAAACACCTGGGCTCGAGGCTCCACAAGAGCCAAAGACAGTGCAAGGACCAGTACAACTCTTATAACGATTGTCAGTACAAACATCAACAAACACATAATTTTAGAAACTTGTCTCACAATGTTACAAAGTAATCGACGGCATAGGCCGAAAATATCCGCTTAAAAAACACGGTAGCCGCAGAGTCCATTTATCTGCCTGGCCGTAACTTGATTTCTCGAGATCATTGTTCATATTGGGCTAAACCTTGATTTTCAAGCCTTTGCACGTGACGAACAGCAAAATAAAAAATATAAAGCTCATCAAACAGGATCGACTGACTAGTTTTCAATTTACAGAACATAACAAATTTTACTTCTATTCAAGACAACAAAAGCATGACCTTTTCGTAGATGGTAAAGATGATACCACCACTAAGAATAAGTCTTCCAAGTCGCGGGGTAGTGCCTTTCCAAAATGTTAAAACACCTTCTTGGCTGTAGACCTTTTTTGCACAATCCCAGGTACTCGAATAGAGATCTTTTGAGTTAAGGGCCTGCATCCGAGTCTTGACAGTATCAACAGGCATAGTGGTATAAACAGTGATGATGCCTGCAACAGCTCCGACTGCAAACGTTGTGGATGAAGATAAGGGCAGGCTCGGATCGGGCGAGCGTTGCTGTAGAAATACCTTGATTGCATTGTATGATCCCATTCTCACAGCTGAGTTGGAAGCTTGCCTTAATGTGACAGGTAAAAGACCCTTGTATACCCCAGAAAGTCCATTCTCCCGGATCAGGCTCGCAGAGCCGTGGAGAAACCCTCTGTATTTTGGTTGCCCACTGCGGGCATCATCGATGCTAAAGATATTGTTAGTAGAACTAGAAAATAACAGCTGAACAGTAGTTGTCTTACAGAGCAGTCTTAATAGTCTCAAACGGTGTGACCGCAACCACAGACTCGAGAACCCCAGCACCCAGCCCAGCTAGATATAATAAGAAAGTGTTAGTTTCGTTTCATTCACAATAGTCGTGCCAAAATATTCTACCGAGGATTCCCTTGGAGCCCGAGAGTTTGCCGTCTTTGTCTGCGAGTGCCTTCTTTATAGTGTCGAATCCCAAGAACCGTACAGCAGCTTTGAATCCGCACCCAATCACTAGGGTAGAACATCCTGCGTAAATAGCCCCGATCCCCTCAGCGCGAGCGACTTGACCAATTAGCTTGATTGGGTTTTTGGTTGTGGTCTGTTTGACGATTTAGCAATACTGAACTCATAGCTAGATCAGGCCAAAAGTTGAAGCCAAAAAAAGAAGGAAGAAAAGAATTTATACATACCGCCGCACTTTTCCGATCGACTAGCTGAAGCCGAGTTTTCGCAAACTCAAAAGGGTACTACTTTCAATTAGTCAAGTACTACTTCAATATAATCTGTAGGAAATACTAACAGTGACACCCGCTTCAATTGATCCGGCAATACCGCCAGCAATTAGTGATTTCCATGGAGGAGGCTATCATCTTATAGTCAATAAAAGAATTCATTATGTAAGCTCCATTATACTGATACCTTCGTGTTCTCCTTTTTGGTAGCCATTCTATCGAGCTTGGATTTGTTGGTTGTGATAGACTGAAATCTCGACTTTTCGCACCACTTAGTCCTGATGGCACTTTTCAACCAACAACAGCAAAAATAAGAAATGCAAGCTCTTTATTGAATGCGAGACAGTGCAATTAACTCACTCGGCTCTTCCTTTGCTCTTGCAATGCTTTGAAGGAATATATTTTTTTTAATGATTATCAGATAATCTAGTCTGATACTCCCAATGTTACTTCTTTTAAGCTTTGTGCGCGGCTGATAGCCGGGAATTCTTTTTACAACACCATCAAAAACCGCCCGTTTAAAGGTGTAAGCCTGCACCAACACCTTATAAAAAGAAAGATTTATATACGCGTTTAGTTTGGCCGCCGTGAGTATGACGGATGTCCAGAATCGGGCAGGATCTAAATTACGGGATAAAGTAAGGGCTTGGCGCATTGCCACTTGTTGTGGCACCATTTTTGCTAACTTTTGTTACCATCTAGACCCCAACAACTAAAGACAAATCACAACGGCCAAAGAAGAAAAAGGTCTATATAGCTTGCTATCACTGCCAGAAGGCTCATCTTACATGCGACGAAAGTATGTTCAATTTGCTATATGGGATTTTTTTTAGTTGTTTTCTTCGCATGCTGACCCCGCAAACTTGTTTTATTCGATAGACCGCCCATGTCAACGATGTATACGGAGAAACCTAGCAGATACCTGCAGAGATGGCCGACGGAAAAGAGCAAAGTACTTGGATGAAGATGATCTCGTTACAACATTACCTCCTGAGCCCACATCCCATAGCCAACATGGGCAACAGCAGCAACAACAACAACAACTACCACTTCCACCAGATGCTCGGCTGGCTGGGCCCAGCCAACGTCCAGAGTTTCAGGCAGAGGTCGCGATGAGTCATGGACCCCAGAATGGATCTCATCATATGAATTTTCTCCCACTGATGCCGAACGCTCCTGAACCTCAGCCAGCAGCTAAGAATGTACCTTTAATTGACAAGAATTTTAGTCAAGAACAACAACCACTATCGCAGCCGCTACCTCCATCGCATCATTCGCCTTCGCCATTAGCACCACTCCAAGGTGACGATGGGTTACATCATAAAGCTCCGCCCGACAATACGTCTATGGACTATCTTTCTAACATACCAGCGCAACAACAACCACCATCGGCACCTCAGCCAATGTTAGGACAAGTAACGAGCCCATTTGATCATGCGAACGGCAACAACTACGACTTTGGGTCAAAAATGATGAATATGGAATACAGCATTCTGTCCAATATCCTTGGCTCAAATGGAGAAGAACAACAGAATATGGCTTCCGATATTTTAGGATCGAGCCTGCAAACGCCGACTCCAACCCCTCCAGACTATTCAATGGGACCCCCTGCCTTTCCACAGATGTCTATGATAGATCCCAGCTGGACAAGGTTCCAAACAAGCAATCCTAATCCATTTGGAAGTGGATCTACCCCTTCGGTACCCAGCGATAGTCCTGTAAATACATCCTCGCCCAACGATAACATGGGAGCACGACACTCTACCCCCAATCAGATCACCTCACCGCAGCATATGTCACTTCAATACCAAGCCGCAATGAATACCATGAAGGATGCAGATGATATAAATAACAACCACAGCCACAGTCATATCAATCCTCCATTCTCACAAGAATCTGTCCCATTTGTACCACTTCATGCTCCTGGCCAGAGTAAGTACGCGGAACCTATTTATCTGAAACCAAAGCCTTCATCCATGTCGCGCTCGCAGGCAGTAGCGCAGTCTATGAAAAAATCGGCCAAACGAACGGCACGAGATATTTACGCCAGTGTAACGAAACCCTTTAGTTATACACCAGGATTCCACGCAGTCATTGAATATCTCAAAGCAAGATTTGACCGGGAACACTTGATTGCAATTACACGCTCGATGGCAGCCTATCGACCTTCCTTTATTGCTTGCACTAAGACACTTGTGGAAGAAGATCTTGTGTTTATGGAGCAGTGTTTTCAACGGACATTACTGGAGTATGAGAAATTCATCAGCTATTCCGGTACGCCTACGATTGTGTGGCGACGGACAGGACAAATTGCTTACGTGGGAAAGGAATTTTGTATTTTGACGGGATGGTCTATGGGGGATTTGGTAGGTGCTGGGATTCGAAGGTTTGTCGTTGAGATTATGGACGATGCATCGGTAGTTGAATACTTTGAACTTTCAAGTAAATTGGCATTTGGAGATTCGCGAGACACTGCAAATACTATTTGTACACTTCTGGGTCCCCACACAAAGCCAGCTGGCGAGAATGGATCTTTTTATAGACAACAACACCAGTCTCCTTTAAGTGTTGAGGCATCTAATGCTGCAATTTCTGAAGGAAATAATAATAATGAAGACCTTGTTTCAAATGATAGGATCAGCAATGGAAGATCCTATCAAAATTTTGGGACTGACCCTGAGGCAAGGAACACAGTACCCCTTCCTCCGCCAAATCAACTGCGAAAGATTCGCGCTGCGTGCACTTGGACGGTAAAGCGTGATGTTTTTGATATACCCATGATGGTCATAGGGAATTTCCTTCCTATCCTGGATTGACCAAGACTAAGTATGATGAGAAGAAAACTAATGAAAGGACTTTATATGAGTAAAAGCATAAAAGAAAAAAAGGCATTTTTTTGTTTGACGAAACTGTAATTGTGTACATTATTTTTATTGGCGAAATTCTGTTTTTACATGGGGGATAATCTATAATCTATCGAGTAATATTAGTAAAAAGAGTAAAGTAGATTAGCTCTTTATTGTAAAAAGCGGATCCTTGGAATATTCTTGATACGTGGGGCGCTCGAGACTTGTCTCAGCGACTTTGATATCTGTTCGAATATCTTGTATGAGCGCCTCTGAAATGTAAGATTGAGTTAGCATAGAAAGAGGCCAAATAAACTGTAAAAACACGAAATTAGACACTGACCCATGGAGACATAGTCATACTCTGGGCGAATATACCCGAGGATGATTAGATTTATATCAGCACCGTAAAATGGAGCTTTAAACTTGTGCATTATATGTATTTCGGCAGATTTTCGAGAATTCTTGAAATATGGGTTCCATCCTACACTCATTACCATAGGCATGACATTTCCAACTTCTGTCTTTGGGTCCAAGTTTACTCCGCCGTCAAGTATAATCTCATCGTCATGGGCATGTTCAGGTACTGCAACCGCGTCTTTGCGCTCAACAGTAGCATTGGGAATAATCTGTGCAAACCCATAATACACACCCGTCGAGTGAAGCGCATCTTCAAATGTAATATTTGATGATCCCTCCACAATTGCCCCGGTTGGTACATTTGCTGTGGGGATTCCCAACTCGCTTGAACCTCTACCAAACCCACTGATCACTCTAGACCGTACTCGAATTGGGAACGGGGTTTCAGGACCATTTGGATCACCCACAACATGAGGTCTCAAACTCCGATCTCGAGGTGCAATCACCGGGGGTGGTGGTCTATTCCTCCGGTTATTGATGTAGTTCCCGGTTACAAGATCTCCACTTAACCGTACTAGTAAGTAAACTAGAGGCACAAGAAACAGACACTTTATCACTACACCCATTTGTCTATTGATTTAAAAGAACTCTTTCTCGACGATTTGTTGATATATAGTGTGGAGTTTAGGCCTTCTGCGCAAGCTTATGCGGCTCATATGTCCCAACTGCGGCTCATTGAATTGAAAGGCGTCATTAACTTTGGAACCCGGGCAAAAGCTCGACTAGATCTCAGCGTGATAACCATTCACTTGCATTATCGGGATATCTCTTGTCAAGTTTGTTTGGACATATATACCCTTAAGCCTCCGTCATATCCTTCAGCGATTTGCCAAATATGTGGGATAACTAGGCCTATTTAGGTGCTCCCTAGGGACTATCGCTTCTGTACTATTCAACCGTATTCGCGAAAAGATCAATGAATACTAAAGCTCTTTCCCCGGCGTAAAAAAGTACCATATTTACTTCTAACTTCTTAAGTTTATCTACATTACAATTTTCTACGATTGGGCAGAACATATATTATACCTTCTAGTCATATAAAAGCCGTTGATTTCCCTCCACCCAGTTAAAAGAAAAATTAAAATGAAGTAAAAAAAAAAAAGAAAAAAAACAATACGTACAAGAAAAGATAGAGATGCATGCATAATGACAGAATATGGTATCCTAAAGCTTCAATTTTGTCCGAAGCCGAGATATTTTGTTCTAAGTTTCTTTTCTTCTATTTCAACTTACGCCCGAAGACGTACAGATGCACCAGTTGCTGCAGTGAGTCCACTGTTTCCCCCGGCTGTTTTGCTTTCAACATTCTCGGCGGGGTCGTAACTATAAAAATAAGGATGGCTGAGTGCTCGCTTAGCAGATAATCGACAGCTTGGATCGTATGTAAGAAGGTTCTAGAGAATTTATAATGTCAGCTTGAAAAATATTTTGATCTCGTGTTTCCTTCTTCACTCACTGCTAATAGATCGATGCCTTCTGGATTCAAGCTTGGTACAGCTGTTTCAAGATCCTTACGCGACCAGTGAGGGAATGTCGTTTTGAAGTCTGGCAGACTGCGGACACCAGGCCATACATCATCGTCTGGCGTTCCTAGTAGTCTTAAGAGAAGGAAATGTAAGTATATATGCTCTAGGGTTTTAATATAGAGAAAGATAGATTATACCTGAAAATTTTAAAGATCTCATCAATCTCAGAATCTCCAGCAAATAAGGGCTTGCGGTTCACCATTTCTGCAAAGATACACCCGATTGACCACATATCAACACCGGTTGAGTATTGGCGGCCCCCAAGTAGAATCTCAGGGGATCGGTACCAGAGGGTGACCACCTCATGAGTATATGTTCTTAGAGGTACTCCAAACGCGCGGGCTAAACCGAAATCAGCAATCTTGAGGTTGCCATCTTTATTAATTAGGAGATTTTGAGGTTTAAGGTCACGATGGAGAACCCTGTGGGCATGGCAGTATCTAATACCACCAACAAGCTGACTCATAAACTTGACCACCATGTCGTGTCCTAGGCCGACACCGGCAGGAATTGATTCCATGTATTTTTTGAGATCTAAGTCAAGAAACTCAAACACCAAGTACAATTTGTGATTTTCTGCGTGCACAATATTGAGCAGGGATACAATATTGTCGTCTCGCATTTCCTTTAATAAGGATATTTCTCGGATTGCTGTTGAAGGGACACCTTCATCCTCAGCCTCCAAGCGAATCTTTTTCAGTGCAACTACTCGATTTCCATTTGTGCTATCGAGTGCTTTGTATACAACACCATATGTGCCTTCGTAAACAGACGGTTAGTTCAATTGGGAACAAAAAATAGGTAAAAAAGCCATTGCTTTATTGAGTATCACCTTCTCCTATCTTCTCGAGCTTTTGAAAGTCTGAAAGGTCCACCATGATATCGAAAAGGAGCTTCGTTTAAGTGAATCGAAGAAACGTTTCCACCGAAAATTCAATTGTTTTCTCTTTTCTAGCCCCTTTGTTTGTTGTCGTGTCATTAGCGTCCCTCGTTACCATGGCATTGCGCCGCTCGTTTGTCCCATCAATTCAACTTGCCCTCGACGTAATTAAGCATATCGGCTTTGTCAACCATAAAGAAATGGCTCGATGAATAGAGGATATCCTTCTTAATTCTTGCATTTACGGGAACGGCTACATTGTCTTTTGTTTTAGTTGCTTTAGACTCTCTGGGTTTTATGAATTAGTTATGGGTCCAGACTGGCACGAGATTGGCCAACTGGCTATATCATCAGGAAAGGCATCTGTGGGTGTGATTCTGTATCTTGCCTACGGTTATTTTTTCTATATTCAAAAAGCATTGAGTCTCGAAACTTCAAAGGTAGATATTGGCTAGATATACTCTTTTCTTTTACGGCGTTTGAGTAACACAATTGGGCTCTTTAGACTGTTTCTGCCCTGTGCGTTCGAGTTTTCCTCCCATGTTTGATTTTGACAGGTCTAGGATCTGCAATCTCGCTTGAGACGGTCGTCAGGTACTGGCCAATTGTTGTTTTCCAAATGATATTCATACCATTAGGCGTATTCCTGGGATACGTTGGAGTCTGGCTATTCGGATTGCCCTCATTTATTATTCCAGGAATAGCATTCAACAATGCCATTAGCTTGCCTCTTATATTGGTTAAGACTTTGGGTGAGGTGAGTAGTGATAGCTTTCTTTTTTTTTGGGGGCATGTGATCATCTGCTCATGCAAATTTAGTTTAGACCGGCGCATTCGATGCCTTTCTCAGCCCAGACGACTCTGTCAAGAAAATAATCAAAAGAGCTACGAGTTATGTGTTAACTGCTGCAATTATTCACAATATCTTTCGGTTCTCGTTAGGTCCTCGTCTGCTTCACAAGAGGAACACGCAAAGACATGATGATGGCGACGACGATGACTTGACACAGGCAAGCGGCCGTGACGATAGTGATACCACCAGCCTTTTAAATGATAATACTTTGGCCCCAAATAGCATTCGGCACCACCATCACCACTTCCACTTTCTGGATGACCCTCAATTGATTCGGCTTGGTCACGGTGTCAAGGATTTCTTCAACCCTCCACTTGTCGCTGCCCTCGCAACTCTGGTGATTGCGTTTATTCCACCGTTGAGAGACTTTGTCTTTGGAGATGGCATTTTTGGTTCGGTTGTCACCGAATCGCTTTCCAATCTTGGAGATCTTTTTGCTGTTCTACAGTTGTTTGTACTTGGTCCCAGATTGGCTGTTCACGCCAGAGATCCTATAAATAAAACGGCAATTATTTATGTTATTCTAAATCGTATGTTTGTTATTCCCTTTTGTGCTGGATTACTGGTCTACAAGCTCAAGATGTGGAAAAGCAACATCTGGCCAGATGACCCAGTCCTCAACTTTATGCTCACAGTCATCAGCAGTGGGCCACCAGCTTCGAGCATTGCAGCGAGTAAGTACACTCTTATTTCATTTTTTTCTTGCTCTGACTAATTCTGTAATCCTGAATAGTTGCTCAAGTTTCGGGATGCACAAATGAGGAAATGGGCCATCTCGTAAAATTGCTCTTCGTTTGCAACCTGGCTGCTCCACTTATTACCCCGGCGATATCATTTGCATTTATCATTGTGCGTCGTCTCGAAGCTAGCAATGCTATCTGAGATCTATAACGTAAAATTGATATCATACTACATGTGTTTATTCTATTTATAAATTTTTCATCCTGCTTATGTTATGGCATGCAGCCTTTGGCTGGGCGCGCGGCTCAAAAATCGCCGCGCGCGCCCCTGAAGATCTAGATTGGGAAACGCGTAAACAATGGTAAAAAGAAAGTTAAGGGTGCGGCTGAAAACTGAGTCCGAAAAAGGGGGTTCATTATCGCCGGTTTCAGACATGGAAATTAAGCAAGGAAGAGTTTTTATAAACAATAAACAAAAAGTTGGATAAGTCAATGGGCACTTGTGGGCTTTTCAACTCTTCCTAATTCAAATTCAGCCTTAGATCAAAAAAATGGGCTTCTCTGATCGAGATGACTATCCGAGATACAGATTCTCGCAAGTGGTGAGTCTATAGAGCTGTATTAGACGTGTATAACAAGACATTCTGACACTGACTTTTTTTATTAACTGTTTAGAACCTGGATGAATTCAAAAGGACAACGTTTCCACATGTTTTGGGTTATCTCATGACATGGGGGTTCATACTTGCAAAGACTGTCATGATAGCAATGGACGCCTACACATGCATTTGTCTTTTAGCTATGAATAGATGGACGTCAGACATTCAGCCTAGGGTATCATTCGAAGTATGCCGATGGCTCTTTACTGGGTGCATTCTGTTTTCATTTATTATTCTCCTTGTTCGGAGTATCTGGGCTATCCGCATCATTCGCAAGGATAATATTGCCCTTGCCTATACCAATGTTTATGCTCAGAATTACTACACAATGCGTGGGTATAGATACTATTGTCTATTTTCAGCTGTAGCAAAGCCTGAGGGAACTCTTGACAGAACGGCCTTTTTTGTCTTCTTCACTCTACAAGATTCTTTAGGACTGATCGCTGCAGATGGGCCCCGTCAGGCAATTAACGCTATATCTTTATCTTCGTTAGTGGCACTCAATTCATCTTTCTTCCAGAGTCTCTCCAATATCCGGCTCCAATCCAGAGCTGTAGCATTGGCCTTCGTTTTTATGACCCTCAGTCTTCTTATTTGGGGAGTCTTCATGATACTTTTAATTGTCGCCATCCTTGCTTGGCTGCCTATAAGAATTAAGATAAAAAGAGGACTAGGGGAGTATTGTTGTTACAAGGTAGATAAGCGGATAAAATACAAGCTTGAAAAGAACAAAAAGAGATTCTTGCAGGTCTTGGCGGAGGAAAATGCAAGACCTGAACTTCAGCCGACAGTACCTTCTATTCCACAATCTGCACCCCCGCCTTCTTCGTCACTTGGTAGTTATGATGATAAGAAAGGATATGGAGTTTCTGTTACAGAATTATCAACAATTGCAACCGAAGATCGTTTAAATCTTCCTTTTTCACCCGCAGAGACAGTCCATTCATGGTCCAACTTTTCAACCACCACCCAACCACCTCCTTACAGTCGGATCCAGACACCACCTATGGCGAAAGAGAAAGAATCCAATAATAATAATAATAATCGCGACCGGTTTATGACCGATAGAAGGGCGATCTTAGCTGATTTAATGCCTCCCGAGCTATCAGAATTTAGTCGACCATCAGCGTCACGTACGGTGAGTAATACATCGGCTGGGAGTTCTGCTAGTGTCAATGAACCCATGAGATCTATAAATGAGAGGAATAGCCCATATCGATACCAGTTTAATGGCAACTATTCTCAGCCACGATCACCCCAGGGCTCGCAGGTCAGCCTTATACCCCATAGTAATGATGAATATTACAAATAATCAATAATTTTAAAGTTTTTCTTCTTTGGTTTGCACGTGCGTTTTTTGGTTCTGGGTTGAGGACTATATTTCAGATGTTGTTATTATTTATGATACTATGCATTTTTCTTCTACGATATATACTTTTATGAAATTTTAATGATATGATGTTGTTGTCTTTTTAAGGGAATAATCCGACTGGAATGGCTACATACGTACGCTGATAATGATCGTAAATACTACACTTTGACCGAACTGTGCAGACCAACAGAATAATATAATGAGAGAGAACCAATCGATGTCGCAATTACTATGATAACCAACGCCGTCGATTTATTCATCGCCTTTTAAACCGCCAATGAAAATTGGTACAGTTTGTAGGCATGAGGAAACTATATTCTCTTAACTATAAAGCAAAAAATCAAGTTTCACGTGCACATCACAAACTTCTCGTTTCCTTCTTTTTATTTTTATACCCTTTCCACTCTTTTCGCGTTATTGTTTACATGTCGTTAATTACCGCGTTGTTATCGTTGATTAAATATAGACGCGTTTTAATTAGCAGATTTTAGGGGATCACGTGATGAAAACACCAGTTTCCATCTTGTTCCCAACGATCACGCTTTACCTTTAAAAAATCAAGCTGAAAACTGACCTTCTTCGCTCCAAATCTCTGTGTCTCTCAGTCCGCCAGATTGCTTTGAAGGCGACCATGCGGCCAATTTCTCAGCCATTACTATTATCTCGGCTATTGTCGAAGACGTTAGCATCACAACAGCAACTACAACTGCATCAGAGTGGCATTCTAAGGCTCGGCGGAATCAACTTTGTGAGCTCAGCGAGGATTACCAAGAGGTTGCCAGGAATAATATCTCTTAGTCGATTCAATACCACGGCAAGTTTAAATGAGAGCAATACACCGAGAACTAGTTCCAGTGCTGGTAATAGTGCCTCTACTCCACCTTACCAGGGCCCTAAAATCAGGCGACGAGAACTCCCAAATTTTATCAAGAATATGGATCAACTGAGTCGCAAGGGAACAGCTGTAGTATCCAAGAAGAGTGTTGGATACTGGTTATTGGCAAGCGCAGGACTTGTATTTGGTATTGTTGTACTTGGCGGACTGACAAGGTTGACGGAATCAGGACTAAGTATCACTGAATGGAAACCTATTACGGGAGCACTACCACCCCGGACTGAGGAGGATTGGCAAGCTGAATTTGACAAATATAGATTATCGCCTGAATACAAAATTCTCAACTCTCACATGGACCTTGACGACTTCAAATTTATCTACTATATGGAATGGGGACATCGACTGTGGGGTCGATTAATTGGAATTACTTTTGTACTTCCGGCTGCCTACTTTATGTTAACACGCAGGACCAATCCGCGCACTTCAAGATTACTGATTTTTACTGCTGGCCTCATTGGGTTCCAAGGATTTATTGGGTGGTGGATGGTCAAGAGCGGACTTGATAAGGATAACTTTCAGACTCCTGGATCTCACCCACGCGTTTCACAGTATCGACTTACGACTCATTTGGCAGCTGCATTTATTGTTTACAGTCAAATGATATGGCTTGGACTAGAGATTCTTCGCGAAAATCGTTGGATTAAGAATCCAGCTGAATCAATTCAAGCATTTAAGCAACTATCTAATCCAGCTCTAAGGCCATTTAAGCAATACACAATTGCCCTTTTAGGACTTGTCTTTTTCACAGCAATGACTGGAGGTTTTGTTGCTGGACTTGATGCCGGGCTCATTTATAATGAATTTCCATACATGGGTAAATCCATCATGCCCCCTAAAAAGGAACTTTTTGATCCTCATTACTCCCGGGATCCTCAACAAAAGGATCTTATTTGGCGCAATCTCCTAGAGAATCCAACAACTGTCCAATTCATTCATCGCGTATCAGCAACTACCACATTTGTAGCCGTGACTGCTTTGCATGTCTATTCTAATATTCTTAAACGGCGTGGGGTTCTACCACGTGCTGCTTGGCGTGCTGGTGCTGCCGTCATGGGTATCGCAACTCTTCAAGTAACACTGGGAATCTCTGCACTCATATACATGATGCCTACCCCGGTAGCAGCTGCTCACCAAGCTGGCAGCCTTGCTCTACTTACTTCCGTCTTGGTTCTTGCAGCTAGACTAAAAAATCCCCGTCTCTTTATGAAACTCGTTATAGAACAAGCTGCCAAGCAACAGAAAAAACGAGCAGCAGCAGCAGCAGTAGTTTAAGTTTTGTCTTCTTTTTCTCTAGAGCTTTAAATTATTATTCTTGTATATAGCTGAAAATATTATCCATTTTCAAACCCCATGTCCCCTACCATATACGCTTAGCCACCATTTTGAATCGATGCACCTTTTTCAAAGCCTCATCGACTACTCCTCCTCCACCTGGGGTTGTCACTGTTGTCTGCTGCATTACTGGAGTCTCTGTCTGTTTTTTCTTGCTATCAGTTGTTATAGGGTCATTCTCATTGATGAGCTGTCTCATATCATCTGTGATTTCAATCACACCGTATCCTCGCGGTTTTCCAGGTACTCTTTCATCAGAGACATAACTGGCCGATGATGCTGAGGGGTTGGTGATTCCTAATCCCTCCAAACTTGACTTTTGTGTGCTTGTACTTTTATTACGGTGGGTGCGGGGATGTCGATATTCCTGTTCTCCTAACTTATTCATTGAGTATCGAAGAAGCAAGATGCCTAAAAAGAGCTTAATAAGGAGCAATATTGCATAGCTAGTAAGGCATGTTGCAGCAAATACAAGTGATTTCCATCCCACAAGGCTACCTAAATTTTCATTGGTATCATTAGCTTGTAGAGATGAAATATTAATGGCAGCGCCAACAGTAGCTGGCGGCGTCACTTGACTTGGATCAAGTACTACCCCCGAGTAAACATGTTGTTGTTTACCAAATAAAAGCACCTTGTATGCATTAAAACACGTGCGGATGAAGACACAAGCCAGGGGAAGAATAGGCAACCCGACCCGTTTAGTGACAATAAAGTCAGAAAAGGCATGAGCAGAGTAGTCATAACAAAGGACATTGAGATATCGGACGTAGATCTTTGGACGAATATTGTTAAACTTGGTTACATAAGCATGCTTGAGCCAATCGACACAAACCTCGCTTGTTAAAACGATGAGAGAGGGCCCAAAAACTGCCGATATCCATTGAGCGACTACCCATAACCACCAATCATTGGAAGAGGCAGAATCGACCAGAGCATCTTGCAAACTGGTCAGTTCAGCTAGATTGCGAATACCAATAATCACCAGCATAAGCCAAAGTTGAAATCGCTCGGTAATGTCAGCGCATGTCAGTTGAAATAAGGATTCTCGGTCAAATCGCTTGAAAACAGCCGCCTTAATCTCGCCAAATTGATTACTCAACAAAAGCGCGAGCAAAGCATTCGAATAAGAGTTAGCAGCTACATTCAAGGTAATGACCATATAGAATAGAAGTACAGAATGAATGCTATTGTAGATGATTGCAGCGCAAAAAAGCACAAGAATCTTGACCCCTTCGATATAAGAGGATGACATCTTCTGCAACGCTGTCTTGGACAGCAGGCTTTCAAGGACATCCTGGCCGAGTGCAGAAAGAAGCTTATCTCCAATTTCAAGAACATTATAGAGGACGTACAGCTTGATCGCAGCCTGTCCCCGAATCACATGGTATATTCTGCTTGTGTCGAGAGAAAAAAGCCAAAAAAGGGTGCACATAACGACACCACCTTTGATAAGGTCAGCATAGTGATCCGCTTGGATATGTTGTATAGAACGATGCCGTAAAGAACCACGATTACCAATGATAAGGTTGCGCACTAGCAATGGCAGAGCCAGGGCAATGCGGATCGGAAGAATAGCAAAAATGGACATAAATGCATTCAAGCAGGCGAAAAAGCCAAACATGAGTGTTTTCTCCAAGTATATGGGTACTTTGACAAAGTTGGCTACCTGCTCAATTTCGGCTCCAATGCTATCGCTTGTATTTGAAATTTCAAGCTCCATAAGAAAGTATGACCATAGGCTCATCATCGTAGCAGGCGGTAGGATCGCCGTCTTCGTATTGTCCATACTGACTCGTTGTCCAGCTCCTTTCTTTGGACCTGTAGGCTCTGATCTGCGACGAGTTGGAGTCGTGCACGATCCATTACTATCAAAAGCAGGCGACTCATCCAGCGCTGGAGATGATAATGGCAGTGTCATCCTTCGAGGATGTTTCTCCGCATTAGTCTGCCCCGCATCCATATTTAGGTCATGATCTCTGTCGGTCGGGCGATGCTCGTTATGATGATTCTTGGGATGTCTACGATAATCCAGTGAGCTCAGGCTCTTCCAAATCACAACATTTTACAATATAGAAATGAGCGATATGCAACATGTTAATTAAAAAGCAGAAGAAGATTCTAACGACTTGTAAAAGAGAAGCTGTGAGGCAAAGACGTAAAGAAAATTAAGGGAAAATGAGTGATAAGCATTAAAAAAAATAAGGTTCTCGCAATGAATGTCGCAGCGCCAGCACTGAAGAACAAGAAATAAGAAATAAGCTGGACGAATTGTGAATGTTCGTTTGTGGGTAGGAAAAGCAGATAAAATGAGGGGTACAAGGGTAGGCCAGTTATGAAGACGCATCTTGTGGGGAAAAAAGATCTCTCCAACTCCTCTCCCTAGCATATGTACAGATATAGAATGTATTTATAATAAGAAAAGTAGCAGTGTTTGTAGTTAGTGACGTTGCCTTTACCGCTTCTTGAGTCGCGTACTGCTGGTATTAGAGCCCCGTGCGCGACCAGAGATTGCCGAACTCAACCTGGTATGAAGACTTGCATTTGTATTAGGGTCTGCTCCTGTTCCACCATTGTTGGATGAGTCTGGAGGAAATACATAAGCCTTGGAGCTGCTAGAGTGTCTGCTGCTACTGCTATTATTTGAATTACTAGTCCCTCCTCGAATTGGCTGTGGCGAGGATAACGACGCAGCAGGACCTAGTTGTGGATGATGCTGTGGATGCATCTGCCTGCTATCTGACTGGTTCACTCCAAAGCGTGGCCTATTAGAAGCTCCTGCAGCCGTATCTCCATTTCTAGACGGCTTCTTGTCGTTTGATGAAGACTCGCGATAGGCTGCCTGGTGACAAATTTGTATCTCACGGAAATTGTCAAGCAGACTTGCCCATGCTACTTCTTCTTTAGTATTTGATCGCTTAAGGTTTGGACGACCAGATGGAGCATTCGAATTTGATCCTGCTCCTCCTGTAGGACGCATGTTTTGACCACGGTCAAGATACGTGATTGGGCTCACACTATTGAGTCGATTTCGCAAGGTTGCAAATGCTGCAGATTGGGGTAACAGCATAAGTAATCCATATAGGCACTTGTATAGATAGGGATAGACTTCTGGTTCAAGGAGTTGCAGTCGCAGATAAGTAAAGGCTGGAGACTCGAGGAGTTGAACCAGTTTATCTACCTGTATGAGCACACTTACTGTCACGTCCAAGTCGGCAAATATCTGTAAGAGGTGAAAGGCATGCTCATACGTTTGCGAGAGCAGACATAGAGAAAACGTCGCTACGGCATTATGACACCAAGTGGTAAAAAGGGTGGTAAACAATTCTGCTCCATCCTTTGAATCAAGATTGCGCAATCGACGTCGCAGATCGTTCATTTCAGGAGCAGCAATTAGGCTATTGTTGAGATTCTGAACCATCATGCTTGTGAAATCAATATCTTCATCATCGCGTAAAATCAGAGCCAATGTACTGTAAATTCGCTCACTGCTCAAACTCAAGCACAATTGACGAATAATCAAATTACCTCTAGTCTCGAGTAGTCGACGATCTGTTTTTAGGAGTCCCAGTAGACTGACCATGAATCCCTTGAAGTATGCATCATTGCCACTTTCACATATCTGAGCCAGCAGCTGCAAGTCTCGAGTCACCACAGCATCGCTACTGTCAGATAAAGTCTTGAGGAGCGCGGGGAATGTACCATCATTTGTAGCCATAATCTTGAGAGGGGCTTTTTGATGCAGCAAAATCAGCCAGTTGAGAGCAGCAATTCTCGTCTCGACCTTTTCATTCAGCAAATGAAGTGTGAGAGCATTGACTGTCGCATCATAATCTAGCTGTGACGATAGACTGGCAATATGGTTGCGTTCTTTTTTGTCGGAAGAGGCGTTGGCAGCATCTCGGATACCTTGATGTGGTGCGACCTCAAATGACAGTCCATTGTCGGGTTGCTTTCCTTGAAAGTGAGCAGCATCTGATTCTTCCTCACTCCCAGAAGAGGACGAACTAGCAGCAGAATATGAATCAGATTGGCGCTTCGATTTGGCGTTGGTTGACGGCCGCGATCCTCGAGGACTGGATCTTGTGCTAGGACTTGTCATTGTAGAGGCGGTCCGCGTAGATTTGCTATCAGTCTTAACACTGCTAGTTTCGTCCTTTTCATTTTCATCGTTGTCGGATTCGTTCTCTAGAGGCAAGATAAGTGCCTTGAGTGCTTCATTCACCTTGTTTGCGGCGACGCGAATCTGCTCGCTTTCTGAAGCCATGACTGGCAGAAGTAAGGTGAGGATTCGGGGCACCATCGACAAAAGATCAAATTGCGATATGTCGAGGATGACTCCGACCCATCGCAAAGATGTCAGTTGAATCTCCTCTTCGGCAGAGTCAAGGTGATGGAGTAGAATGTCAAGAAGACGAGCATAATCAATGTTGATATCTTGACCATGAATATAGAGCCCTTCACTGGTAGCTGTCGCAAGTGCCCCCATTGTATCGGTAGTAGGACTAGTGGCATCATTTTGAGAAGAAAAGTGGTGAGACCTTATAGTGCCAGTAGCAGTTGAAGGGCTGTTGAGAGCAGAGGAAGAAGATGGAGTAGCACTATCCCCATTTTGAAATTCGTCAAGAGTTTTCCTGGCTTGAGCAATAGATTTGATTTCAGAAAGGAATCCTTCAATTGCGCCCCTGGTTGCTACTCGGACATCTTGAATGGGGTCAGCCAGAAAGTTGAGTAGGCCAGATAAGAAATCAGGAAGAAAAGTAACAAGCTCAAGATCAGGTATCGAATCAAGCAAAACAATCCATGAAACCAAAAACATTCGAGTCAAGGGATTGATGACATATATCCGCTCAGCAAGTAGAGGTATGAATCGTTCCAAAGAGAAAGCAGGAGTTGGGTGCTGCTTGGAACTATTATCATCATCCTGTGAGACCACTGAGGAATAAGTGACAGCCTTTTCGGCGACTATATCCTTAATAAGACGATCGAGAAGATCAGCACCATTTTTGACCGACAGTTCAGAATCACTCGAAAGCTTTCATTTTTTTTTTCCCTGGTTAGCAGAGTTAAATTTAAAATCTCGGTTCCTCAAACATACCTTACAGAGAGCGTCAAATATCTCATTAAAGTAGGGAAGAATTTCCCCTTTGGCGACCTTTGCAATGTTGTACATGCTCTCACAGGCATAGTAGCGAACTTTGGCATCTTGATCACCAAAACAGGCCAGAACTGGTTGGATAATATCTTCGAGGTAGTCGGCAACTTCATTCTGGCCCAAAGCAATTGCAGCAGCAGCAAGTCCAATCAGTCCTCCATTTCTAGCATTTGGTTGATGAACAGCATAAGCAAAATCCCGGCATAGTTGAATAATGACTGCCTTGATTGCAGTAGTATCCTTTGTAGCGACATATTGGCGGATCTGACGCTCGAGTTCGAGAGCAGCTGCCTTACGCTTCTCGTAAACTCGGTCGTGAAGGCCTCTCTGGATGTCCTTATCTGGAGGAAAAAACACATGTTAATAATTGCATCATGATCCAGCCGAGTCGGCAAGGGTAGAGTTAAGCTTGTAATACCTATTGGGCTCAGTTCACCCATTTAAAGGGCAGAGACTGAGATTCAGGAAAAAAATCAAGATTGTGGGGGAGAGAAATTGGGGGATTCTAGTTTTGAATGCACGACAACCACAACGGATGGTGATGTCTGGGTAGTTGGGTGTCAAGCAGGGAAGGTTGGAAATCCTACATTAGGGAGGTTTATCTACCAAACCGAGACCTAATTAAAAGACTCAAAATTTTATTTATCTATATTTCTTAATTCTTTTACTTTCTCCATCTGCTTGTAGTATCTTTTAGAGTACAAAAAGAGCATACATAACCTTTATTGTTTGATACTATATTAAATTGGGGTCAGTTCTATTTTGTTTTTATTTTAATATTTTACTTTTGTCCATCTGTTATCTTTGTCGATCAAAGTAAGGTATCCCAAATTATCTCTTACACTGCTGGACACTTTGTGCACGTAGCGGGGTATGGTGGTGAGGTCCTTGATGCGTCTGTGACGAGACGCGTCATGCAAATAAAGTAGGGTATGTAAATATATATATATGCAGGAAAGAGAATTCGAAATGAGCGACTCTTAAATATACGCATACATTTTCAAATTACGGAGAAGAAAATTTCACTAGATTGGACTAGATAAACTAAGACAAAGAAAAACCTCGTATTGTTGTATGTGTGTATGTAGCGGAAAGTGGACAATACAAGCGGAACACCACAGCAACGCGTGTTGCGACGCGTTCTTCATCGGCTGATTTCGCGTCTAAATTGGAGAAGACCTCTCCACTCAAGCCCGGGATATTACTTTTGGTGGTTTTATTTGCATAAAAATCTTCTCTTTATATAGAATTTGTATTGTTATATTCAATCAAAAAAACAGGGCAATCTTAAAGCGTAGTGGCTGTCGTGATTTCTTGTCTCCAACCCCCCCTTTTTCCTTGCGCCGCCGCGTACCAATTACGGCGTCTCCTTTTCGAGACAAGAAAGTCCGAAAGTAAAACCAACCACCAAAAAAAAATACTGCCGAGCTTCCCCTCCTTCTCAACAGCACTTTGGTCCTTGCCCTCTGAAGACCTTCATTTCGTATGGTTATAAATCTCTCGACTTTATTATCACATACGAATAAACCCATGGCCTCTCAACACAATATGTGGTCTGCTCAGCAGGCAGAGGCTGAGGTCACCCAAAAGATTCTTTATCGAGCAAATATCAACCGAGTGAGTGGAGAGAATATATTGTAGGGATGAGAATGTATTTTTAAACTAACTTGCTCTATTAGATGGCTCGTAAAATGAAGAGCAGACTTCAACTGGCAAATTTCAAGGCAAAGCGAGGATGGGAAAATCTCGCTTTTGAGTCCATAGAGCCAAGGCTTGATGATGAAGCCCGTGAGCGGAGATTTTCGAACCCTGCTTCTTCACCACCGCGTCCTTCTCCTCAGCAACAGGCCAATGCCAATAACAATGCTCGTTTAAATGGCCTCCGAGCGACTGTTTCGGCAGATTACTTGCGGTCCGGCAATAACACCCCTGGATTCGCCAACAATAATATCCGTCGGCAACAACAGCAACAGCAGCAGCAGCAGCAGCAACAATTACTCAAGAGCCCCCATCGGTATGGAGCTGATGTTAACGGCCACGAAGAGGTCTCTGACAAGCCCCGCAAGAGGGCTCGCACAATCAGTGTTCCCGGGCACCAACAAGATATGAATCCGTACGGGTGGAATAACAACAGCAATATAAGGGATACTCAGCATAATATGTTTAGCCCTTACAATGACTATAATTCTAATCATAATGGTGAAAATAACAAAATTATGGGGCCACCAGCGCAACAACAGCAACATGATGCCTACGACAACGTGTATCACCGACTTTCATCTCCATCATACCAAAACATGCCACCGCCGATGCTACCTCCTGGGTCCAGCGAATCCCGACCGCAACAGCAGTATCATCACTCGCGACCATTCTCTACATCTAGTACCGACTCAGCCTCATCGTCTTCAATGGCTAGAGAATCTTCACCTGCACCTGATCAAACACCTACGGACCCTAATCGGACACCGCCTCGAATTGCACCTGGAGATGAACAAGGAGCTGACCTTCTTTTGTATTTGGCGACTTCGCCGTCTCCAGCCCAACATTCGAGTTTCAACAACAATATGATAGGTCAACAGCACCAGCAAATGGATATGGACTCATCACGGAATCTGCGGGCAGCTTCTAGAGCACTGAACATGTTGAGCTGTCAGGAATCACCACCAAGGATGATGGCTTCAATCTCAGGTCGAATGCTTCAGCCAGCAGCACAACCTATGTCCAATGGTGGTCCACAACATTGCTCTTCTGATATGCTTGATCATGGATATGGAATGGAATCTAATAAGTCGACTGGTAATGATATGATGATGCGTCAAAATAACGGATTTCAGAATCCAGGTTCGTTCACTCCTCACCGTCATCATCAGCGACAGTCGAGCCTGACATCGTCGACACCGCAGACCCCCAATTCCCAAACATTCAACTTTTCCGAGTATGTGAATGTGTTCACTCCATCTCCTGGGGGTTCTTGTCTAGGAGGTTCACCCATGACTGGCAATACTACGGGGAGGTTACTAACAACTCCACTACTCACTGCTCCACACCACACAACCCCTGGGGCTATGAATAGTACGATGCGTCATCGATTAAATGGAAATAATGGTTTACTTCCTCCGCCTCAAGCTCCTCCACAAGCTCCTCCACCTTCATCGCTCCTACCTGGAGTCTCTGACGGAACTCCAGGAGGAGCAGCAGCAGCCGCGGCTGCTGCAGCTGCTGCAGCAAATGTGCGACGGAGGCTTACATTTGATCAATTAGGTGCACCAACAACAACAGATCACCATCAACATCGAGAATTCTCAATGGAAATGGCATAGAGATTTTCTTTTTTTTTTTTTTGTTTTCACTGCATTTTTCATGAAGCATACATAATACACATTCTTTTATTTTTTGGGAGATTTTTTTTTCTACTTTAGGACTGGGTTCTTTACTTTCTGTTTTCTTTTTTTTTTTCTTTTAATGCCTTGCACAGGCGTATAGTACAATAAGTTTTTTGTAAGGGACAATAGTCGGTTACGGGGGTTTAATAGCAACAATGATATGAAAAGGCAAAAAAATGGTGCCAATTGATTTTAATAAGATCTGTTCGGGCAGTACCCGTTGCCCCTTAAAAAAGGGGAGTCTCCCCCTAATTATTGGCGGTAACATTTGAATACGAAGACTTCCTTGGTTGCGAAGGAGTTATAACACTACTGTAGGCACTGTTTTAAGAAACAAAGAGCGGCGGCGGCGGGGGGGAAGCCATTGGGAGCGTCAAAAGTGGAAGGTCATCTTGTTATGCTACTTGGTCTAGAATCCGCAGATTTGAGGTTACATTCCAACGCGTCAAGAGAAAGAGGAAAAAGAGCAACAACACCAGAGAAACAAACTGCCGTAGAATCCGTGAGGAAATAAAATACAAAGAAGATCAAAAGTGATGCATCGGTTATTGTCTTCCGGTTACTCTGAAAAGACGTTTGGAATATTCCAAAAAACAAGATCAATATTTGCACCGTATGAGAGTAGACGCGATTGAATGTTTATTATATTTTTGTAATGTCGATCTCTATTGTCTGTCTACGAAGAACCCCCCCCGGGTAATATAAAGAAGAAATAATAAGGTACAAATTACTTTCCTGATACGGCGTAGAATAGGTGCAAATGGGGAGGGGAAAAGGCCCATTTCGTTCGCTTGTTGCTTTTCTCCATGTTTCTGTGGGTGTCACGTTGGGAACGCGTAAATTTTTTTCTTTCATCTGCGCGTCAATAACAAGTAAGTAATGAAAGCGCGATAAACAAAATAACTCTGTAATTATTAACAATATATTCAAGTTGTTAAAGAAGATACAAACTACGGTACATAATAATGACAAGTCGTATTTCCTTGTAGAGTCTATACATTCCGCTTCTTCATGTACAATGTTGCCAGTTTTGTTTCCCCCGGAAATCAAGCAAATTAAGCTTTCTTTACCGGTGTTCCAGAGCTTGGGTACGGTTTCCATCCCAAATAGGAAGCCAATCAGATCCAAAATAGGCAACCACGCCCAACCCCTAGGTATTGTAAGTTACAACTCACCTACTTTGAAGTAAAGATTTAGTAAGGAAGAGCAATCCGACAAACGGAGAAAAAGAAAGAGTGGGAAGACCTTTTCACAAGTTTTCTCCCTTTTTCCTCATCACCGGACGAAACAACCACCAACTTCAACATCCATCTACAGCTGGAGAAGGATCTACAATAGAGTCAGCTTCTAGTCTCTCGCTTCTTGTTCCTTCTTTTTTGGACTTGTTTTCCTCCTTTTTTTTTTTTTTTTT